>OY101444.1:84309194-84909194 GCA_956483585.1 Gymnocheta viridis | reverse complement strand
AATAACTTTTTTCCACTCACGTGAGCGTGCATGAATGTGAGCCAAATTTTTTTTTAACTGGAGCATGATCATGAGCGTGAATGAAAAGTTACTCATGCTCCCATCTCTAGTAGATATAAAATACCATTAAATTATTTGCTAAATTACAAATCAAAGTATAAAAAGTCAAACAATCCCCCCAAATAGAAGTTAAATTGTCTAAACGAGTGCACAAAGGAAGGAAATACGCTTAATAAAAATATAAAAATAAGCGATGCGATTGCTAACAATCTTAATGGCACTCTCTAGCGTTGCACAAAGCAGCACAAAGCTGGCTGCTAATGAAGGCAAAAGTAGTTTGCCAAAAGGGCTGAAACACATAACTTTGGAAACGATTGAACACATAACTTTGGCATATTTTCAATTTCATGGAGTCCATAGTTTAAACTTGATTGTGTGTCCTTCGAATAGAACAGGTATGAAAGTACAAGTACACACAATTAAGTCCCGGTTCACACACATCATGTTCAGCTGATCAGATTTTGTTTAATATTCTTTTAAAATTGCCCTGATGTTCACACAGAGAAATCTGTTTCCAACTAAATTTCGACCTGCATCAATTTTGTATAAAATTACGGATGACAAACGAAATGGAAAAAGGTAGAAATTGACAGGTGCGGTCAAGTCAGAAACCCTCTACATTCTCTTTTTAATTTACTCACATAACAATGGGAATTTTTTTTAATTGTCTACTCTCAAGAGGTGAGTAAAGAGACTCACTCACTCGTATTTTTTTTAATTTTTTACACAAGATAAAGATCGATACGACAGAAATTTTATTAAAAAAAAACATTGCTAAATATATTAACGGTTTTTTATATTGACAAAACAATGGAAATTTTAACAAAAAATTGTTTGTCCCTTTTAATGATTCAAAATTTGGGGGTGTCCTTTTTTGCTCACCGTATCATATCGACGGTTCTTTTTCCATTAATTTATAACCGAATCTGACAAATTTTGGAGTTCGTGTTTTATGATTTACAATTTCCCATAGAATTTTTATCGAACTGAAACCTGGCGACTGGGCCAGACCACACATAATACAGCTTGACTGTCTTACTCGTGCTCCTGTCTCTCATCAATGCTCATTAAATTATATTTAAACACATTCTAAAAGCGGACAGTATTCCATTTCTGTTTTGGTTTTATCGGTTTTATATTAAAAACAGACAGTAATTCTAGATTGAACATAAAACCGATGATTGAAATTCATCATACAAATTATTTTTTTGTCGCCTTTTCAAATCTAATTCCCACAACATTGGATTCTGTGACAACCCTGAATAAGTTTAAAGCAGATTTTTAAGATTTAATTTAAATGTTTAATTCTTTTCTCGATAAAGAAAAAATTAATTTCTTAAAACAATAAATAATGTCATCGTGTACCTGCAACCTTCTTAGTTTCTTTCTTTTTTATAATTCATCGTTAAATGTTAAATAATTTTATTTTTAGATTTGAAAATAAGCAACTTAGCAGCTCTTTACATGAAACACAATATTTATTTGCGCATTTGGTCGGGTGAGGATTATTTGGATGAAATGCCCAAGCGCACTCTCTTTGGACCTCCCATAACATTTCGTGAAGTTAAAAACGACTCGACCAGGCGTCCCTTGAAACTAAAACTTGATCTTTTGAATCACAAAACGGGCATAGTTTTGAACGATTTCAATAGTCCTTGTGCTTTAAACGTTTTAAGATGGTCGGCTGCCTCGGAAAATAATTACTTTAAAACCAATCACTTTTGGCTGCTCATGACAAAAAATCTTAACGATTTGAAAGCTTTCAAAGATGATGAACTTTTTCTACCTCCGGACAGTGAGCTTAAAGTTTTAGTACAACATCCAGAAGTAACATTTTCTTTGCTGGATATTTATAAAGTGGCGCCTTTTAAGCCTCTTAAATACAAGTTTGTATCCAAAGATGTCTCTTGCATTGAAGATATGTTGCACGATTTAAGGGCATATGGTTCGGTTATATCGCTCAGAGAGGATTTAGAGGGCATAAGTTTTAATACTGGGCTGGTAATTAATTTTCCCGATCTATTTACCGATATCGAAGATTTGTCTTTAAGGCATATTGATACCATGGCCAAAGTAACCAATCGCTTGGTTATTGATATGGCCAACAAACTTAATTTGAGGTGAGTGAGTAGTCGTCCATGAATGCTAATTGCAGTCATATTGATTTTTCTTTTTCAGATTCAACACCTTTCAAACGGACAATTACGGCTGGCATAAGCCGAACGGCTCTTTTGATGGTCTCATGGGTCATTTTCAGCGTTATGAATTAGATTTTGGTCAAATGGCGTTTTTCATGCGTCTAGATCGCACAGCTGTTTGTAATTTCCTCGTGGAAACATTTCGCATACGAGCGGGCATAATGTTTAGGCAGCCTCCTTTGTCTTCGGTGGCAAATATTTTCACCATGCCGTTTGATATTGATGTCTGGATTTGCCTGATCGTTTTGTTGACCTTTACTTCTGGTGTGTTTGTTTTGGAATTGTTTTTATCGCCACATGCGCATGATATCCATTACTGGGATTGTGCCATTTTCGTTTGGGGAGCCATGTGTCAGCAGGGTTTTTACGGTTCCGTATCTAATTTTTCGGCTCGCATTATAATATTTACCACCTTTGTGGCCACTTTATTTCTATTTACTTCATTTTCAGCCAACATAGTTGCTTTGTTGCAGAGTCCTTCGGAAGCCATACGCACTTTGAGTGACCTTAGTCACTCATCTTTGGAGCTGGGTGTTCAGGATACCAGATACAATAGAGTTTTTCTTAATGTTTGTAAAGAAAAAACTACTCCTATTTTGTGAGATTAGAGTTTGTAAATTTTCCTACTCCTTTAGGAATCGACCGATCCAATTACCCAATATTTATACTTTAAGAAAATTGTGCCCAAAGGTGAGGATATTTATATGGGTCCTGCAGTTGGCATTAATAAAATGCGCTACGAGACATTTGCCTTTCAAGTAGAACTACAAACTGGTTACCAGATAATAAGTGATACTTTCAGTGAACCGGAAAAATGTGGCCTCAAGGAAATGGAACCTTATAAATTGCCCATGATAGCGGTACCGACGCGTAAGAATTTTCCCTACAAGGAGCTTTTTAGAAGACAGTTAACTATTTTTATAGAACAAGAAGAAAATTTTAAGAAATAATTTAATTGTTTTACATTTTCACACAGATTAAGATGGCAGCGTGAAGTGGGTTTGATGAATCGTGAAGAACTTAAGTGGTTCACCCAAAGACCCAAATGTGAAGGCATGGGCCGTTTTGTTTCGATTGGTTTGCAAGAGTGTCGCTATGCTTGGGCTGTATTGGGATGGGGTTTTCTATTTGCTTCAATAGTTTTGGGCGGCGAATTGTTGATCAAAAAGTTATTCAAATAGAACCGCTCTCACGAAATATTTTTAATGTGTATTAGAAATTTTAAAACAAACAAAGAATTTTTAAGTTTAAATAAAAGTTCAGAATTTTGCTCATTTTCAACAATCGTGTAGGTACTTCCACGATGTCATTCATCAGGCATGTTCTGTAAAACGACTGATTTCAAATCGTGCGATTTCGAAAAAAAAATTACTAAAAACCTGACTTATTTTATTATTTTCTGTGTTCTCGTCCCAAATTTTAATTGTACGATCAGCATTACGTTGGCTTAATATAGAAAGGACGTATCTCGATTTTTTTACTAAGCGCCGTTTTTAATCTTTTCTGACATTACAACTCCAAATAGACAAGAAAAGCTTAGAATCGCAATTTAAAAAAAATCAAGATGCGTCCTTTCTATATTAAGCCAACGATTAGCAAGTTGACAATTATATGTATTTTGAAATCGCTCGGTTTGAATTGATTAGCGTGTATCGTGCGTGATCATGCATGATCGTGATTAGTTTTTTGTTTCAATCACGTGGGCGTGCATGAACATGAGTATAAAAAAACTATGGTTTTTTATTGTGATTTTTTTTACTTTCATGATTCCATCTCTGAAACTCATTTGGATGCTCGCTAGGCCATGCAGGTGTGCCCGGCAACACAATTGCCGACAGCGAGCTAAAGAAGGTACTCGTTTGATCGAGTTAAAACTGCCATCATACTGGGGATCCATCGACAACAGTTTCAAATACTCGTGGCAGTCCTAACAGGTGCCCACCCAAGGATATTTAGTCTTTCATACAGTGACTTCTGTAGAAGTTGTCATAATGGAGAGGAGGAAGAAACTGTCAAGTGCCTTCTCTGCCAATGCCCAGCTCTGTTATCCTCTTACAGAGCGATGTATCTAAGACAATTCGACTTTACACGAACACGCAAACCTTGCGGAACGCAAGCTAAATAATAATAAACTTGTTGATTCGTATATCAGGTTGGTTTATCAGCGACCCTGACGGAAGACAGGAGAAGACTTCTCTCCACTGTATCTACATATCCACATCAGGCATCACAAAAGAGCCAATTTCTGGACCTAGACCAACCTAACCATTCTCTGTTTTTTAATAAATATTTTTTTTTAAAGAGAAGTAACACTCAGGCAATTAGTATGCCTACCAACCCGTAGGTGTGTTACCTTCTTTGGGAAAGGGATAGTAAGAGAGGACAGATAGTGAAAGTGAGAAAGCTTAATTTTTACAACTCTGATATTGCGCGTTGTGTTAGTTTTTAGATCAGTGTTGCAGGGCCTCTGATGTCAAGTAGGCGCATTAAATGTATTTTTAGGTGTTGTAGCTATTTATTAATTATTTTACTTCGCCGGAGATTTTGCTACAATACCGAGGGCGCTGTGATGTCCGCTGGCATTCACCAGTATCTATCGCTGCCAGTACTGTTCAGTGACCAGTGATATGCCTTCATCACTTAAACAGTCCGATGACAACAAATACAATGGCATACTAATGCACATCTGAAAAAATGCTGCATGTTATGACTTGCCTAAAGCTGGGCTTTCAAAAGCCATGAACCTCAACTTTTCATCTTAGTTTATTTACTTTTTGTTCGAACAAAATAGGATCCCATGAAGTTCATATGTTTTCGAAGATTTTAGATTTCTTAATATGCATATATTTTTTCTTTTTATTTACTTTTATTTGATTCTGATTTGATTTTTTTCAATTCTAAATTTCTCTTAAAGAAAATATGTACATATATTTTTTAGCCACCACATGGAAGAAGTCTGCTGTGCTTCGAAAAACATTAACTGTTTTATAAAAAAAATAAATAAAATTCTTTTATCTAACAACTTAATTTGGCAATTTCTTTTAATTCGATGATTGCAAAATTTGCAATCATTTCAGCAAATACTATTTTCGCTGCGTACGTAAATTAAATACTCTGTTGCTGGTTGTAATTACTTTACAAAAGAAATATAGGAGGAGGGAGTAAAAATAAAATAGAAAAAAGCAAGCATGCACTAAAGGACCTGCATATAAAAAGCGAAAGTCAAGTCAAGTCATGTCAAGATTGCAAACACGATTAACACGAATACGCAAGAAAATAGCCAACAATGTTTCTGCTATTCCGCTTTAAGGTGGCATTAACAATTTTTGTGATAACTGCGATTACAAGTTGTAGAACAGTTTCTGCTGTAAAGATGTCAGCAAATGATGACAGCAATAATTTGATAAAAACTACCACTGCAACCAAAAATGAATTGCTGGGCAGCATAATTGTAGCTTATTTTCAATATCAGGGAGTACATAGCTTAAACCTAATAATATGTCCGACTAATAAAACCTCAGGTAAGGAAGTAACACAATAGACAATCAATAATAACAATAAAAACCTATTAAATTAACAGTTTAAGTTTAGCTTTTGAAATCTCTAGAACAGCCTTATTTTATATGGAGCACAACATGTCGCTGCGAATTTGGTGGGGAGAAGAATATTTAAATGAAATACCCGAACCTGCCTTATTTAGTCCCCGTAATACGTTTAAAACATCAGACAACACTTCCCATCGACGTCCTTTAAAATTTCAACTTGAAACTTTACACCATAAAACAGGCATCGTTCTGCCCGATTTCAACACACCATGCGGTTTGAACATCTTAAGATGGTCTGCTGCTGCGGAAAACAATTATTTCACCACCAACAGATTTTGGCTGCTAATAACTCAACATGTTACCGATTTAAAATTTTTAAAAGATGAGCAAGTTTTTCTTCCACCCGACAGTGAAGTAAAAGTTTTGATAGAAAATATGAACGATGATGATAACTTTTCTTTAATGGATGTTTATAAAGTAGCCGCTTATAAAACGTTAAAATACAATTTTGTATCAAAGAACTTTTCTGAAATACATCACATGATCTCAGCTTTGCAAACGTATGGTTCGGTTATTTCATTGCGTGAGAATTTAGAGAATATAACTTTCAATACCGGTCTAGTGATAGCTTTTCCCGATATGTTTACTAATATTGAAGATTTGTCTTTGCGGCATATTGACACCATTTCAAAAGTTAATAACCGCTTGAGCATTGAATTGGCCAATAAATTAAACATGCGGTAGGTTTCCTAACTTGCCGACTTTAATAAAATATCAAATAATACGAACTTATTGTACTTTCAGTTTCAATACTCACCAAACTGACAACTATGGCTGGCATCAGCCGAATGGTTCTTTTGATGGCTTGATGGGTAGTTTTCAACGTTATGAACTGGATTTTGGTCAAATGGCAATTTTTATGCGTTTGGATCGTATTGCTTTGTGTGATTTTGTTGCTGAAACTTTTCGCATACGTGCCGGACTTATGTTCAGACAGCCGCCGTTGTCAGCAGTGGCCAATATATTTGCCATGCCATTTGAAAATGATGTTTGGCTTTCTTTGGTCGTTTTAGTAATTGTTACTTTTGGTGTATTCGTTTTGGAATTGCTTCTATCGCCACATAATCGTGATATGAATTATTGGGATTGTGCCCTGTTCGTTTGGGGTGCCATGTGTCAGCAGGGTTTCTATGTGTCGGTGGCCAATCGTTCGGCTCGTATTATAATTTTCACTACTTTCGTAGCTACTCTATTTTTGTTTACCTCATTTTCAGCCAATATAGTGGCACTTTTGCAAAGTCCCTCGGAAGCTATACACACACTAAGTGATTTAAGTCAATCGCCTTTGGAAATTGGCGTACAGGACACGGTCTACAATAAGATATATTTCAATGTAAGTTAGGTTAGATATTTAGCGATAGAAATCTCTAAAATAAAACTATATTTAATTTTTCCATCAAAGGAATCTACTGATCCTGTTACAAATATATTGTATCACAAGAAAATTGCTCCCAAAGGTGATGCTATTTATATGAGACCTTTGGTGGGCATGGAAAAAATGCGTTCCGGTATGTTTGCCTATCAAGTGGAGCTGCAAGCTGGTTATCAAATTATAAGTGATACTTTCAGCGAACCTGAAAAGTGTGGGCTAAAGGAATTAGAGCCATTCCAGCTGCCCATGATAGCTATACCAACGCGTAAAAATTTTCCCTACAAGGAGCTATTTAGAAGACAGTTAGTTGAAAGTAAATAAAAAGTATTATACAACTTTTGGTGAAATGTTTTGTTCTGCAGATTAAGGTGGCAGAGAGAAGTGGGTCTTATGAATCGTGAGGAACTGAAATGGTTTCCTCAAAAGCCCAAATGTGAAGGTGGTATGGGCGGTTTTGTCTCTATTGGCATAACAGAATGCCGTTATGCTTTGGCTATATTTGGGTTTGGATGCCTTTTTGCCGCCTTTGTGTTGGGTGTGGAAATAATGATGAAAAAATCTTTAAAATGTTGGAATTTTATGAAGAAATGAACATGTAATAATAAATAGAATTGCTATAAAGCTGAGAATGAATTAAAAGCCTTTCAAGAAACTTGTTATGCAAAATTAAGAACACTAAATTAAAAACTCTACTAGAAATACAGCACTAATGAGAAGAATAATCACTTACGTTTAAAACATTCCACACATCTGAAAGAGTAGATTCACATTTTAGCCGCAAACTTGCTTAGTCAATCAAAATTATATTCTTGTTTAAAATAAATTCAATCCAAAAACTTGTCTAACGTTATTTTTTTTTTAAGGTTGGTGGCCATTTTTTTTCTTTTAATTGTTTTTTGCTTTTTACTTTTTGAAATGTTGTTATGTATGTATGTATGTACATGTTTAAGGGTATGTAAATGTTTGTTTTTAAGTTGGTATCGATATTTCCTTTACCACCGCATTCACAATATCGGGAGTTTTAAAACACCAATTATTAATATTTTTACTAACACGGCACCAGGCCTCGCCATGCTTCGGTTCCGAGGCAATGCAGCGTTCTAAAATCTCACGCTGTTGGACTTCGGTACCATGCAACAACTCAAATTTATAGAAATAAGCCCAGGCATCACCCAAATCGGGATCAATTTTAACCTAAAAAGTCAAATATTTAAAATTGTGGACAAGAAAACAAAGGTACAAACAAAAACTTACTGTGCGATTAAACCAATCTCGGCATTTCGAAAATTTATGTTCCGACCAAAATAGTTTCGAAACGGCCAGCAAAACATGAGGATCATGTTCACATTTCTTGAGAGCATCAACGGATTTTGTTTTTCTTTGAGGCTTTGATTCCATGAAAATTGCCTCGGCCCAAAGTTCGCCAGAATCGGGACATTCCTGCAGAGCTCTAGCCATCATGGTACTGGCTATTTCCTTTAAGCCAGCTCTAAGTTCAACACGTATTGCTTCCAACCATAACGTCGGTGTTTTAGGATTACGCAAACGTCCTCTTTCTAATATGGAACGTGCCTTGGTTAAAACTCCCTTGACTTCTTCCAACTTGGCCGACAACAACCAGAGAGCTATAGAAGTGGGACATTTCTTAATACCCAGATTGTAAGTAGCGGCAGCTTCTTCTAAACGATGTTTTTGTTCTTCTATTTGACCCTTCATCATCCATAATTTTGGGAAATCTGGAAATACTTCAACAGCCTCATCTAAAAGCCCTGAAGCCTCATCCAAACGGTCTAGAGCCCATTCCAGACGTGCCGACTTCATCATGACCCTGGGTGTGGGAGCCGAACCTCTGGCTTTGGCAAGTAAACGTCTAGCTCGTTCATATTCGGCATTTTCGGATTCCAATTTAACAGCCGCCAACCAAATATCCTCAGAATTTGGATTAGCTTGAAAGGCCAAAGAGAGAATACCTCTAGCAGCCGGCACATCACCAGCCATCCACTTGGATTTGGCTCCCATTAGCCATAACACTTCTGATTTGGGACAATGGGCTACAGCACGCTGTAACAAAGCTTCCAAAGATTCGCGTGTACCATGATTCTTTTCGAAATAGGCTGCCCTTAGCCATATGCTCTTCTTAGAGGGGAATATTTGCAAGGCATGAGCATATACAGCTCGAGCACATTCAAAAGCATTTTCTTTAGCACACTAAAAAAAAATAATTTTACTTAGTACTTCGGACTTTCAACTATTTAATGTTATTCTACTTACGAAATCAGCATCATCCATCCAAGTTTGTTTGCGGTCTTCCTCCTCTACTCCAACTCCTATAACTGCTCTAATAGTGGCTTGACAGCAGTGAACGGCACCGGATTTTTCTGCTTCTATGGCCTCTTGGAACCAATGTTCTCTATTTATTTCCACACCATTGGCCGTCAGAGAAGTTAACGAGCGATCTATTATCTTTTCCACCATGTGAATATTACCATTGGCCTCTTCAAGTTTAGCAGCTGTTGTCCATATCTGTCTATCTGTGGGTATATTTTCACGAGCTTTGTTGAGAACCTTGCGGGCATTCTCGTAAGTCTCGAGGCGAGCTAAGGCTAACCATAATTCCACACTCGTGTTGCAACACTCTACAGCTCTAGATAGTAAAATCCTAGCATCATCTGGATTTTCCAATTCCACGGCAGCCTTCCACAAACGTACAGAATTCGGTATATGCTCTAAAGCTTTGCGATAAACTCTTCTTTTTGCTTTAGTTTCTGTCTCTAAGTCAGCAGCTTTTATCCATATTCGCACCGAAGTGGGTATATGGCGAGCAGCCTGCGCTATAACTGCTTTGGCGGTATCAATGGGTTGCAAGCGGGCCGCCTCCAGCCACAAATCTTCGGATTGAGGATTAATTTCACAGCCACGCATTATTAAATTTCTAGCCATTTGTACTTTACCCGTAACCTCTTCCAAACGAGCTGAAGCTATCCAGGCCGGTGGATGATTAGGATTTGTTTCCCTTACACTTTTAAGCAAAAGACGGGCCTTCTTTATATCATTAATATCGCCGCCATACGTGGGAATCATACTTTGTAAATCGGTTAAGTAACCTTTAGGATCAACTACTGTTTGACCTGTTACCGAATCCGAAACTTGCGATAGTTTCACATTCATCAAAGTGTTACGGGCCTGACCTATTTTCCGCAAATCTAAATCTCCTGTAGGCGTCAACATACCGGGTGTAGCAACGCCAGGCACCATTGAAGCCAAACCCGAAGAAGGATCTAAGGTGGATGAGGATTCGCCACCTAGATTTCTGGACAATACACTGTCTGGAAGGGGTGTAAATTTCTCAGCTCTAGGGTTGCGCTGTTTCCTATTACGACTATCACCCACTTCCGGTATATTGGTCCACTCTTCGGCGGTAACATTAGCCAAAGAACGTTTTAAATCGGAAAACTGTTGTTGAATTTTAGGCCTATATTGGAGATCATGGAAGTAAAAGAAGTTTTTTTTTTATTATCCCAGGTTTAAAACAAGGAATATGAAACTGTAGAATTTGAAATGCAAATACTTGGTTAAAAAAAGCCTTGAGACACGATTTAAATATACATACATATATAGATGTACATTGGGCATACAAATTGTTTGGCAATTACTCAAAATTTGAAAAATTAGATGCCATAAAAAAATAAGAAAGAAATTAGTGTCACTTTTTCGCGGACGTTAAAAAATAGTTTCTTCGCAAATTGAACTGCAGTTCTGTACGTTTTTGTTATTAAAAAAAATGCAAATAACATTAAGGAATAATGGTTATTTTCGGAGGTACTATTACTTTTTTCCAAAATAATATACAAAAATTGTATGGAGCGTTAAAACGAAATTTTATTTACCTAAATAAATTATATAAATAAAATTTTTTTAAAGTTTTCTTCAAACTCCGTTCTACTATTGTTTTTTTTTCATTTACACATCATGGGCCACCTGATGGCGACATCTAAAAATGTTGGTTGTGTGCCTAATGTACATGGATATGTATGTTTATATGTATGTATGTATATATGTATGCATGTGGCAATACAATTTTTACAATTGAAATTTGTACACCACAAGCATTTTCAATGCAAAACTTGTTTGCAAATTATTTTGTTTTGCAAATTTGTAACAATTAAGCTTAGCTGAATTTCTATTTGCTGTTGTACTAACGCGAAATAACAACAAAAAGCTATCACATACCTCTCCTGACGATATCTTTCCAAATCTTCTCTCAGTCTGCGGTCTCTGTATTCCTTACGTTTTTCATCCATACGCTTGTCGATGGAATCATATATAGCATCAGCTTCTTCGTCATCTTTATCATAAGGATCTTTGGAGAACAAAGAACCACTATAGCCACTAAACTCATCATAATTGGAATCGTTTAAATCTTCATCTTCCTCTTCTTCTTCATCTTTTTTCTTGCGTTTCGCAAGAGGGGGAGCATGACGATCATCAGAAACATCATTTGCATCACGAGCGGGACCAATATCAGAACGTGTGGTAAAGCCAGTGGCACTTAAAAGAAATTGTCCGATAAATACTCATTCGCCCTTAAAAACATTGTACGAATTTTTAACTTACCCACGACCTACACCGGCTACATAGCCCAAGGGAGCTGGTACGCCTAAAAAATGTTTTTTATTGCGGTTTGCTATAACTGCTGCTGTTACATTGGACATTTTTCAACTTCTTTTTGTTTTTCTTTAACTTTTAAATATATTTTACTTGCAATTTTCCAAAACTAAATTACAAACGCTGTCAGGAATTATAACAATAAATCAATTTGTTGTACTCAACAGCTGATGCAAAAACAGTCATGCCAAGTTTATGCTTGTTAATTGTTTTTATTAAATTCTAGTGCTGAACTTATTTCATACAAACAGTAACAGTTTGCTGAGTTTAAATTCTACATTAAAAATTATTTTCTACTGTTTGAATAACACATTGATGTAAATAATAAAAGCATATATGTTTTTTAATTATTTATTTTAATTTAAACATTTTGAAACGAAACAGTCTTTTTTAGTTATGCTTCTTAACTGGCATCCTCCATTTCTAATTCTCTGGCCAATAATTGGGTGCGCTCGCTTAAGGTTTGCTTCATATCCGGCTCTATTTTCATGATATCAATAGCTTCTTTTAACAACTGCATAGATTCCAAGAATTTTTCCTTAAAAACAAAAATCATTTTAGTGGAAAGAAATAAAAATTGTGTGTTATTTTATCTTATGTACCTGAGTAGCACTTTGAGTTAGTAAACCATTTAAAAATTCTCGTTTGGTTTGCACAAACATGGCCTCCTGTAAATCTAGTAACAAATTGCCTCTGAATACACTCCAACCGCCGTCCAGGACATCGGCGACTTCCAAAAGCTCTTGGCAGAGCTCTATTTTTCGTTTAATGGCAGCATCATTCATTTCTAAAAATATATATAAAACAAGAATTCAAATCCAACTGGTATTTGCTAGAACTGTTGTTTTGTTCTCTATTTACCTGGTAAAGTGAATCCAGGAGCATTGCCATACAACTGAGTTAAGGCATATTTCACTTGTAAAGCATGTGTGTTCTTTTCATGCAAAATATCACGATATCTGTGTAAGAAATCTTCGAACGCCTTGACGGATGTCTTTTGCAATGATTCAATTTCCTTTAGCATGGCCGTATTACCCAGACTGATTTGTTTTGCCGACAGTTGATGTGGGCATAATTGACAACGCCAAACAGCAGAGTTGTCCATGGGATTTGTCGATATGATCTAAATTGTTGAGACAACAAAAAAATCGCTAGATTAAAAATAAGGAAGATTTACTTTAAAAAAACTTACCTTTCCCACTTTGCATTTAGTGCACAGTATGGCTCCAACGAAAGTATTTAATTCCGTGGGATCCTGACATCTTTTGCAAGTACAATCGAAACACTTTGCTTGAGCCAAGTGTTCACGTCTCATCAAAGTGCTTTTCAGAGGTTGTGTATACGAGGTACAAATTATATCTCCCTTGGCAATGGGCTGTTTTGTAATGAATATTATATTCATTTGCTCATCGAACGTATGTCGTGTATTTGAAACGCAATCGTGCGATAGCATGGAGGCCGTGGGATAAATGGCACGTACTCTTCGGTTTCCCTCTAACTGGCGCACTTCAAAGGCATTTGTGTCTAGACGAGCAGCTACACGTAAAATTTCGCTATCACTCCAAGTTGTCATGCCCAATATGGTTTTGATAAATGTCAATAAATTCGAACGCAATATGTTGTACAGTGGCGTATCTAATCGTTCATCCAGATGGTCTTCCAGAGCACCAAACTGTTCAAACAGAGCAGGATTTTTTTCCTTCAACAGCATACAACGCAAAGGCAGAATCACGCAATAAGCGGATTCTTTTTTGCCGAACTCTTCATTGGTGGGTTTATAATCGATTTTGGCTGAAAACTTACGGGCAGACATTAAAGCACATTCGTCCTTGTGTTGAATAGATTTTTCACAATCTGGACCGCACAAGGGCCAGGCACAACCTTTACATTTGTAGTAATTGTTAACAGGATTTGCAAGTTTGCGATGGCAACCCAAACACAGTGGTGTACTAGCAACCTTAGGGCCATAGATAAGAGGAGGTTCACGTAAAATTATTTCTCCCAGCTTAATGTCACGGGTGGCCCGTATATGGCGGCCTAATACATCATTTTTAGTAATCTGTTAATTAAAGTTTTAAAAAAATAAGCTTACAACTAAAATTGTAAAATCAAACTTGTATTTATTTGTTTAAAATAAAAACAAAATTAAAATAAAATATTCAAAATATACCACTAAGGCGCCAAAATGTCTAACCAAATTTTGAAGTACATACACATTATATTAATGAATGTTTTTTTTTTGCAAAGTGTATGCTAAATTTTGCATTAAACTGTATATTTATATTTAATGCAATTCACCTCATAACATTTACACTCGGCCTTGTGACCTTTCCTCCAATGAATTTTCTGATGTTCTTTGCCACAGTAGTACACCTGTTTGCAGGCCATACACTTCAACGAAGCCGGCACACCGCACACAGCACATTGCGAGGGATTCGTCATTGTATTTCTTACTTTTATATATTTAATTCAATAATTCGTGTATTTGATTTATATTTTATTATAAATTATTTATTTTCGTTTGCGTAATCGAAAATTGCGATCAGTTCGGCCAACCACTGTGGACGGAAAGACAACTGAAATGATTTTCTCTCAAAAAGAAAACAAAGAACGATTTTTTGTGTCTCCCTTCCAAACACCGACCGACAATAGCCAAACTGAAGACAAAGCGATCACGATCAGTGAAAAGAACAACTGCATCATGTATGAAAAGTGGCCAACAACAACAAGAAAAATTAAATCTTATTAAAAAAAACACGATCAGACATGTTTGTCAATGGAAACAAATGAAAAAATATACATATAAAAAAGAGAGACAATCAAATACAAATTCATCTATTTGTCAGACAAAGTCGTCTTATATCGCTCGCAAAACAATAATAACGACAAAAAGAAAAGAAAATTAAATAAAAGCAGCGTAGCGACATTAGAAGCAGGCTAATATCTAATAGAGTTAAAACTTTTTGTGAGAATTTCATGTTTTAAATTATCCATACAAGTTTTTAGGGGCATTTCACAGATTACGTGACGCATCATGAAGTGGGGAGTTTGAAAAATTGTTACGGAATTATTAATTTATATTGATTTTTTAGATACGTTACAAAGGGTCACCACCAATATACGCAAAATAGCGTTACATAACATGTGAACCGTCATTTTTCAATAACATTTAATTCTTCTCAAGAAATTAACGCCCTGTCCTTCATTGGTTTTCCATTAAGAAAACTTCAAGATAGTACAAGTCTTTTTATTCATATTTTTTGATATTTAAAATTTTACACAAGTGTAAGCACTTTTTAATAAAAATTATATATTTCAATGGAGTGTAGAGTTTATCCAAACTAAATTAGACGATTTTTCCACGGACAAGGTTTTCTTTGTCAAATTTAAATTCTTTCTTTCTTTCGCCCAGCTGAATTAAAATTTGTAAAAGAAGTCTTTGCCTGCGCGAAAACCTCCTTAAAATATGAGTTGTTGTTCTTAAAAAATCAGGCAATTATTATTTTATCACTACTTAGATGAGAATAGGCTTTTCACCAGAAATATTTCATCTGTTCACAATATAATTCTTTTGCAGTTCTGATGGCCATTGTCATGAAGGACTGTTTGGCGTCCGTAGTTTTTTTTTGGTGTTGTTGTTTTTATATAATTTTTTTGGACACATGTTCACATTTTTCAATATATTTCCCATACATTTTTCATTTTATGTTTCTCTCTGCGAGTTGTTGAAATCGTCTAGAGAAGAGGAAGGAAGATATTTAAAAATTAAGTTTTAGTTAACTTGTCTGTAAAAATAAATGACAGAACCACTAAATCAGAAGAATATTTTATGGTAGAGAGAAAATTCGTTTTTATTTTGAGACATTTTTACCATTTTTTTGTAATGAAAAGCAGCAAGTGGTACACACAAAGCATTATTGAGATTTCAAAATAGATTGAATAAATAATTTTAGATAAAATAGTGATTCTTTTTTTATTTTGTAAAGAGTTAAAGTTTTTTTTAGAATACAATTTTAGCGTGTTATTTTAAAGCAGATACTTCATAAACAACTCTTTATTAATAAAAAAATAACAAAAATTAAATTAATTAGGATTAAATAGAAGTACTTATTATATATGTACATTAAATATGTATTTCTACTAGTGTTTGAGATTTCCCTGACTTTTTCACTTCCCGGGAAACGGGAATGAAAAAATAGCGTTCACGGGAGTTCGGGGAATACGAATTTTCTAAATTAAGTTAACTTATGAACTGAAAATTTGCCGAAACTTCATTGTTTTATTAAAATAAACATTCTTTTTGAATAAAAATTAATATAATAAAAATAAAAAGTAAAAACTTTAATTTTATTACAATAAGTAAATTTGGGCAAAGGTAGTAATAATTTATCAAAAACTAAAAGATCGTCATTGATTAATGACGAATCAAGGACTACAGTATCTTTAATAGGACTTAAAGTAGTGAGAGGCACTACTAGAAAGACCTTAGTTGCAAGATGAAGTGAACCTCTTTAACGCTTAAAGCTTTTACTAAACTTTCTAACATTGTTTTAATTGTGTGTTTTACTGTAAGAAACGATTAAATCACTTTAGTTATACTATATTATTACAAACCACTTCTGATATCGCGAATTAAACGATATCTTTCAAATTCGTCTTTCGATACAAGCAAATTTAAGGAGACTTTTCTTAAACATGTTTATTTACAATTTTTCATGCACAATCAAATGCACTTTTGTAATGTCTCAAATAAATATTAAAAAATTCAATAGATTTTAAATAATTTCACAGAAACAAAATCAATTTCGCTGTCACTTACGTAATTTTCACTTTCTGTAATGTCTGCTAAAAATATATTAAAATTTCAGATATTTAAGAGAACAAAATTTAAAATTATATACTTTTAATTTACCGCTCTCCCAGGAAAATGGTCACAATTTTCCCGAGAATAAGAGGGTGTCCTTTCACGAGATTACCAGTTTGCCATACCCTAATCTCTACGAAAGAGAGTGGTTCCAGAATGTAGTCTAAAGAAAATTTTATTTATTTTTTAATTTGTTCTGCTTTAAATTTTTATTTATTTCTTTATTCAATATTTGTATTGTATATATTAATAATTAAGTATAAATTATTATTTTTATTTTAAACATGTTTATTTCTTAATAAAAAAATTGGAGGAAATCAGTCTTTTTTTATATAAAAATTTAAGAGCCTGTTTCTCTAAATGCGGAAGAAAATTCCACTCGAATATTTTTTATATTGAAAACAAAAACAAATTTGTTGAGTTTACTTATTTTTGTTTGTTTTTAATATGAAATTTTCTCAAGAAACAAGTTCTAAGGAAAAAAAAAATGATTTGTATTTGTTTGTTTCCTTTTGTTTTGATTTTCTTTTGTTTACACATAAAAAGGGAGGAAGAATGAATAGAATATAATTTACAACAAACAGCCCTACCACGAGTTTCGTATTTCGATTTCGAAATTTTTTTAGTCTAGAACAAAATTGTCTTAAGTAAAAATACTACACTCGTAATGAGGCTGAGTATTATTTTTGTATGTATATTATATATTACAAAAGTTATTACATGAAATAATAAAAATAATATTGAAGATTTTCTACTATCTAATAATTAGGTAAAATTAGAATTTTTGATATTGTTTTAAATGTAAAAAATGTATTTATAAGGAAGTTCTTACATTTATTTATATTATATTTATGCATGGTACTATATTCTTTTAAGGAATTTTTTTCATATTTTATCTATATTTTGAAGCGTCGTTTCATATATAGTCAGATTATTTGAATAATTGGATAAGAAAACCTTGAAAACATTTTCTAAATGCAATACAGTAGGAACAAAGAGCACACAAATATTTTAATATTTGTCTGGTTGCAATACGCATTTGAATCCAAAAAAAATTTAAACAAAGAACAGATAGACGATAATAGTCATACTGAAAAACTATTTTAAATAAATCGTGAAAAATAAACAAAATTACAATATTTTATTATAACAAAATCTTTGAAAATCACATTTTTTAAATATTTCATAAAGTAACGTTATTTTATGGCTTTACATAATTTTTTTCCACAACTACTTCATACTGTATTACAATAAATGCGGCTTTCTTTTTTGCAAATATTTTTTTAATAACATTTTTATTTTGTTGTTTTGTCATTTATGTTTTTATATGAAAATGCACTCTTAAGCACACGAACACTCATTAAACATTTACACATTTTTATGTTAAACATTCATACACAAAACAATACATACAACATATAAATAGACTTAATTTTAAAATTTTATCTAAACAACAATAAATTTAATTAAATCTTAATGTTGAAGCACTTTTGATCTTTATATTTGTTTTTCATTAAAAAAAATTAATTTTAAAATAAAACCAGAGCTTAAATGATGACATACATACATATTTATGTATGTGCCTATAAAAATAAACAGGAATTCACTTTTTTTACTTTGCAGATACATAAATTCCTTTTATTGTATTTTTTTTATTATTTATTTGAAGCCTTTTAATAGTTACTTTGTTTTATATAATTTGTATTTTCAATATTTTGTATCATTATTTTTTTAAACTGTGAAACGATGTGAAAAAAATTTAATACACCTTCCAATTCTCTAGCTTGAGTTAAAAGTCCAACCAAGTGCTCGGAAACCTTTTCTTTAAAATATCGCAAAATTTTGCCAAAAAGCAGAGAAAACTTTTTTTGCTTTGAAAAGTAAACAACATATTTATAGAAAATAATATTGGAATGTTATACTTTTAAAGTTACGGTCACACCTGGCAAACATTTGCCCAAAAAAAAACATAGCCACTACTTTTGCTTGGGGTAAGTGTAATTTAACGTGGTTTTTATATCACAAAATGAAGTAAATTATGCCGCAAAATGCAATTTTTATATTATTTTTAATAAATGCGAATCCATATTTAAAAAACCGTTGGAATTAAAGAAAGTGCAAATTTAGCTTGTCTGTTGGTAACGGGTTTTTCGGCAAATATTTGGCAAGTAATACGGTACCTTAAGTTATAATTTAATTTTTTTGTTGAAATTTAAATTAAAATTCGATTTTTCGAAAGTGGAATAAATTTATTTAAAAAAATGTGTTTTTATAGAAATTTCAATGGTAAAATATTACTTTTTAAAATATGTTCGAAATTTCGAATGTTGAATTTATGGATTTACATTAAAAAATTATTTATTGTATTGTTGTTATGCGTAATTTTAAATTATATAATTTTATAATTAAAGGAAAATTGAAAGGACGTCAAAGTAAAAATTTTATAAACGTTTTTTATAAAAAAAGTTGACCTAAAGCTCGAGAAAAATTAGATTCATGTAAACTTTTGCGTGTGGAAAAGTCGTCTCTGTATTGATACGTTGTGTAAGTCAGCCAAAGTGTTGCAAATAGAGCTTTTTTGTGATGGCAAACAATACTGATAGAGTTTGTATGTTGTGGTTCCAGACACATTTCGCCATCGGAGAACTAGTGCGCAAATATTATTACCCTCTTGCGAAAGTTTCAAATAAAACGTATTTTGGAAAAGGTTATTTGGAAAGTGTATTAAATTTGTTTTTCTTTTTCTTTTTGGTATTCTGTAGCACAGTGTAATTTATATGTTCAAGGTGGTAATTAAATATATATTTATATGGGCGTGAAGAGATGGCTGACAAACAATTTAAGGTTTGTAGCTCTCTCTCTCTCTCCATCTCTCTCTCTGTGTATTTTTCTATCATTATTAGATTATTTTTTAAATTCTTTTAAACAATTTTAAAATATATTAAAATTAAATTTCCTATCCTCAACATTATTTTTTGTTAAATAATCTTAACCGAAAAACCAAAATGAATAATATTTACATATGAATGTACATACATATGTATGATAATGAAGATTTCAGCAATAAATCTTAAGAAATCTATCCGAAGCAGCGTACTATTTATTATTCATTCCTGCATTCTTTACAACATTCGCGTCCGTTTGGTCATTTAAACTACACTAACTTACACACAAAGTGTAACATATGCACTTACATCCATACACAGCATGTCTGTATGTTTGTATGTACTTAAATAAATAAATATGTAAAAGAAAAAATTAACTGCTCTATAATTTGTTTGTACGAGTATAATTTTATAAACATAAATTAATGGTTTGAGTTATTTATTTTTTTTTGTCTTGTCTTACATTAATTTTCATTCTTCTTTTTCTTCAAAGTGATGATAATGATGATGTATGTGCTCGTGGACATAGCGATGTATGAGCGAGGAGGAAGTGGTACTTGTGTTAGCAGCACCAGTTGTATTGGCTAGAGTGGCGCCTGCATTGTTGGTGTCATTGCTGGCCGCACTATTGCGACCACTCTCTGTTACATCTACAACTTCTTCTAGATCCTCATCTAGGACTTCATCTAAATCTTCTTCAATTTCTAAGCCATCATCCACCAAGTGAAGCTGATGAGCTTCACTGTCTACACTTAGGAAGTTATTGGCATTTAGCGGATGTTTACGCTGTGTGGACGATGGTTCCAAATCGTTCACATCCAAATCTACCAGTGTACCTTCGGCTACATGTCTTGTGGTGGCGGAATCATTGACCAACTTTTCTGCTGGACCCTGTACAGGGGATTCCTTTTGTGAGTGAATTTCTTCATCACTGGTTTGACCCAGAAGATTTTCACATTCCACCGAATCGCCATCGATGTTTATGGTGGTGGCATAGTCACTGTCATCTCTTGCGCGCACGTTTGTGTTTAAAGCGACATTGTTGGCTTCTGCTATCAAAGCGTTGGCGCGTCTATGTCTTAGCACTCGATATTTGCGCCTTTGATTGCTTTCCCGAGCACTAGCGTTTGCTGCCACTAAATTTGTTTGTTGTAATTTTTCACTCAGTTTGGCATACAAAAGTTGATCATAATTCTTGACTTGATCTCGCCGCCATTTATCCAGTTGTTCTAGGGGCGGTTTTTCCATGGTGGGGCTAACCAAATGCAAAGCGGACAAATTATGTTTAGAGGAAGAGGGCAGACGTTGATAACCGTGATATTGGGGGGAATTTTGTGTAGTGTTGCTGTGTAGTTGGGACTGCTGCTGATGATGAGTCTGGGCATATGAGCCACTGCGCAAAATTTTACTGGTTTTTATTTGATTTGGTGTCACCGCCAAACTCAAATGTTTGGCTGTATTTTGTGTGTTTGTAGACATAATGGGCTGCACAGTGGCTATTTGTTGATGATGTTGATGACCACTAGTGACAGCAGATGGGCTGTTTATAGGATTGGCTAGTGATGAGTGAGGTGGTGGTGAATGACTTAAGCCACCACCACAGATGGTGGCATGCAAAAAAGAGTCATAACCACAGAGATTCATTTTACCATGATGCCCTGCCGCTGAGTTACTTCCACTGCCAGCGTTAAGAAGGCCATTGTGAGCGGCTATAACGGCCGGATTAATGGCCAGTTGTTGATGATAGATGGGAATGTGTGGTTGGAGATGATGATAGATATTGTTGCTGCTATTTGTACTGTTGTGGTGTTCGTGCAGAGTTGTATCGTTGTTGTTGTTGCTGCTGCTGATGGTATTTGCACAACTGCTGGAACGGTGCCGAGTGCTGGGATAATGAGACTGATGCGGACTGACTGAATGGAAATTGTTGTGGTTGGCAATTAATGTAGGAATTTTCGATATTGTATTTGAGCGTTGGCGCTGCTGTGAAATTGTTGCTGTTGATGTTTGAAGCTGTTGTGAGTGTTTGTTGCTGCTGTTGTGCTGGTGCTGCTGCACAAGATGCAGTTGATGATGTTGTGTTTGTTGTATTGGAGGCTGTGAATGTCTGATGGGGCTCACATTTGCTTGGGGTTTTCTATAAACAAGAAAAACCATAAATTAGTTAATAGACAGTGCGAAAGTGACTGGTCCTCCTCAAGGACTAAAATAGGGTTTCATAATAAAAATGTAAAAAGGAATGCAGTATTTTTAAGACTTTTGTAACAATTGAAATAAACTGTCTTCTTTTTTCACTAAAGATTTTTAAATTTTATTTTGTACCACATATTTGAATTACATGCAATGTTGCCAAATTTCACTAAAATAAATTTTCAAAAAAGGATTTATCAAGCAATTAGGAGAAAAAAAATTAAAAACAAAAGTTAACTAAAAGTTTGAACTTTTAATTGAAAATTAGCTTACCCATTCAGCTGAAAACACAAACGATTCTTTTCCATACTCTCTCTTATAATGCTTATAAGATCATTACGATTGAGAGCCGTTTTCCAGCACTCAGCTGAATTACGTTTTTGAGCTCCCGCCGCCGATTTACTAACTTTAGTAGGTTTGCGCAACTGCACACCATCTACAATATCGCCACCACTATGATTCAATTGCTGTTCAGCGTGCCAAAGCAATTGATGTTGTGTGGGCTGTTTCTGAAGATGACGATTCTTCCAGCAGGTCTCATTGCCCACCGATAAACTGCGTTGTCTAGTTTCCATGCAATCTTGATGCTAAATGGATGCAATGGATAGAAGTTGGTGATCATATGCACATAGTTTATGAAAGTGAGTCCATGTTAGAAAACAAAGTGAGTTATAGCAGATTGCAAAGAGGCAGGTTAAAATGGTGCATTATCACAAACAAATTTAAGAGTACATATAAATAAAGAAAAACAAACAAAATTATATTAAATTAAAAAATAATTAACTAAAAATTGAAATAATATGCAGGTATGTAATTTTAAGAGAAAAAAAATAACTGAATAATTAAAGCCGCATTCATAAAAAAAATAATTTGGTTTTGAAATCTATTTTAAGGAAAATTTGTATGAAAATTTTGACTTAAAATACATTTTAAATAGGTACAAATCATTATTTATGAATACGGGCCTTAATATGTAAATTGAATTAGTGGTGACAAGTCTCGAACTTAAGCCTGATTTATTAGCTTTCAATTACACTAATATACATGGTTCGAAAAGTTACGTAATATATATATGTACATAATTAAATTATTTTTAAATATAATAACAAATATAAATAAAACATGTTTGATGAAAATTGGCAACACGGCAAAAGCATGTTGTAGCAGCATATGTACGTACATTCATATGTATTTTATTTCCGGAGGTTATACATATGTATGTATGTGTATATCTACTATAATATCAGCTACTTATGTAGTATCTACTTATCAAAATAAAAGTTTTTAATACTTATGATGACTATTTGCTTAAATCTTCTGAAGAGAGTTTTTACGACAAAGTTTTGAAGCTCCCTATCACTCACTGTGAAAGGCTGGATGGAAATAAAAAGTGTCATAGTGGCCAGTTCACATATTACGTTACGCAACCAGGAGTTGGAAATTTGTTGCACAATTAATAATTTATATTGAAACTTTTTGAAAACCAGTAAAAATTGTGTTTATGAACTGCCCCCAAAAAGCTGGAAAACACTTCGTCGGTCATAGGTTGACAACTTTTAACTCGCAAAACAATCGAATCGGATTTTTGATGCCAAAAGATTTTTGTTTGTTCTTCTGCTTGATAGGACGTTTCATTTAAATTTTAAAAAAAATTTCCTTCCCTATTTCTCCTACTAATTTTATTTATTTTTTATTTACTTCCAACACGGAGTAAAAACGTTTTTTTTGTCTGCTGAAAAGTACAAAAAAAACATGTTAAGAGTTGTCCACCTGTGACCGACGACTTATTTGTCTTTGCTAGCAGGTACGTGTCTGCACTGACTGATGTGTGTCTTTGCTATCTGTCGACCATTGAAAGGCGATTGATTTTTATTGTTTCATATTTGTTTATACTTAAAAACAATTTATCATTGATTACAAAAATCTATTTAGAAGATCTATTAGCAAAAGTATTAGTACTTCAAGTATTTTCGAAATTTCTATCTTATTTTGAATTATTGAATTAAAGTTTAATAACAATTTTAGCGGGTCAGCTTTTCTTGAAGATCTAGCGTGGTTCAAGACTTTCTGTCTGGTCAACGATGTCGAACGAATTTTATCTTTCGTACAATTATATTTAAAACAAAAAAAAACATCTTAGAATTTGTTTTTGTTGTAAATGTAATTGTACAATAGAACGAATTCGTTCGACATCGTGGCGCCGTCAGTTAATCTGTTTGCATAAAAAATTTTTTATAAATAAATATGTAAAAAAATATAGAGCGGAGTTCAGTCATCTATCTATCCAGGACATATTTTTAATCAATCATTTAACACTTTTTAAAAATTACCTTTTGTTTTCGTGATTTTCGTAGCATTTTGATGCGCGTTGAAGCCACATGTTTCATATAAGCCTCATTTGTGGTCAACGTTCTGTTGGCAGGATATTGAGCAGTGGGTGAAATGGCCGCATTCCCACTCTCATCAACAGCCGCTAGACATTCTCTACAGGCTTCGGGTGTAGTAGCCGTGGCTGTTTTAATATTATCATAAATTGTATCAAGTGGTGAATTTGGTATTTCCGTAGCATTTGGTGGTAGAGCTTGCGTTTGATTACAGCACTGTTGTTCCGTTTTGAGTTTATTCAATTTATGGGCTTTCGAGGCTGATTTATGGCCCAAAACTTGCGACAAATTCGAGCCGGTTGTATGAGTATTTTCACGATCTTTATCACTATTACTATCATCATCCTCCTCCTCGGATTTGATTAGTTTACGTGGCCTATAACGGTGCAGTCTGCGCGCTGCTTGGGAAGCTGACGCTAAGGGTGCACTTTTCTGTATTGAATCTAAAACCACCCCACTGGAAGGGACTTTCTTATTTTTGGCAGCTTTTGATTTGCCCTCAGGAGAAACGGTAAGGCGCACATTAATGGTTTTACTGCCACTATGTGGTACCACCACAGATTTGCCAATTGATTCGTAGATGGTATAAACAATACCAACAATGTCATCTTTAGTAATTTTTCCATGATGACCATCCAAGTCGTAGAAGGTGAAGGAAAACTGCAGGGGTTGTGAGGATTTACCACCCTCCACCGAAACATCGCAAGTAAATTCCTACAAAAAAAAAACAAAATACTTAAATATTTCTGTAAACATTCAAAATAAATAAAACAAGGAAAATATTTACTTAGAAAAACAAATTAAAATAGATTTTTATGGGATTTTTCCAAATTGATAGACAGACAGACAGACATACATACATGAATGATATGTTGAATAAAGTGATTGGAGGTCTTCATGCAAATACTAAACTAACTAAACCAAAACTGACTAATAGTCACTTAAGCGAAGACCACATGTGGAGTCTGTAAAAGCCTCTTGTAAGAAAACTCCTGCTATGGAAAAAGATTTTCCAGGCAAGGGTGCGTTTTTAATGCAATTTAAAAAAAAGTACACATGGCTATGGATACTTATTGATGATTTGAAAATCCGAAATCAATTTTAAACACACACACACACACGGGCAAAGAAACGCGCATGAAGCCATCAATGGCAAACGCCACATCCACCAAAATCATTATTTATTTTCTTTTCGCTTGAAAGTAATCATTATTAAAATGAATTATAGTTGATTTTTATGGCCTGGAGATGCTACGAAAAATATAACTAATGGCGCTTATATGAAAATATACAAGAACAACACATCCAACAACATATGTAAGTATGTAATAGCAACAGCAACAAGAACAAACAGTTCAAGCTAAGAATCTTCATGGAAAGCAATTAAAATTTTCAAAAATGAAAAAGCCAAACAAAAATGTTGTCTTTCATTTGAAAAAGATTAGAAGATAAAAATAAAGAAAACAACTCGAATATGTATTAACATATATATGTAAAATTAAATAGAAAGTCGTCCCCCGGGTGTTATTTTAAATAGCAACAACAACAAGAACAACAATAAAATCATCAATTTTAAAGTGTGAAATGATATTTATTATGTATCTATGAATTTTCTAAGAATATGTAGATTTCTCTTCTCAAACTCTAAAATATTGGATGATGTTTTTTCTTTTTCTTTTTTTTTTTTGTTATAATTTGGATGTGTTTTTTTTTTTGGAACTGTTCATCTTGTTTGCCCATGTAAACACATTATTGTGTGAGTTTTAAATGATAACCTAATAACGGTATTTTGGTGTATAACAGAGTTGGATAACACAGTGCTCGACTAAATGAAAAAATTACCTATTCTGGCAGCACTGTCGGTAACCAATAATTGAAATTCTAATAAAACAAATTTTCCAATAAAAGCGGCTCGTTCATGCAACACTGTCGTTCACATCCATAGATATTGTTTAATTTGGTCGCACCGATTCACCTTATTAGAAAATCCTGTACTATATTCTTAGCATTACTTCTTTTAGTACCCATTCGAAATTAGAATGAAAAACTAATGTTTTGTTACTTCTTACCTCTAAACGTATATGCTCTTCAGAACGTTGTTGTTGTTGTTGCTGTTGCTGATGATGATGTTGCTGTTGATACTGCGAATTATGCTGTGCGTGACGACTTGAGGAGTGGTTATTGTGTTGTGTTTCCATCTGTCCCTCAATATCATGTGCTGCTATTGTCGTCTGTAGTTGTTGGTAATCTTGCTGTTGTTGGCCATGTTTACTGTGGCTACTGCCAATGCCAGGCTGTTTTTGATGTTTACCATTTCCACCAATATCCTTTGTACCGTTATATGCCAGTGACAGCTGTTGTGTTGTAACTTGATGATGTTGCTGTTGCTGTTGCTGATGCTGCTGCTGCTGTTGTTGATGTAGTAACCTTTGGTGATGCTTCTGATTGTTATTAGTGGCAGATGTTATGTGGCACGCATTTATGCCGGATGATGGGGATGTAGTTGTGGTAGCTGGTGCTGTTGTTGCACCAATTATATTGACAACTGGTGAACGTAATGGAATATTATTTTCACGATCACTAACCAACAACAGATCTGGTGGAGCACTGCAAGAAGATGAGGCACGCACCTGATGGTACATTAATTCCTCGGAATCGGTGGTGCATTCTTGAACTACAAAGGTATAAAACAAAATTCAAATTAACTTTTAATTTAACGTTATTGTAGTGTTTATTCTTTATTACGAAAACATTTAAGATTTAAGCAAATATACTACATATTCATGATTAATGTCCTTAAAATGCCTGCAGCCCCAAATATGTTCAAAGAATTCTCTACAGCTTAAAATTAAAATATCCGAGACAGTCGTCTATCGATATGGGATATTGAATTGTTTTGTCTAGAAAGAAGTTTATACAAATTCCCAATAGTATAAAACAAAATTACACGGCTACGGAAATCGAATCTCCGATCAAAAGTTGCAATTTTGTTCTTACTCACTACAGACAGAGAGAGAGAGAGAGAAATTGGACATTTTTGACTTTCGCATTAAACCCAATTTTATTCTCTAATTAGCTAAGCTGACAAATAAATTAATCTAGTATCAAATGATTATAATGTTTTTGGGTGGTGGTTTAAGCCCTGTAGTACTACCATATTGAATAACAAAAACTTGCAAAATTTTTTGGCAAATTTCAAATTTGTTATCAAAACAACATTTTTTTTAGAGAAGAAGAAAATGCGCGAATTTGATCATATTTACAAGTGATACGAATGTGGATTGAAGAAGTTCGACGAATACACACAATTAGTGAGGTGGAATGAGGTTTTAATATATTTCGGAATCACTAAAATCTTCCTCTCCACTACAATAATCCATTTTTATTTGGGTTTCTTAAAATTCTTTTTTTGTTCTATTTTTATTGGTTCAACAGCTGTTTATGTTAAGCATATGTATGTTGACAGTTCTAGTCTAAGATTAAACCACCACGATTGAACGCTTAAAATAGCAAGCAAAACTAATCGACTGCGCAAAAACCACAAATGAAGATTAAGGTTACTTTACTCTCTAATCTTATAGTCACAAAAAGTGGTTCTTAGTGATTTAAATAATGTAAACACAAATCTGTAATCTTCTCAATCTGCTATTACGAAGTTGAAAATTTTCCTAAAAAAAAACAGATCCGGAAATAAGTGGCAACCAAAGGCCTCAGAAATAATCTTAAGCGCCTAAACAGCGACCTAGATGAGCTTATTAAAGAATGTACAAAAAAATACTTTTAACAAAAGCTTTTTTTTTACATTTCTGTTTAATATCTAATCTTGGAGACGGTATCTCTTTTAGTTGTTTTCTGTTATTTCTTCTTTTTTGTCGGCGGCTATTAAGTCAAATGGCTTAAGGTTTTATTTTGGTTTCTTAAATGTATTGCCAGCCAGCCGGCTGTTTGGCTGGACTGTGTGGTTGGCTTGATTAATGCCTTTTAACATGCAACTTTGCACAGTCAGCGTTTTTAACACCATTACAGTTCATCGTTCAGTGTCCATATTGATAGACTTATGAAGGAGTACTCGAGAGCTTTAAATTGTATTCATCATGCTATTTGAATGGACATATTTTTGTTTTTTCATACATACATACATACGTAAGTATGGATGTTAGAGGGTTGTGAGAGAATGTTGCAGTAGTGCAGTGATATGCATGTGTCACGGTATAACCAAGTTCTCAAAGAAGCTAAATCTGAAACCCAGCAAATCAGATTATCTACTGAGACGATTGCCAAAAACAAACAATAATATAGAAGAAGTGTCCCCTAGGAGAGAAACTACAATATTTACAGGACATTATCCCAGATAGGCACGACTACAAATACAAACGAATTGAATTGATTGGCGGAAAGCTCAACATTTACACATATGTGCATATGTATGTATGTATCTATATCTAAATATATGAATTCAATTGTAATTGGGTAATACTACAGTCGGCACCCTCCATATTTGTATTCACTGCATATTTTTTAATGCTTAAAATTTTTCAAACCACCTACGTATGTATCTACATAATGTTTTGTATACAATTTAAGTTAAACAAAATACCGAGTCTTTATGGCGCCGCACAAAAAGTAAAAGTTAAAAGAAAAACATCTACGAGTGTGTATGTACGTACATACACACATACACCAAAAAAAAACTAAAAACTTAAATAAAGTCCATGGCTGTTTATTTCTGTGTCCATTCAATTAACAGCTCATTGTGTTTCGTTTGTTTCTTTATTCATTTAGTGCAGCGGTCGTCAACGTGGCCCATATCGACGACCCCCAAGGAGTCGTTGTCTTTCACCTTATAACGCTAATACTGTTCTTTTTTACAAAATTTATTCAGGGGGTCATTTGCAGAATTGCATACTAAGTTTTATGTAATCGTTAAGGCCGAGGCACATAGAATCCGTCGTACGTTATACGTTGCTTTTTTCAACTGGCATTGAAGTATCGGCGGAGGTGGTTGACTCGATGGGCACTTTGTTGACGGACATTAAATCAGCTTCATTTGATTAAAGTACAAATTTTTAATGGAATTCCAGGGAGGATATACTATTTTTTTAAATTTTTATTTAATTTAATTTCGTCACCGCACAACACAAAAAACGATGCAAAAAAACTGATATTTGTCAAAGTACTCAGCGTACTTTAAAAGTTGCCCAACTTTAGTACTTTACCTGTATATCAACTTAGTTGCCGGTTGAAAAAAGCAACGTATAACGTACGACGGATTCTAGTATGTGCCTCGGCCTTAAGTCAAGAAAGTTTGACGGCCCCTGATTTAATATGTTGAATTATTAAAATGCTAAATGAAAAAAGAAATTCAATTAAAAAAACGTTTTCAATTGTTTTGTTTTTATAGTGTTGTTGTTCTTCTATAGTCAGAGTAAGCAAGTATTTTCAATTTCAGCGACAAACGAAAAGCGTTAGAAGACAAGATACCTATACAGAATAGCCGATTTTTTATTTTAATTTATATATTGTTTTTTAAGGCAGGAACTTTAGAAAAAGAGTACATATTTGAGTTTATAAAGTTTCTTTGGTTGGTTTATTTATCTTATGCCGGTAACACCGCACAAGCGTTTTAAAAATGTACATTTCAGCATTTTTGAACTAAATTAATGATTTTGGAATATTAAATACAGCAGTTTTCCGATTTAACGAACATTCGATTTAAACGATTAAAAAAAAGTAAATATTTCCGGGAATAATACCTAGTACGAGTATATTAGAAAAAATTATAGTACCTATTGAAAAATAACCAAGTTGTACAGGAGCAGAAATCAATTATCTGCTCAGAAAAGTAGAAAATTATATTGATATGTATGATAATAGAGTGCAAAAAACAATCGGACAAGAGTAGAGAAATGGCAAACCTGGATGAAAGTCGAGGGCGATTTTGGCTAAACCCACACGCTCTACAATAATAGTTTAAGCAACCAAAATTTTATGCTTAACTATGGTTTAAATGTTCCCACATTTATAGAATTACATGTACCTATAATTTCAACCAAAAATTGAGATCATCTTGCACTGATTTTCTGGGCCAAAGTATTTCTCAAAATATTAATTAGAAATAGCTTTATTGTTAGAATACGACTAAGTAGATACTTATTATTAGATATCTTTAAAATTCCAAAAAATTAAAATAAATTACTGAATATGCATTTGATTAAAAAGCAACCAGCAACCAGCAGAACAAAAATGCATTAGTATGTGTGCATGACTGCATATAAGCATCATAGCTTACGGTAAAGCTTAAAGTTGCGCCTATGAAATAAAGTTTTAACTTTACGGCTATTTCTATTTCTATTGCTATTACTAGATACGACTTCCTTTGCCGTAAACATAAACTCGCATTTGTTGCGCTTAGAGGTTCATTATTATAGACCACCCTTCAATTCTTCATATTCAACGTTACATACAAAGTTTTGCCCAAAGCGCGGTATCTTTTGAACTGCAACAACAAAAAATATAATAAATGCTTTCATGTTTTGTTTTATTTCTGCTGATTCTTCTCAACAGAAAAAGATACAAAATTGTCTTCACAAACAAAAAATATATATGTATGTATGTGCATATAAACCTCTAAGTCAAAGCCGCCAACATCAGCTTCATGCCTCACTGCTGTGAACACGAAAGCACAAAAAAATATAGTATGTATATTACTAAACGGCCGACATACTGAGAGACACATCGACAGTGAGCCTTTCAGTCACTTGATATTTTTTTTTCTTTCTTTTTTATTTGGCTTACAATCAAGCCGCGTTTTTGTATACAAAATGCCGTAAAAGCGTGCCTTTTGTGAATGTAAGTATGTGTGAATTTACATACATACATACAAGCATTTGTATGTATGCATGTATGTGGATTTGTTTTTGAACAGTGTTGTTTATCTTTTCGTTTTATTTTCTGTGTATCGTTGTTGTAAAGTGCTCGTTGTGTGGAGAGCAGTCACGGTCCCCTGCGGTCAAACTTAAAAGGCCTTTGAATTTGAGGCCTTACACCGTCTTCTTTATCCCATATCTATGTTTGTTTGACATGTGTTGCTACTTTTAAATAAGTAACGGTAGTATTTTTATATACAAAATGGACATTACAAAGTTCGTGTCCCTTAGGGGACAGCAAGTCGAATTTTTCAGCCTCCTTCCGTTCTTCCGCATTGTAATCTCGGTGTTCACTTTATATAAAATAGTTATGAAACAAAGGCCTGCTGGAGGGCATAATTACCTATTTTTACCACTGTGTAAGTGCATACATATGTATGTATGTATGTATGTACGTATGTGCGTATGTTCGTTGTTTGTGTACAGCAGTAAAAAGAGGTTTTATATTTTCATTCGTAGGTACTACAATCTTAAGAATAACAACAAATACGAAAATCGTGCCTTAGAACTGGTTTTCTTTAGTATTATCAAAGTTTACTACCAAAGGTTTGCAAGAGCTTTTGTTTTTATTTTTTGTTTTCCTTAGCGTCAAATTGTTTTTATTTTTGCTGACTTTATTGTGGAGCAAGTACCTCAAAAACAGGGACGCATTTTTTTGTTACTTTAAGGTTTTGTTAATGCAAACAAGTGGCAGTATAATATCCTTTTTCAGGTTGTTGTACTACGATTTTTTAGGAATTTATTTTGTTTTAATTTTTATTTATAAGCTTTTAAGGGCTACAAATTACGTGGAAGCTCTCAGTGCGATTTAAGGTTTAAAGACAGTTCTACATGAACAGTAAACAATTCGGCAGAGGATCATACGAGTACGTTCTCTTAATTCCTCTGCGTTGCTAAAAAAATTTTACGTTTCGTATAAAATTTCAACAACTGGAAGTGCATTACTAGAACCAAACCCCTATCGTGAATAACAAGTGGAGTTTTCGTTCCCAGGAATTTATTATTCACCTCGAAGGGAAAAATGCTATTGTGAATCTCCAGTGAACTTTTTTGCCGCTATCAGTTATCAGTGAATGTATAAAATACATATGTTTCTTAAAAATTAAAGAAATTTAACTTTAATAACGAAGAAATACAGGTTTTTGGCTATAAATTAAATAATTGTATACCAAAAAGATGCGCACATTCTGTCCAAAAAGGTTTTGCGAGAAACCATTATTAAGAATAAACAACATCCTAAAAACAAAATGGTGAAAATACTTGATGTTTTTATTCGGTTCGCCAACAAAAATTAGGTGAACAAAAGCAAGCGAAAAGTAGAAAAGCCCATTGAAAAATTATATTCGTGATAAGGCAATTGATTTTTTCGCGGGAATTATTCACGATTGGAAAATCAGGGCAAAGGAAATTCTTCGAGGGAAAATTTATTCACGATAAAGGTGATTTTGTGATGCTGGTACAAAATGTTTGTGGTGTTGCCAGATGTTAAACTTTACGACTTTATTTAGCAACCAGCTTTACCATTAGATACTGGTGGGACGGAGACTTTGTGTTTGGATTTAAAGTCATTACTGTATAGTTAACAATAGTAACCCAATAAAATATGGCGACTCATTAATAAGCAGGAAATATACCAGAATTGATTTAACATTCTAAATTAATGATTTAGCATATCAGTAAGAAAACTGGTCACTATTTTTAATATAAAATGATATCAGTGGTTCAAATTCCATTTATTACTCATATATGTACATATATTTTTATTGTATTCAACTAAACGCGATTTTGAATAGCATCAAAAACACAATGCCGCTAATTTAGTAGTTTATTAACAAATTATTGTTAGCAGAAATGCGATTAACGACAACAATAATTCATACTACAGCAAGCGCAACCAAACAATAAATTTAAAATATAAAAAAAAATGAAAGAAATATTCATATTTATAATTGAATGCTATTTTAAAACAAACGATGACGTTAATTATAAAGCGGTTTTTATTTTTCATAATTGTTGTTTTATTTGCAATTTATGGAACTAGTCAAATGGAAATGAACGGACGCTATATACTGTCTACATTTGAAAACAATTGAAAATGTCTGTGTATGTATGTATATTTATACGAAATCATAAGAGTACAAAAATAAAACAATCAAGTCAAAAATTAACTTGCAAGCGTCGTTTACATTTTATGACTGTTATTGGGCAATTATTGATTACAAATTTCGCTATTTTTTATGTATTTTTTGATGTGGTTGTCTATCGGCGGCAATCAAAATTTTAATTAAAATTAAATAAATTATAATAAAATTAAAATGACGCTGTGTTATAAAAGAATAATTTGATAATAGTAAATGTTCTGCAACTTGACCGATTTCCGAAAACTAATAACAGCCAAATTGGTATTTTAGAACCGCATATTCAATATTAAGTTTGAATGTTAAACGCCAGAATTACAAAAAAATAAAAATAAAAACAAAAAGAACAATTCAGATTTTCTACTAAAAATGTTTTCAGAAACCGATTGTTTGTAAATCAGTTTTGTTTAGCTACAGCTAAAAATTGTTGAAAGATTTTTAAAAAATCATCATTAAAATTACCATATAATACTTAAGTAAAAAAGCATGTTTTATTTTCTTCTTCAAATCCATTTTATAACAAATTACTTTTTTCAAAAATCACTAAATGTTTCTTCATATGTACCCACAGATGTATGTATGTACATACATACATATATACACATATATGTATGTATGGTATTATTTGTTATGTTCAATAATCTAGTGTACTTCAAACCAAAGAAATTTCTTTAAATGTTAATAAATGTGCTTGAGATATTTCGTTGCTGTATATTAATGATGACTCAACAATTAAAACTGATAAAACAAAAACATTTCAAAGGAATTCCGAAAAACGTGTTTTGTGTTATCTTGGCGCCGCTATTTTATAAAGCTAAAAACACAAAGTTTAAAAAAGAATTTATGTATAAAATTTTTTCCATTAAGTTTTTAAATTAACATAAAAAGCGAGTTCATTAAAAGAAAAGAAATAATAATGGTTTTAAAAGACAGAATAAACAAAAAATTCAAACAAAAAATATCTTTAAATATACCACCGAATATTTTTAAAACTTTAAGCAAAAGTTTCTCTGACCACAATTCCAGAATTGAAAAAAAAAACAAGTGTAGTTTAAGTTAGAAATATATGGCAGGCCCAAGAAGACAGTCCATAAAAACCAACTGAATGCCAACTCTTCAACGAAATTTTGAGAGAAGAAAACGGAACGGCTAAAGCTAATTATTTAATTACAAATTATTCGCATAAGTAACAAATAATATATGTTAAGCGTCAAAACAAACATGTACAATTTACATATTTCACACAACTTTAAATATTCTGGCATCCACTCTGCTGTGGCTGCCGTTCGTTTCATTTAAACAGCATTGCCAGTTCCAAGAGTATAAAAAAAATAAAGGAAATATATAAAATGAAGCTATTACTTTCTAAATTTCCTTTTCTACGTGCAAAGTTCGTTATTTGTTCGTCGTTTACACATACATACTTGTATATCGTTGTATGTTCATCCAAGTGAAAGAAAGTTTGAAGAAAAATTGAAGACTTCGTCAAAGTATGCATTGCTGGAAATAAATCATTGAAGGTTTAAACGCTGATTTAGTTAAACTACTCCTCAATTTAAATGTAGTTTAAGCTCAACAGCATTCAATCACTGTTCATATATTTAAGAAAATAACAAATGTCTAAATCAGCTGTTTTTAAACATCATATAAGAAGTAAAATAATTTAAAAAGCACGAACAAGATATGGAAAACAGATAATTTTAAGCATCGACCCGAGAACTTGCAGCATTACCACGTTTAGATAAAAGAGAAAGCAAATCTTTATGTTTCCAATTTAGCTATCTCTTTCGTTTAATCGCAGTAATTGATTCTTTGTTTTTGGTTGTTGAAATACACATGACAGTGCGCTTTTTAAACATCAAATTGTGAATTCTGCTTCATATTCAGTGATTTTTAAAAGAACATTAAATTGAACAGCAGCTCCGTGGAAACACTTTTTTGCCGAGTGCGTTTCACATAAACAAAATCGGTGTTAAAAAAAATTGCAGATTTTCATTATTAAACACTTGCTGGGTTACAGTCGTACAAGTGGCAATCTATTAAAATAAATGGAATCCTAAGTATTTGAATGATTTATGCACGAACATGACAAGCTCAATGCCCGCCCTTAATGTATAAGTGTACAAATTATTAGATTAAGAAAATATATTCAAGCTTCATTAACATCAAATGCAGTACAATAACAATAATAAACTTAAAAGAAACTTGAGCAATTAAACGCAAAGAGTAGAATTTAAACAAAAAAATGTTTATTGGAAATTTTAGTGTAAAATTTAACCCGTTTTTCCTTTTCTCAATTTGAACTTTCATTACTTTGTTTACATAATGAGTGAGTGACTTTTAAATTTAGCCACGTTTAAATTGAAGGACATATGTATGTATGTATGTATGTATGTATGTGTGTACTACATGTGTAAGTGTTTTACCGCGTTAAGTGTTTGTTTTCATTCATAGTGGCAGTTAGCAATTATTCTGTAGTGCTACGAAAGCAAAAGCAACAAATTGTTGCTTTTCTTAATTATTTTTGCTACAGACGAAAAGTGCTTGGTAAACAAACGGCAAAAAATAATGCTGGTATTAACAATAATTCGTCAACAAGCTTTTTGTAAATTATTAAATGTGACAAATATGTAGGTATAATAATTTAAAGAAGAATAAGTACGAATAACAATAAAAGTTAAATTGAATGCCATAAAACAAACGCACAAAACTTAAATTTATTGTAATAAAAATGTCTTAAGTGTATTCCGCCCACTTTAGTCAACAAAAGCCACCAGACCGCACACACACTTACACAGGAAACTTAAAATTTTATGTGAAGTTCCGGTAAAAATTGGAGTAAAAAATATGTTTATAAAATTCTTTCACTCTTTGAAGCTTGTTTTGATCATAGTATTAAATAATTAACAAACACTACTCAATCCTCTGATATGATTTTTGTTTTTTTTTTGCTAACTTTTTTATTATTTTTGAGGAAAAAATTTTCAGTCACATTCATCAAAGAAACGAAACGAAGAAACATACATATGTATGTATCTTCGGGCAGAGGAAGTGACGGGAAACGAAAAGATGCCAAAGTATACGGTTATTTTCTAAAAGAATATTCCACACATACTCACATAGAAATTTATGTATAAAAAAACTTATTAAGATAAAAGCTAAACACATAAAAACTGTCAAGTAAACATCAAAGTAGATGCGGTTGACATGTTAAAATTTATGTAGAGGGTGACTTTTTTATAAGTTTGGTGATTAAATTAAAAACAGGGACAGTTTTTAAGAGTGTGATGCCTTTATTTCAAATAATAAATAAGATGATGCTACACATTAGCATGTCCATGACTAAGAAAATGTGATTCATATGAGAAATTCATTCTAGAATATCTCGCTATTAAAAATACACTTTAAAGAAGGTACAAATAAGTCTACCCCTTTGACGAAATATTTGCAAAACGTCATATTGTAAGGTTGGACAACCGGCGTCACAGTAACCTGAAAACATTAGTGGTTTTATATCACTGGATTAGCGTTTTTTGTGGAAAAATTTTAAACTCAAGTTGAAGAAATCTGCAGGGAAATAAGGAAATTTATTTGACCGTTACACATGTCGCAAATTGTCAAACGAACACCTAAAAACCAAAAATCAATCAAAGCACCCTATAAAATAAACCCATATACATACACTACACAAATATGCATAAAAAAATTTTAGTCTCTTCTTAAAAATTTATATTATTCGCATTCATTACCACATTTTATCACAAGCATCACGAAATATGTAGGTACGTATATATATATATGTACATACATATATGTACATACATATATAGATTTTTCTGTTTATATTGTCAAAAAATATGTAAATTTATGCACTGCTTTCGTCATCAAAAGATACATTTTCGTTAGAAGTATGAAAACTTCAATAAAAAAAAACAAAAGTTCTTTAAAATTAAATAAAAAACAAAAACTACATTTAGAGTTGGAGACAAACAAGCCAGGTAAAGTACATAAGAAAATAAAGACAGTATAATTTATTATTGATTATTTAAAATTAGCTTTGATATTCTTAAAGTTGTTAAAGTGAAAGCTAATGCAGCTGCCTATAATATCTTTAGTTTTTCCAAGAATTTTTATCAAAAGTGAAAAGCGCATTTCAATGTATTTTTAATAAAAGATTTTACTGAATAAGTAAAATATTATTTTGGGAAAAAAACATACATATAAAAAATAAAAATTAATTGTAATTAAAGAATTCCCAATAAAAATTTAAAACAAAAAATTGTTCATCAATTTCATAGAGCTTGGAAAATCACTGCAAAAGAAATATTTGAAACTATGGCAACATTAAAAGTCATTTCTCTGTTTCTGTACATATAATGGCAACATTGTTGCAGCATGTTTCCTTTCATACAACAGAGTTGTGAATGTACCCAATTAACGCCGTTAATTAGAAGATTCCCCAAACAGCTCGCTAAAATTGAAAAAGGGAAAAGGCTACCTTTATGAAATAAGAAATATATCAAGAATAATAATTTTATTTTTTTATCATTTCATATATTTCGTTTTTCTAACTAGGAAGCTGGATTCATTCAATAAGATTACGCTGAGTGCATGAGACGTGGCGTTCGTCTATTAAGCGTAGTTTTTTGCACATGCGGGTTTATTTATTAATTGACCTTCCTTTATATTTTAGTTTATTTGATAAATTTTCAGGTAACATTTAATGTAGAAGTTTTTTACATCGAATAAGGGTGCTATTGACCATACCAACGTTGAGGATGTATAAAACGAAATTAACAGTAGAGCCAGAAGTACCTGCTATTAAGAATATAGATGCTATAAACGGTTTGAAACCTGCATCTTATGGTGTGATCAAACCAAAAATTGATTACTCAAAATCTTCTGTACTAAGAGAATTGCAGGGAAAAGCAAATTAAAAAAAGTTTATCAACGACATACATAGAAACAGTGATTTATTCCAGATTTTCTAAATAACTGATACTCGTATGTATTAATTTACAAGTAAGTTTACTGAGATAAATAAAATTTGAAAATTTCAATTCAATGCCAAATGACTCTTGTTCGGTATAGCGAATCCACATCGGTTTATCGAATGCGTCTGACATTATATCATTCGTTATACCAGGCTTCGACTGTATTTCCTTTTTAATCTTAGATATAGTGAGTAGTAAATAAAAATCTTTTTTAATTTCCTCTCAAACGAGAAAGTATTATTGAAGTTTAATGCTCTAGTTTATTCCTTATTTAATTTAGAAGTTCTTTTTTTTTTGTTAAATTAATTTCGTTTAAACAATCCTGCCTTTTCACCACTAGTCTTATTTTTCTTTGCCATCTCTACATACTTATGACAGCCAACATATGTGCACACGAACACATGTATGTATGTTTATATGTGTGTATGGATATACTCTGTAACTCCTCTATATGTTCTATTTGAAAGGATTTTCAATAAGCTAAAGAAAATTACAAGAAAATAACTAGAATATAACAGAGTTTGGTTAAATAAATATAACAACAATAAAATTTAATAAAAATACAATATAAGTAAACCGCAAAATTGCAAAATAAATACTTCATATACTGCATAAAGGATCGTGATATATAAATAAAACAAAACCAGGATGTCTTTATTCCCCTTTTTATGTAAGGACAAAAATAACACACATACTACATAACTAACGTCATACAAAATGCAAAAGGACCTAATATCACTTTTTCATAAATTTTCCAGAAGATTTAAAGAACTTGATGCAAATGCAAACTATTTTAGGTTGATTTTATAGAATGATATCATCGTGCATTGTCTGAATTAAGAACACTGTGCTAAAAAGATGTTTTCATAATTAAAATAGATTGTTTGCATTTTATCAAATTCTTCAAATCTGCTGTAAAATTGTGAAAAGTGATGTTGGGACCTTTTGTATTTCATATTTTGTGTGACGACACATGTATGCAATCGTACAACATGAACCGAACGAACACAAAAGACATTAAATATGAGTGGTGGCATTTTTCTTAGTTAAATGCTTACTTTGCGTACGTGCAGTTGTTCGCTTTTCATTGATGCAAAACTTGACCTAGTTTTCTTATTTTTTTTTTCTTTCATATTTTTGCCATCTTAGCAGAGCAAGTTAACATACGAAGTATTCACTATCCTCCCTGTTTTGTGTTAAATATAACACTGCCTTTACAATTGGAACGAGTACTTTAAGTAAACAAAACTCTAAGTACACTACGAGAAAGACAATAACAGAGTGGAGGAGCATCAAAAGGTTTTTGTTTTGTATTCCCCTAAGAGGAAAAATCGCAACATTAATAATTGGATATTATTCATTATGATGTTGAGTTGAGGTAGCATCATAAAGGTGCAAAAAATTAGAAAAAAAATAACTAGCTTGAAAGAGCAAGTGTTTCCACGGGTGCTCGTTTTGGAATTTTCTTAAAGATTCATCTGTGCTGACAGTAGAACCGCTACTACCTGGTTGATCTGCCTTGTGTCAAATGCTAATTGAGTCAGCTAAATTGAGATGCATGAACATTAAAACTAATTAAAATGATATTGCCTCAATTAAGAATGCATGTCTGAACATAGTATTATATTTGGAGTGGATTCATAATTTTATTTTGAAGTTTAAAGACGGATATTTCTTCTAATACTTTGATTGCAAAAAAAATGTACATATGTAAAAAATATTATTAATAAAGTTTAGCTCCAAAAGTCTAATCAAAGTAGTGACACCCTTAGTCGTTTAAAACCATTCGAAATTTTCTAATTTTATATGTAAATTATAAACAACATTATGCATGTGAAAGCATAAAGTAATTGCAAAAGCAGAATGTTTAGAAACCAAGTTTTTTTTCGCATTTCAATAAATGAATTCAAAAGATGTCATTCATCAGCAGAATTACTTACTGACATTAATAAGTCATGGGGGAGATGTATGAGAGCAGCACTCCACAAAAAGGCAATTTTAAAAGACGTGCCATGATTATATGATAAGTGAGGATATATTGTAAAAAGCTTACTTTTTATTAAATTTTATTCTAGTCTTTTAAGTAGACATTGGATTTTAAGCAGAAAAATGGACATAATTCACTAACAAAGCAAAAAGGAGAATAAGAAATAAACAATAAAAGGCATAATTAAATGCATATGTATGCATGTATGTATGTACGTATGTACATACATATATTAAGCCTTAAGTAAATAAGAGTCAAAGTAGTATCCTTTTCTTCTTAAGCGTCTATACAAAGTGTAACTAAAATTTATGATGACACTAAATGTCGCTGTTAACTTCACGTACACACCCAAACACACATAAACATAGTACGTAAAGACACGATATAACGTTAAGTATGGCAAGCTTTAGATTATGGCACAAATAAAGTAAGAAGCTCCAACATAAGAAAAGTCATTATTGCCAACGTTACTATTTTTAACACTCAGTTAAGTAGCTGTTTAAGAAACATCTTCAAGTTTCTAAAAAAAATAATAATAATGAACAATATTTAATCGAACTTGTTTATAGCGAATTTATCTTAATTATAGCAAATACAATTGGAAATTTTATGGAAACGTGTTATACAGTTTCAAATGAAAAGAAAAATAATTTGAAAATTAAAAATGTCGTTTTTTTGGATGGGGTCAGGCAGGGAACTGTAAATTGAAATCGGATGCTAGCGAAATGGTTTCAATACTCTTGAAATTGATTTTGAGGGCAGTTTACATATTACATAACGCAATTTTTTTAGTTATTAGACTCTCAACAGAACCTTTGTAACGCATTTTCTAATTTGTAACAGAGTTGTTAACAACATTAAAAATTTATTGCTGAATATCACCTCAATACAAATTTCTTCCCTCAGTTCTTTTACAAACGGCAAATCGTTTACAAAACTAAACATAAACGCAATTAAATGATTAAAATAACAATTCAACTCGGTTGATTTTTGGAAAAGTAGAAATTGTTCTTTTTAATCATCTGCGTCAAATAATGAAATTTTATTATAACGACATTTGTTGGAAATACATACAGTAAAACTCGCTTATAGTGAATTCTCAGTTGTATCGAATTATTTACAAAGTCCTGACGTTTGTTTTGATAGCCATTTTAATACGAAATTCCTTCATTATAGCGAATCCTTGCTTTTAACGAACTACTTTTTACGATCTCACGAAATAAATTTCATACATTTTCCCCTTTTATAACGAACTCATACAAATATGTACATCGATTTTTTTATCTTATATTTTCCCGTAAACATGGTAAGATTTTTAATCAGCTGTTACAAAATTATGAAAAAATGCCAGACGCATAAATCGACGCAAAATAAGGGAAATCTATTGTGCGTTTAAGCAAAAAACAAATGTCTAATGTAACAGACAAATGTAGTATGTGCATTGTGATAAAATAAATGCACATATATACATACGTACACATACATATATATGGCCTTATTCACAAACGATTAATAAAGTTAATGTGTGCATTAAATCCGGGTTTCCCATATAAATAAATACACAACATTAAACCTACTAAAACTTTATTAATCGTTTGTGAATAAGGCCGTTAGTAATTAAATATTGTTTTTAATTTGCACGTCACTGTGCTTATAACGAACTTTTCTTACAACGATTTAATTATGCAGGCACCGTGGAGTTCGTTATAAACGAGTTTTACTGTACAAACATTTTTTTGCTAGGATATTTCTTAGCGGCCATGATGGGGCAGGATCACGAATAAAGGTTAAATTTCCATGAATCAACATCATTAAGACAGCGATGTAGATGATTATGATGCTGATGGAAAATCTAATAAATGTATACCCGAACACTTAAAGACTTTAAATCCAAAAGTTAAATGTTTATTGAGGAAATTGTTGTTATTGTTATTGTTGTTATTCTAGCTAGGCTGCCACAAGAGATTGGCAAAAAAAAAAAAGAAAATAAAATAACAAAAGCACAAACAACTAAAATAATGAAATTAATCCGCCATGAAGTATGCCGAGCACGTTTCCATCCAACCATATGTACAAAATAGTGTCTTTCGTCTAGCTGCATGTGCGATATTTTTGTATCTTCCCCCAAGCCGTTTCAATGGTTGATAATAAATTGAGTTGATTTGAAGCGGGAGGAAGTTGTAGGGTATCAAATAGTAAAATACAAATCCCCATACTACTCGTATTAAATTTCCCAAAAAGAAAAAAACCTGAGAAAAAACAAAGAGATGAGTTTTTTTATTTGTTTAACGTTGTAAGGCCATTACCATGGTTACTACAAATACATTTAGATGCGCACATGTACACATGCACTCACACTATCGTCGGTTGTCAAGGATTGAGAAAAAGACATCTGCACAACCTTCAACACAGGTGGCTATTTTTGAAATTTCCGAAATATTAACTTGCCGTATATTTTAAAAATTCGAAGTCAATTTTACTTTCAAATACACATTTTAAATAATTGAAAATGTATGGAATAAAGCAAATTACTCTTTTTATAAAAAATCTAACTTTTTCTAAATTTTAATAATTAATACAATTAATCAGTCAATCAATTAATCAATAATACGAAATCTGTGAAAATTTTAAAGGTCCCAAAATTTGACAGAACGTTTTTTTAAACTTAACAAAAGTAAAGAAAAGAAGAAGAAGAAGTTAGTAAAATATATATCCTTGGCTTCAATAACTTTTTGAAGGCGTCTTGGTACTGAATCCACTAGATTTTTAAGAATCTCTGGAGATATCTCTTGAGACCTCAGAAATTGTCTCCTCTCTGTTTTTATTTAACGAAACTGTTCTTTTGCGTTTCAAAAGAGACCAGACATTTTCTATACTATTGAAATCTGGACTTTGCGGTGGCCAGTCTAAAGTATTAACACCAACATCCTTCAAAAACTTAGTAATCATCCGGGCTTTGTGGCACGGGGCATTATCCTGTTGAAGGATAAATGATTCCCCAATAAGCTTTTCACAGGAGGAAAGGCATTTTCATTTAGCGTAATCAAATATTGGTTTTGGTTCATCGAGCCGGTGTGACAGAAACCAAGTCACCCAGCCTATTATACGCAACACATCCCCAGAACATGACAGAGCCTCCACCCTGACAAGCTGGTCTTACTAAAAAGTTATTTTTGGATGAGTTATACTCAAAGGAGCTTTCATCTGTCCATAGAACGCTAAGCTAAGCTAGGTTCAACAGTAAGAAAAATTGCTATTTTTCTCATTTAACTAGAATTACTACGTTAATCGAGTATTAGGTGTTTGCACGTCAGCCTTAATAAAAACAAAAGATCAAATAAAAAAATAAATAAGAAATATTGGGCACACCTTGCCATACCAACAGAAATGTATTGTTATGGTTTGAATGTTTCTGTTCTTATTTATGTTGTTGTTGTTGTTATGCTCCTGTTTTTATTATTCACCATTGGTAACACACGAATATTAAACATCTGTTGCCAGGATGTGCTTTTTTATTAAAATAATTTTTTTTTATCTATACGTATGTATCTTCTAATACCCAAACAATATTTTTTCCAAGATATTTCAGTTGTTCAGGTTATTTGAATATTTTACCTAGAATTGTACGACTATTTTACTGAATTAGTATCACTGAAATTTTCTGTGTTTCGTTTCTCTTGTTTTTTTTTCGTATGAAATGCACAGTTGAATAGATACAAATATATACCACATCCAGTTTCAAGGAACCTTTAATTGACCTACTTTTATTTTATATGTATGTACTCGTATATACGAGTATACAAGTACAAATGGAAAATAGTTCTTTCAAACAACAATTCTATTTCTTTAAACATTTTATTAATATTGAAAAGATTTTCTTCTTGTCTTTTAAGTCTATACAACAACATCAACAACAACAGCAACAACAACAACAACAACAATAACAAACAAGTTGGGTAGAAAATTATTTTGTTCACTGAACAAAATAAGTGGCAGAAAAACAAAAAGCGACCCATAACATTTTGTGTTAAGTTTTTTATGAGCATGGCAATGTTTATGACAACTATGGTTTAATTGTAGCAAAAGCTTGTCTTCTATGACCATAAAAATACAATAAGATAAAAAAAGAAATATATAACAACAATTTTTAACATTAAAGACAACTGGAACAACTTTAGTTAGTTAAAGAATATAAGAAAAAGTTTAGTACTTCAGTAGTTTTAAACAACCAAAAAGTTTTATACATATAAATTTATGAAAATATCATCATGAATAGCATTACGAAACTATTCTATTTGAAAATGCTGATGCACAGAATTATCAGTTAAGTGGGTAGTACTTTTTGATCTGCAAGGAGGTTTCAGACGTAGTCAAGTTGTGTACACACCGTGCTGTTTCTGTTTCTGGGTTAAATTCAGACTGCATGCTTGTTTTAAGGGTTCTTTTAAGAAATCCATGCTCGAAAATACGTAAAACTATATTTCAATGTTCACAACTTGTCTTGGCTTCACCATTTTTGTTATGTTCACGCGCCAAAGTATTAACACACGAAAAAGCTCTGAACGAGCAGCGTCTTCGAGATAAAGTTCTTATTGGCTCTAGGGGTCTTCAGGAAGCATTTAACTTGGTCATAATTCATCCCGAAGTATGAAGTAAGTTATGCAGCGGCGCTGGTGGACGAATTGTGATTGATATACACACATAAATTTCTTTATTTTTTGCCAACGAGATGTCTTCAATAAAATACTGATTGTAATGTAAACTAATCAGACCCTTAAATTTGCATAATAAAGGCAAATTTATGTGAGCAAACTTTGCATACAAACATTTAAATATGTACATACACATACATAAATATTTCGGTTTCATACATACATATGTATATAGACGACAGGAAGCAGTTTTAACTTACATCCATCCCCATTGAGATGTCTAAAACAGATGTAACAGCCAACAACACGGGAGAACTCTTATGCTAGAAACACAACTGAGACGAACGACGAATTTCGCCTAACGCGACGAATTTCGCCTAATCGTATGTTTTCACAAGATGAACAGAGTACAACTTCGGCCATTTTTTTTTGCAATTATTTCGCAAGAATTTTTTTTATATGGACTTTTGACAGCAGTTCGCACGAAATGATGAACAGAGTACTTACCTTAACGCGACGAATTCGTCGGTGAAAATTCGCTGTGTAAATTCGTCGTATGAAGCACAATAACGACGAAAAAAGCTGTTGTAACTGATAGATATTGTGTACTGTTAAAGAAAATTATAAAAAAAACATGAGTCAAATAATTTCAAAATATTGAAACGTCAGAGTATAATTAAAACCAACACAAATCGAAGAATATATCTGTTTTATCCCAAAAAATAAAACTGTTGGATAATTACTAAAAATCTCTTACTATTCCAAAAAATTCACGAAAATTCCCGATTTAGTATTTTTTCTGTGACTTCTAAAATATTTCTTGTGCACAAAATATTGAAACGTCAGAGTATAATTAAAACCAACACAAATCGAAGAATATATCTGTTTTATCCCAAAAAATAAAACTGTTGGATAATTACTAACAATCTCTTACTTTTCGAAAAAATTCACGAATGTCCCGATTTAGTATTTTTTTCTGTGACTTCTAAAATAATTCTTGTGCACAAAATATTGAAACGTCAGAGCATAATTAAAACCAACACAAATCGAAGAATATATCTGTTTTATCCCAAAAAACCAACTATGCATCAGTTTACTATATAATTTTAAAATTGAATAAATTCGGAAACCTCTTAGATACGAACACACCTTTAGACTTTTTCAAAATCCACATGTCTTTTTAAAATAAAAAAATTTATCTAACGATTTTTATTCAATTTGTTCTTAGTATTTAATTAGGAGGCCAATTCACACTATAATACAAGTATTACGTAAATTAACGAAAATGCAACGCTGATATAATAAATTGTTATTGTTTTTTATGTTTTTCAAAGAATAATATAATAAGCGTTGCATTTTTGTTAATTTACGTAATACTTGTATTATAGTGTAAAATGGACTTAAGCAATATCTTTGAAAAAACATGTTACATTATATATAACATAAAAGGTTGTTGGCTTACTTTTTCTGGCCAGTGTATTTAATATATAAACACTTTAAACAAATATATGGGGAATCATTTAAATTGTTAAATATGTATATTTTAATTAGCTTGTACTAAATTTTATTATAAATTTATTATCTTCTATATTATTAATGGGGAAACACGTTCTTTTTTATCCCTTTTACGGCCGTAATACTGAATCGATTTTGGAAAGATTTATATGTTTTTAAACGGGTTTTTACATATGTAGATGTGCAAAATCTTAATTTAGGGAGATATAAGCGTTTAAAGTTGCTACTAACACTTGCACACTTATTACACATGCATGTATCTGCTTCAACATGAAAAAATAGATATGAGACAGAGTTTTAGGTTGTTTATTTAGCATGTTTTTTGTTTTTGTATTTTATCGTATGTATTTATGTAAATGTTTAATATTAATTTCTAGAATGCGGTCGATTGAGTCTAGCGCTGGATACACTAGTATAAATAATTCGACGAGTTTATTATGTAAATATGCTAAGCTAATTTTTCTAAAATGAAATATTCAAGCATTTTTAATTTTTTGGTATTATTTGACGGGAAATAGTGGGAAAAAAAGTTGGCAGCCCTCCTTAAACCAAACAACAATCAATGTCACACCATTTTTACATTAACACACACACACATTCACACAGGCTATTTTCAAATATTTTATTTTACATTAAATAATATACAACATATGAATTGTTTGGTGTGGTTGGTTGTGTTTGCATGAACGACATTGTTGTAGGTATTTTTCGTTGGTGTTTTATGGTGCCCCACCCAAAAAAAAAACAAAAAAGTCATTTACACTTTCTGTATTGGCGATTGTGTTGTAGACTAGTGTTGTCAAATGTTTTTTTGTATTTGATTTTTTATACAAAATGAATTTTCTCCCCAGAGTTTTGTTGAATGCAAGAATGAATGGAGAGTTTATGAGTGAATGAATGACACCTTAGCGGTCTAAATGCTTTGTTCCATTCTATTTAAAATGTTCAAAGGCTGTTGAAAATGCTGTCGGTTTGAATAGAAAATTTCATCTGAACAAAAACTAAAAAACAACACATTTTATGTAGATGAACAAACAATATGAATTTTTATATAAATATCGGCCTTTAAACGGAAATAAGTGTTAAAATAAATATGTAGTTTGAATACGAGGAGAGTTTAAAAGTTATGACATGATATTGAAAATATATAAGGTGTGTATGTATGGATGCATGTATGGATGCATGTTTATATGTACATATGAAGGCAGGTCAACCAGCTAATAGCGATTCTTCAACAATGCCAAATTTTTTGTAAAAATACCTGACTATCTGTCAAAACATATAGAAACCCGGGTGGCACTACGAGCACAGATGAATCTTTTAGGAAATGTCAAACATCATAAAAAACTGCATAGGCATAAAGTGCTTGGCTTTTTTAAATCAGCCATGTTATTGTGAGTATTTTATCAACACAAATTTAATTTTACACAATTGACATCTAGTCAGGTTAATCAGCCGTGCAAACGCTACTACCTTGATCATCTACCTTGATACATATTATATGTACATACATATGAAAAACATCACAATTTTAGGTTCTTTACGATTTCAGTTATATTTTGGGGATTTCAGTCCTTCAAACTCTGCATACTTGCATTCGACAATATCTCACCTAAAGCTGTACACTTGCATACATTTCATTCATACAAGATTAACCCCTTCACAAGTACAACATTCTAAGTAAATCCAAGTGAACTCAAGTGTGTGCACACAAAGGCGACAGTAAAGTGTTAAAGTACGCGGAAATATCCACATAAAAAATATTGGCTGTTTTTACACTAAAATAAGAGTTTTAATATGGCTAAACATTTTGTTGAAGCATTTGACTTGTTTGCTTACAACATTTTGAGGAGCAAAATATTAAAACATTTGTGGGAGGAGGATATACGAACATCAAAGGTTAAACATGAATGATTGACTCCGGGGCTGGCGGAAAATTCATTAATGAAAATCCGTTTTTAAATGAAGCAGAAGAAGAACGTTTCGAAAATGCGTCATAAAGTCAAATTGCTTTTAATGATTGAATCTGTCCATATATGTACATATGTATGGATGTGTATATGTATGTTTATGCATATATATATATATACATATATACATATATATGTGTGTGTGTGTGCGTATGTACGTATGTCAGAATCTCGGAGTAGAGACAAGTATTACTTTTACGCCCCAATTTAGTTTATCTTTATTTCTTATTTTTTGTTTAGTTTTGCAAATTTGTTTATTAAATTTTTTTTCAGAGTTTCAAGTATGAATAAAACCTAAAAAGTTCATTATAAGTGATATCAAAGAGTATAAAGAGGTGAAATGAAAGAGGTGTATGAGGTAAAACCAACGTTTAAGTTAATTTAACGATGGCAAAATTTATACATTGATCGTGCTGAAGTCGTGTTTTCTTTAAACAACTAATAATAACTACAATAATACAAGTCAGTCATGTATTCTTTTTCCGAGGATAATTTGTATAAATAAGATCACATTCAATTAAACAACATAAAAAGTAGCGAATACATGGATGTGAACATGAACACTGGCGAATGGGCTGCAGCAGCATTTCGCGCAACAAAAGTTGTTTCTGTTCTGCCGTGTAAGTTGAAACTAATTAATAATAATTTTTCACATGTTCTTTGGGAGCATTGTCTCATATCCAATTCTTTCTCTTTGTATTAATAACTTTTCCATCCCTGAGGAAGCAAACTAGAAAATCTGTCTGGCTACACAACCAGTGTTGACAATTATTTTTTAATTAGCTTTGCATTTTATTCAAAATTTAAAACAAACATTACATATAGATACATATATACATATAATTATAGTTTCCGAATTTCTGATTTTTAATTCCTGAGAACCTGGCAAAATATTGTTTCGTTACCGGATACCCGGGTATACCGAGATTATTAAGCAAAAAATCAACAACTGCAGAACTGAATTATTTTATTTACATATATTTTTCTGAACTGTTTGACTCAATCGAGCTTATTCTAATTAATAAACCATTAAATTACGTAAATACAATAAAATACAAAAACCAAAAAGCATGAAAAATGAATAACTTGAAATTAATGAACTCCAACGTAAAGAAAACGCTCCACCTCATTGTTCTAATTTCTTTGCAAAAAAAAATAAAACAAATTGGACAACACGTCTTGAACATGCTTATAGCGTCCCAAAATACTGAAACGAATTTACGGGAATATAGATTGTACGCTTCTGCAAGTAAATAGCCGGGAAATTTTTACCAAAGCATCCCTTTAACGAAAACCTAATCATATACTATGTACAAATACATAGATATATTATGGCCAGCATTTCTTATTAGCCTCAACGAATGTGTATGTACATAAAAAATTTGTTTTTCCAACAAACTCTTGTCACAAATTCCATATTACTAATAACTCGACATACATAATTTAATTTACCTTAATAAAGTTATAATCGCCTATGTCGTTTTAAAACTACATCCAAACAACAGTTTCCTTTTCAACAATTTCGTAAATAGCAACATACTCGTACTTACATATACATATGTATATATTTCATAAAGCCCACACATAAATTGCTTAATTCATTATTGATTTGAAAATAGCATAAAAAGTAAACTGTAATAATGTCAATGGCCAATGATTTCTTCATTTTTTATTCTCGTTTTATATTAAACTAAAATGCAAAAAAATATTTTATGTTGTTAGCGTGGGAATCAAAAGAGAAATAAATAAAAGCAGTCGTATCAATTAATAGTTTTTTTTTAATTATTTAACACTGACTGCTATCAATTAAAAACCACTTAAATGGTGGATAGTGCACTTTTGAAAATATAGCGACACTTAATGCAATAACTGAATGCCGACAATGGTTGCTTGATATATTGATGAACAGACAGACAGCTTGAAAGTAAGTATTTTTTTCCAGTGAGCAACCACTTCAAACCATTGAATCGCAATTGCTTTTAAAGTGTTTTCTTTTTTTTTCATTCATACAAATAAACGATTACTTGTGCAATGAGAGGGGTGTGCTTTAGCAACTTCCTACATTTATGCTGTTGACAGATGATGAAGTAGAAAACGTTTTTATAGTTTTGAAATTTATGATTTTTATAAGTTTTGAAAAATATTTATGCCAGAGATTTTGCATTTTTTTAATAAATTTTAATTTATTCATATATTTATATACTATATATTTATATACATATGTATGTATGTACACACATTTAAATGTTTTAAAGAAACTTGTTTTATATACATATGTATGTAAACAATACGTTTAAATATGTGTTTTTATTTATGTATGTATGTTTTCAGCATAAGCGTTGTTTTTAAACATTACTAGTGCAGCCAGTGGCCGACTCAATCGACCGCATTCTAGAAATTAATATTAAACATTATTATAAATACATACGATAAAATAGAAAATCATTCTAAAGAAACAAATTAAAACTCTGTCTCTTTTCTATGCAAAAACAATTTAGACAAACACACATGCACACTGTGTTTATTTTTCAAGTTGAACCTGATACATACATGCATGATTAATAAGTGTGCATATGTTAGTAATAACTTTAAAGGCTTATAGCTCCCTAATTATCGAACCGATTTAAATCTAATTAAAATTGTGCATATCTAAGTAAAAATTCGTTTAAAATATATAAGTCTTCCCAAAAACGGGTCAGTATTACGGCCGTAAATGGGATCTAAAAGACGTGTTTGCCTATTAATAATATAGATTAGTACAACTTTGTTTTTATTTAAAAAAAATACATTTCTAATTTGTTTGTTTTAAGTAGAAAATTGTTGACTATTTGTAATTCGTATTGTAACAATCAATACAGTGTAGACAATTCTGTACAGCCAAGTGGTGTTTTTCAAACGCCAAAATTTCATTATTGCACTGTTGCTGCATTTACGAATGTGCCCGTATTCACTTTATTGGTTAAATAAGTTGATTGCCATTGTAGAACCAAGCACAGCTTGTTATAAAGCTGATAATACTTTGAAGGTTTTGCTCAAATCGGAGCAAATCAAATGCTTTCAGTTTACGTAAGAGTCCCTTTTCATCCTCCTGTAAAGCGAGTAATACTAGTATGTATATTAAAAAATATATAAATATATTAAATAAAATATAATATAATAAATTATTGAAAGGCAAGTTAGTGAAGCAACTCCATAAGATTGATTAAATGTTTAATAAATAATTGTATTTGCCATCAATTTAATTCGCTTTTCGAAGCTTTTCGATTTTGACACTTTATGATTTATGTATAGTACCAACTTTTCGTCCTGTGCTTCTGCTCTTTCTATCAATCTCTATGCACACAACTTCATTTGTGATTGACAGTTTGATTGATCGATGAACAACATATGTATGTAGGTATGGAATACAAAAAAAAATCAAATTTATTTTTTTTGTTTTTAGTTTTTGTTTTTGTTTATTTAGAATCAAAAGAAACTAAGCAGACATTTATTTAATTTAATCATCGCGGCATGTTTGACTGAAAATTTTTTTTCAGTGAAAACGAAACCTTATATCATCACATGGTTGTTTTCGTTTCAGATTTTTTTTATTTCATTTTTATTTTTTCTTGAACAAGAAAACATATTCTTTAAAACATTTTTCTAAAGAAAAATAACAACCTTTTTTTGTAAATATGAATAACAAACATGAAGAAAACAACACACTCTGGGTAAAATCGGTTTCAAAGAAATGCCCTGCACACAAACATACTTTATGTCACTCTAATTAAGATTGGAATCTTTATTATGCTCTCTTTCGTTAGCCGGGTTTATGCGTATGTAAAAATATGTGCGGCATGTATTGGATTCCAAAAAATAATTAACAACTTCAACAGAAAACAAAAACGCTGCAATTGTTATCATGTAAATAATATACGACTATTAAAATGTATGTACAAATGTAAAGCATATGCCTCTTGAAAATATGTTTTTTTTTTCATTTTTAGTTCAAAAACGACATCATTACAAGATCCAGTTTTTTTTTTATATATCTGCTGCTGTTGTTGTAAAAATAATAACACCACTATCATCATCCAGTTAGCGAGTAAGTAAACCTGTCAGTCAGTCAGTCAGTGGAGTCGTTGCTCAATATATATTTGTAACATATAACATAAAACGATTCAAAAGAATGCCCCATTCATTTCAGTGTTTTATTTTTATATTTTTTTTGTTTTGCTAATGTCCTACATTTTTGAAAATCATGTTTTTTTTCTTTAAATATGAAGTGTAAATTACACATGCACGAAGGCAGTGTTGCACAAAAGTTTGCGTACAGTACAGCATAGAGTTTGAAGAAAAAAGGCTTAAAAAGCAAACGTAAGCTTTTTTGGCTTAACTGCAGATTCACTCTTGGCAGGAATTGAACCTGCCACCGCAAGACTAAAGGTCTAGCTATTCAGTAGTCTATGGGGACACTGAAGAAGAAAATTTATCTTGTATGTAGTAGAAATTTCCAGCAACCTGTGGTATCTGGCAGTAGCTAAACACACTCAATCAAAATAAAAAAAAAATAAAAACTAAAAAAAAAGTTTTGTTTATATTTGTTATGGAAAGTTCCTGGCGATTAGAGTTCGCTTTTGCCATCGCCTTATTTAATGCCCCATCATAATAGATATATTTCTTTTAATTGTTTAATAATATAGCTATTAAGCCGAATTTATTTTAGCATAACGGCTGTTTGTTTGCTGATTTAGGAACTCTGTCACCATTGTTCTTTAGGTTTCAAATTGAAACTTTCAACGAAGCAAACTCTCCTGATGTCTAATTATAGTTCACAAACTCTAATTTGGTATTGCCAAACGAACACAACAAGTATTATAGTGCATTTACAGCTGCGCAATAAGTAAGTACTTTGCAGAAACTTATTATTCACACGAATCATAATCATAAGCTAGTTATGAGGGCAATTAGATACAAGCAATCTGTTTTTGTTAATACAACTCTGTTTTCCTTCATTATCTGTCAAAAAATCAATTTGCACAAAGTGAAGTGAAACTATTCTTAAGGAGATTGATACCGTGCTGCCATCATCCTGAATTAATTCCTAAAAACTTCTATATAAATTTGGTTTGACAGCAGCACTGCGATAAACTTGATGGCAACTTCATAAGCAGAAAATTAGAGGCATTCACATAAGTGATGAAATTATTGACATCAAATGCAATAAAAAAATTTAATTCTTAATAAGAATTGAATTATTCAAAGTAAAAAAAAAATAATCAAATTAAATCGCATATCAAATCAAAATATGAGTGATTGGGTTTTATTTGAATTAATAGCAAAAATATTTTTCATTTTATAGGTCACATCTCAATTACAAGGTTTATTGATTACTTTTTTTCTATTCACTGTGTGTAAGTAAAGTCGTCATAGCAATCAGAATTATCATGATTTTTCAGTTTTTTAGTTTTTTGTTTTCTTGAAAAAATAAACTGGAACATTGAATATAATTTGAAGTGAAATTTTAGTTTTTAACAAATACATAATAAAAATAATAAAAAATTCTATTTAGATGTAAAAGCAATACAATTTTCTGATTAATTTATGTATGTACTCGTATGTATGTATGTAGATTTAAACAAAACAAAGACCACTGTTGAAATGATGAACATAATATTCTCTATAGGGCCTAATCTTTAAATATGTCTTTCCATTTAGATCAGTCAGGAGAATTTTAAACAGGCTTTCATCTTTCAAAAAAGGACACTAGTTTTCTTAATAAACATGCGATGAAAATCAACACCTCTCACTAAATTGGTTTGGTTGGTAAAAAAAAGAAACCTTGGATTGGACAACGTCAAATTGTGTAATTATGTGTTTGTGTAACGTCAACCTTTGCGTGTGTATAAAATGTGTAGAATAATTTTTAGTAGTTAGTCACATTTTTCAAAAATATAATTTTATTTATTGCTTTTTTTTTAAGATATTGTGGTTGACGCATTAGGGGATCTTTCCAGGAAGAACTAACAATATTATACTAAAAATTTCTAAACAAAGAATGTGTGTGGTCTTTTGTACATTTTCTGAATGGGTATGATGAGCATTTTGCTCAATATGTTTTTCGGGAAATACTTACTGTGAAGATGAAAAACATGTTTGACAAACTGGCAAAGTTAAGTTTAAACATGTTAAATCTGTAGTTATTGGGTTTGTCAAAAAAAATATATACAAACACACTCGTACATAAACAACAAGTACATACATATGTATGTTTGTATGTATGTAGAAAGGTTTGGAAACAACAACGACGAAAATCAAAACAATAAAAAAATACAAATGTTTAAAAGTCATCAATCATTGTCAAGAGAAGAGCTAGATGATGCAGTCAGTAATCTACGCACAATAACAAAATACCAAAAAAATATCAAGCACAACAAGTTTCATCATATCATAAGAGACATACAATAGCAAACCAACAAATGCCGATAGAAAAAAAGATACATTTCTAGTAAAAAAAGTGGAAACTTTTGAATTTGGACTTTAGACTGTCAAACAAATGACTTCAATAAGCAAATGTCATGATTGTCTGACAGCTGTCCTTAGTTAAAATGTTTCATCTTTTATTTCTATAGGCAACAACTGCAGCATGCCAGAGAGTACATAAACTTTTGGTTTGCGTGTGTTTTCTTTGTTGTCTTTACTCAAGCCGAAAGTACACAAAAATAGTGTTTGCCTGTCGGTCAGCCTATTCATGTCAAAAACAAAAGCAATACCCAATATGTACGTACATACGAAAAAAAAATCAGCAGAATAGCAGAAATAAATAGAAAAAAAATAAATATTGAACTGACAGAGTAACTAGCCAGCCAGACCAGACCAACAACCATCGCCATCATCAATTTCAATTAAGCATAAATTTTTCGACACATATAAGCGGGAATAAATAGTTTAAATGGAAAAAGCGTGAGTAAGTGCTTTACAACTACATCATGGTATGTATTTTAAAAGCTTTAAGTGCGACCGACATTGCCAGTGGTGCTGGGGACGACCACCCACCCCTTCACTACAAAATAAACTAAATGTGCTTGAGGGTGATATTTATAATTTTATTAAATTTTACTTATTTGTCTGTCATTCTTTTTTGACATTTAGGAATGTTTCATTATGAAAACGTCAATGTTCACTCACAATTTATTTTAGAATCTTAATTATATTTTAAGACACATTTTTTAAATATAATTTTTCAAAATTTATTCATAAGACGGCATTTCCACAGTCAAAGTTTACTTTGCAAAGTTTTAATTCAGCTGGGAGAAAGACAGAGAGACGAATATTTTCTTATTCTGTCTTTCTCCCAGCTGAATTAAACGTTGACTGTGGAAAAGACGACAAAGTAACAAATGCTGTCTGACCAGTGGTTTGGCATTTAGAAATGTCTTTTAAGCAAATGTTAATGTTTTTACATCAACAGAAAATCTAAGATTATTATTACAAAATATACATTTCAGAATATTAAAACATTCTTAAAATAAAACTTTTTCAGGTTTTTTTTTGTTTGTAAATTTTCTAATAAAAATGAAATTAAAAAAATTAGAATAAATCAATGGGTAAACTCGGAATTGAACTTGAGCCAAACCATTCGTCTCAATATTCATATACACATTTTTTTTAATAAAACGACCTTTTTAAAAGGACCTCTTAAACGCAATGTGGCAGCCCCAATTCTAATCTTTTTTCTAGTTTTATTTCCCGTTTACCAGGACTGTGATGCCAAACTATTACACATAAGCATCTTTATTAGACAATTTTTAACAAATCACTCTGTTTTTTTTTTGTTTTTAAAACGATTTGATCTTTTTAATTTACAGCCAGGCCCACGATGTCGAACGTTATCGTTCTCTTTCATTTTAAACGACAAACAGCTGATTTGCGGCCCACTAACATTCTTAGTCGATAGAAAATAAACGCGAACAATAACGTAAGCATCTCAATATGAAATTGCTGCCCACTATCTCATTTTTCTGATGTTTGTAAGAACACAAATGTCAAAAATCTGTCACTTGTTTGTTTGTTGTCGTTTGGCTAACAGAGCAAAAGTTTTTAACAAATAAAAAAATACAAATTAAAAATACAAATGCGAGCTATTTGCTCCAGCTGCTCAGTTTCCTCCAAGAAATGAACTGCAACCGTCAGATACATTAAAAAACTTTTCACAAACCATAGAACTACGTAATTATTCAATTTATTATTCGAGGTTTACTTTTAATTGTCAAGTTCAATATGTAGTTAGTTACATTTTTCATGGTACGTTTTACACATTTAAGAGATTTTTCTTATATATTGACGACGAATTAGTAAAATTGGTAATTAGTAAATTGTATTAATTCGTTTTTGCTTACAAAAAAAACTTTCTAATAATTAAATGTTCAATCTCAAAAAATTTTAGACTCGGAAATTGGCAGCACTAACAGATATTTTGTATACGGCGCTTGTGACGCGTAAAAGTAGAAAGCTGTTTTACTTTTCACGCGTCACAAGCGTTACAAACTTTGATTTTGTAACTCGCTCTATGAAAATACTCTGATTCAACTTTTTTGAGAGACGCGTAGGACGCAAGACGCGCAGAACGCGTGGTGTGGACTTTCAGCTTAAGTCCAACGTTAATGGGCCGCTTTTTCAAGCGAAAATGAGTGACTGCTTTTCTTGCGCCTTAGTTTGCGTTTGAAATCGTGGACCTGGCTGTTAGCCTTTTGCAACATTGTGATGCACATGGCGCTTTTGTCACGAATATTATTTTAAAAAAATTGCAAAGAAAACTAACTTTCAGTGTTGAATTAAAGGATAAAATCCAAATCCTTGTAACACCAAACTGAGCAAACGTATCAAATACATATTGTACCTAGTTTACATATTTCGCAGTGGCCCTGCCTCAAAATCCATGCGATCAAGCATGTAGGCAAAAAAGCAGCATGATATATGAATTGATGGGTCAATTTTGACATTACTCATTTACATCTTTCTTTCCTTTTTAGTTTTGGTTGTTATTTACGAACGGTGTTGTCGATTTGGCATATTTTTCTAATTTCGGTAAACAATTTTGTATTTTAAGGTACTGCATAAGAATAAGTAAAAAATATTTGCCGATTATTAACAGTGCATGTTCTGTGTTATATTTTACAAAATGCAGAATAATTAAATATGTTTATATGTATGGTATATGACAAATGCCATCTAAACATCGAGAATACCCCTGACTCAAGAGAAATTAATGTTTTATGTGTCCGGAGGGCCTTTGCAAATGCAAGTATTGATTTGTGTGTTTGTGACTCGGCAGTTTTTGATATCGAATCTATACCACCCAACAACCCGCCGCGACACATCCACTTGTAAGTGAACTTACTTTGACCTGACTGTTGCAACAAGAAACACAAAAATAAGGTTTTGCGAAGAGACACCAAAAGAATATACCAAGGTAGAAGCAAACCGCAACGTGTAAACTGTGACGCACCTTACAGACATGTTCTTCTGTTGCTCTTAAAGCACCTTTTTCATTTTGTTTGCCACTGTTTTAAGTCTTGGTTTTTTTTGGTGTTTTTAGCAGGAAGCCAAAGACAAGAAGCTACTGACTAACAGTTTTAATTTATATAAAAACTACCAAACAGTTGCAGGGGAAACTTTGTTTATTCAAAGCAAAAACTTAACATTAAAATAAAATAAAAAGGATACCAACTGGTTCCTTGTTTTGCTATTTTCTTTCGCAGTTTGAGCGATATACTCGTATATAAAAAATATACATATATATATTGAAATAAATAAACGTACAAACTTCAAATCTTGTCCGCAACAATGTACATAAAGACTCAAAACTTATGAAACCTGAAACATATTGAAAGCCATATCTTTTAAGAAAAGATCAACTAAAAAAAAGAAAGAAGGGTTTTCAAATGTTAAATACAAGTTGTTAGTACGTTCAGCCAAGACTAAGATATCTTGGCAGAGTATAATGAAAGCCCTGGCTGGTTAAACAACACAAATGCAGCCGAAATCCAACAAAAACATGAAACCATGCTTTAACAAAGAAAACTGGAAGAAGAAAAAAATAAGCAACAAAATAAAAACTCGCACACTTTGAGAGCTTCCTTTAGCTCTTGTGTGCCGACGCCGACCGTAAATACAAAAACGTAAAAAATTCAACAAAGACGGTAAGACTATAATCACAAGTTATCTGAGGAATAGTAGAGAGAAAAAAAAACGAAATAATGAATATACAAAAGATCCGCCAGACGAATGGACGTTTAAACTGTCATACACACCCTAACTACTCTCAACTGCCTCTGCACGTTTCTTCAGTATTTGTAAGACGCTGTCTTTACAGCTGTCCCTTTTTCCAAATGATCGAAACGAAATCAATTGCAGTCTTAAGAACTCTAGCAAAAGATCATGCAAGATACAAATTTTAAATGTGTTGTTCCTTCTTATTAGGGAATACTGTATATTTTGTTTGATTTTCAATTCTATGGTTCGAATTCTCATGTACTTATGTATCTACGTACCACAAAAACGGCATCCACAAAAAGAACTAAAACAGCTTTGCGATACCTCCGTATTCATGCTCACAACTAGGAGTATTATTTTACTTTTAATGTGCATTGTTTGTTAGTTAGTGTCAATCTTTCCGTTTATTTTGCTGTATAGTTTTTGAAGTTTTTTAGGGTTTCCTACACAAAGTGTCGTGGCTATCTTGTGAACCCTAATGGGTAGACACGTGGAATTGTATATGTAATAAAAGTTTAAAGGGTTTACAGACAAGGTGTTTTATTTTTGGCATAGAGCGATATGGAACCGAAATAGATAAGGTAGAGGCTCGATATTTTGACAGGATATGGCCGAAGTTGTACTCTGTTTATCTTGTGAAAACATACGTAATATTTCTGGCAGCATTACTTTTTCAACTACAAAATGTTTTTGGCAACATATTTTTCAATAAACTTGTTATAAATCGTGGTATTGTCGCCACTGATCAGTTGTCAAAATTTTCAAACGAAATAATCAATGTTGCTCAACATTTTTCGCAAATTTGAACAGAATACTAGGCTTTTAACGAAGCGAAACAAAATCGATTAAATGAAAAAAAAATTCCAAAAACTTAAAAAATTAAAAAAGCGATAAACTAAAAAAAAAATGCTAAAAAATGAAAAATTAAAAAAAAAAACTTAAAAAAAAATCTAAAAACGAAGAAATATTAATTAAATATAAAAGAGAAAAAAATCATAAAGCTGAAAAATTAAAAAGTATGACAAAAAGAAGAAAAGAAATGCAACAACTGTTGTTTGTTTTTAAATCGTCAAAATAAGGAAAAATCCGAAAACATTGAAAATATTAAAAAAAAAACGCTAAAACCAAGAAAAGGCACAAAATCTGTAACGCCACGGACCGACCGGCCGCTATAACAATAAATATGAATAATAGTGCATAGACAAGATGTGTTATTTTTGGCATGTACATATTTTATGAAACGTACTAGACACTGGAAATTTACAAAGGATGTGCCGGTGTAGTAGCAATAAAATTTAATTTGTCATTTAAATTTTCTGTTGTGGAATATTTTAGGATATTTTTCTCAATATACATTTTTATCATTATACCAGTTTAATTTTTTAGCAAAACTGACAACCTCCAAATGAGCCAATTCATAATTGATTAATTATGCTGGCATAACGTGACAGCTTGTAGGCATTTTCAGTGAAGAGAGTAGTTTTTGTCCCGCATTAGTATCATTAAACTAATACATATGCACTTACAAACCCCAAATGAATACAAAAAGCACTAATACACACACACAAAGATGTGTATACGTATACATTTTATACCAGACGAATTAATCCAGTGTGTTTTGGAAAGAACAAAAGTTTAGCGGACTAAAAATTAATCTAGTGTGAATTGGCTCAATGATATAAGAATAAGGAATGATTACTTTAAGCATCTCTATGCTTTGCGTCGTAACCAGAGTCCCCGGTTGTTGTCGCTTAACGGTACCGATTGCAGTTTTAAAGTGGTCACATGCGAACAAAATTAAATAAATAAAATCTTATAATGTAAAGTGGTACAGTAACAAACAAAACTGATATTAATAGGGAAGGAAGTGCGCGATTCCAGTTTCCTTAACGAGAGTGTAGATCGATAACAGGTTCCGGAAGAACCTTCTAATTAAATTCTTGATGGCGATACATATTATTTGATCAGAATATATACATAGGTACGGCGACAGCAACAACATATGGATCTAATAATCCTTAAGCGGTTTCTATAAGGTATTGGAAAGAAAGTATAAAAAACGATAAAAAATTTCAGTCCTGCAGTCATTTATTCTTAAGACTAGTTGTCAACACTTGTAGTTACTGGCACATTTTGAACACATTAATAATTCCACTGTTAACAAATAAAGGACAATAAAAACAATTCAATAGTTCTATTTCCTTAGCAAAAATTAAAAAAAAAACTTTATATTCCTGTACATTTAAAGGCAGCTTTACCTGTTTCTTAAGACAGACAGTAAGCAACCAGGCAGGCAGAAAAGCATCCTATGCCGAACACAAACACACTGCACCGAGTATGAACAAACTAACTGGTTTCGGCAATACTTTTTTCCCCAGTTATATCAGTGATATTTGTTTGTAAATATTTGTAATGGCCGACTTTATGTTTTGTTAAATTTTTTTATTTTTTTTTGCTGCAATTGCTGCTTCTACAAGCAATTAGTGTGTAGGGCATAATTGAAAGGTAGAGATTTATAATGAAACGATCAATGTTTAAAAGCAAAACGAAGATGGACACAAAATGAATTAACGTTGAAGTAGAAAATAACAAATCAAAGATTTTTTTGTTATTGTTATTTTTCTGAAGGTTTTTTTACGTTTTCGCTCTTGATTCTGTTTGAGTTCCTTTGAAGTTTTTTTTCTTTTTGTTCTGTAAACTATTAAAATTTTAGTACATTGTACACAGTACAATACAGTATCTATTTTCATCTTAAATGCCGACCACAACAACAAAATAACAAGAGTTTTTCCAGGTACTTGCAAAGTAAGCCAGAGATGGAATCTTTAGATCACTAAATCATTCCTGAAGAAGGTCGCCTAATATCATCTGAATACAGAAGTTCAGAGTGAAAGGCACGGCTTCTACTATTACGGAAAACAATATACATATGTACATAGGTACATACATATATAGGTACATATACATACATATTCAAAAAGAATGTGACCAATTATTTTTTTTTTCAATTTTATACTTATTTTTATTCGATAATTTTTATTTAAGAAAGAATTTTATTAATTTTTACGATTTTAGTAATTTTTCTGAAATTTTGTTGCTTTTGTGGTTAAATACCTATATTTAATTTTCCAACTCTGCATAATAGTATGAAAAGGCTAAGTACGATCTAGTACGTAGTACATGTCTGTCGATGGAGTATGAAGTGTATTATAGTATAGTGCTGCTAGTTGTTGCTCCCTTTACTTGCCTGTCTGCCATCATTTGTTTACATCGAGATTTTCTGTTTTGTTTTTACTTCTTTTTTGTTTAATATGCAGGTATATGGTTTTTTTTTGTTTATACAAGGTAGTGGCTCTGCTGTATATTAGTCAGTGATGCTAACTTAGTCCGCGTTACATTGAACCCTTCACATTAAAAAAAACACAAACTGCTTGGTCCCTTTTAATTTGTCTGCACCCAGGGTCTGGGCAGGCACGAATAGAACGAGCGACCCAAAGACTAATAGGGTGGCACTTTCTTCACTGGTCTTGGCGGCAGCCCAGTAATTTGATTTCAAGTTCGATCACACATTCTGCTTGTCAAAATATATTTGAATTGGCAGCTGTAACGCAGCTTTTTAGTGAATCTTCTTTTCAAGATGTCGTGGTCAAGGAAACAACTGAAAATTATCACGTGAACAAAACGTTCACATCTTATTCACGATAAGGTTAAATTTTAGTACTTATTCTTCGTTTTATTGCCGCAGAGTATTTGTAAAACGAAACACGATTTCGAAAAGACCGAGTTGGTTAGTAATTAAGTTTGTAAATCGAAATCGGTAAAAATTGCGTTACGTTAATATGTAAACAAACTTACATAAATAAGTACGTGTAGTACCCTTATCGATAGATTATGAAGTCGAAGTTTTTTTTTTGAAAACATTTGCTACGATAAACGGTTATTGTTAGAATTTAGCGTTTTGTATTCGGAAAACTAACAACACTGGCAGTAACATACGCTGTTTGATTCACTGTCAATGTGTGTATGCACAAATGAATATGGTTGTTGTACGAGTATTATATTTTATTTAACATTTTGTTGTTTTTCTTTTTATATTTTAGTATATATGTATGTATGTATGTATTTATACACATGCAAGTATCTACAGTTTTTCTTCTTCTTGTAGTATTGTTGGCGGGTCGGCCTTTCAAAAGCAAACGATCAATTATTGTGCTGCTTTTGAATGCCATGCCGAATATCTTCAAAACATGTTTTTGTATATTATTCTCTTGAACACTTTTCAACAACACTTGTAACTCGTTTGACGAAATAACTTATGCCTACAAAACAAAAATATTGTCTTCTAAGTAGACAATGATCAGACACAAATATCTGCTTACAAGTGAATAAATTAAAAATGTTTGATTTGAGTGTTAAATAGAGAGGCCATTAAGAAGTATAAGATCCTTATAGGTAGGTAGATTTATTTTAATAATAAATTAATGCAATGATAGGTTGGTACCTATTTTGTTTTAAACCACAAGAAAAGAATAACTAGTCAATCAAAATAATACTGACTGCAGCTATTTTCGTATAAACATATAAATATGTGCATATTTGAGAAGGATGGAAACTTTATATTTTTATATGCCTATATGGCAGTAGGGCGATCTGACCAAAGAAGTAACAACTTTTAATTCTTTAATTGTTTGCAGTTAATACGTACATACATATGTATGTATGTACATATGTACATATTTAAGTTACCTATGTATGTATATTATATACTTCTATCTATGATTCTTAATGTATTTAGTATGTACATTAAAGGTTTTTTTTTTAAAGATTACTTGATCGGCAGCTTTAATTTTATTCTATTCTATCGTATCGGAATCTTAATGTGTCTGCAAAGTTTCCTAAGAGTCGGATACTATCTATCACTTTACAACGAAATCAACTTGAACAACATTCTTCCAAATTAAAAAAAATCGAAATTAGTTTACAAATGGCGGAGTTATGGCAAATTTATAGCCTTCTCCTTTTTTAAGTCGGTTCAAAATAGGAATTTAGATTTCGATGCAGGTGTTTCAAATAAAGAAATTAAATAGGTATAAATTCGTTGTCATACTGTACATATGGATGTAGACACAGACAGCTACAATGTTAAACATTTTTACAATTAATTAACCAAACTTTATTGTTTTTAACCTTTTGAGGTCAGCAACAATAATTAAATACATACTTTAAAACTCTATAAAAAAACTTACCAGAGAATTGCTTATAACCACCGAGAATTTTATGTTTCCACCATTTTACTAGATTGCCTGCCATAGCCGCCAAAATTTTTAAAATAAAACGTATTCGAATACTACCAGCGCAGCTAAGCTGTTTCTAAGTTTTATTTTTCTTTCTAATTTTTTATTTTTGTTTTAATCCAAAGTTTTATACAACAACAAAATGGTATTCAGCGTTTGTTTACCATACTTGTGTATATTTACTATTGACTTTTATTCACTCGCTCGTTCTCGGATAAACACACATATCTATATACATACATACATCACTTTTGCATACTAGATATATATATGTATATACTTAAGTACAGGCAAAGGGCAGAGCAACACCATTTATTTTGTTGTTTTTTATGCTTCTTCGTATTTTTCTTACAACTTTTGTTGTTGGCATTACTTTTTTAGGTCAAAAACAACAACAAACATCACTCACAACAAGACAGCAGAATAACAAAACTTTTACAACTTTTTTGATTCGCGTTTCTGTTTCTGTATTGTTGCTGCTGACGTTTTTTTTTTAATGAGGCAGACAGCGAAGGGAGTATAATAAATAAAGCAGTAAAATTTAATATAAATATTTTTTGTTTCTGTTTGATAAGATTTCGTTAATTTGAACGTGATGCAGACCAATTAAAAAGCTAAATTCTTCATTTATAGAAAATCACTAATAATTTTAAATTTCGTTTGATTTGTTTCTTTTTCTTTTAAACGCACAATTTCCTTTTTTGGTTATAGAAGCGAAAAGGAAGAATCCAGATAAATCACAATTATTTTTTACTGTAGTTGTTGGTATTTGTTTAATGATAAAAGAGGGTTGTTTTCTTTGAAATTGTTGTTGTTTGTTTGGCGTTTGGTCTTAAAAAAATTACGTTCAATTTCTGTTTGTAGCATCATGTTGGCTAATTTCTGATTTAATGCACTTCGTTAGTCATGCACTCAAATTTTCACATTTCCTTTCATACACGATTTTTTTTAATATAAATAAACTTTTCGTTTTGATTTCACGAACAGTTACAAATTATTTTGTTTTCTTAACAAATCTTGAAAACATTTCATTACTTTTCCAATAGATTTGTGTATATACAAGATGAAGGAAGAAAACAACAACAAAAACGTATATAAACATATCCGATTATCCGACAAATACAACAGTTCTATCTAACGTTCAACTTTCAACTAACAAAATGTTGACTACAAAATGTTGTCATTATTGTGGCTTGATTCGAACATGTTTTACTCGAAGCGAACATAAATGCCAGATATGGAAACTTGGTGATTGGATATTTTACATATCGTCGGTAACAGTTAGACAACTCTTTGTTTTTTTACTTTTCAGGAGACAAAAGAAAAACGTTATTACTCCGTTACTTAACCGTGTTGGAAGTAAATAGAAAAACAAAAATTAGTAAGAGAAATGGGGACAGACACAGTCTTTTGGCATCAAAAACCCGATTCGATTTTTTTGCGACCGACGATATATCTTGTGTAGCCTTCTTTAACTGTGCGGCAGAAAATATATCGTCTCTTACTTAATCTTCTCAAAAAAAAAAACCATTGGTATAAAATATAAAAACCCTTCGTTATTGTATAAATCCTCAAGTGCTGCTTCTGACTCTTAGTACAGTCCAAATGACAAGTCCCTCTTGAAATACGTTTAATAGGTTTTTTCTTAAGAACAGACATAGCGACTCAATCACTGAGACACGCGCCGCACCAGCGTTTGCTTTAGAAACTAGTGATTTCTGGCAATCGACTTGTAATTATAGACTTGCAGTCTTACCATATAGTACTTACTAATCTTTAGCACGTGAGTTAGCATGAGTTCCTTCACAGCAAAGAAAATTACTTTGATAATTTTATTTGTACCGAAACGGCGATATCTATCGGTATTGAAGGAAACGACATTTACATATCGGTGTTCTGCAGCCGAGCGAAATACAGTATCCGTATAGACACCGGTATTGGTTTAGTTGCGGTATCGGTTGCCAACCTTGATCTAAAATAATTTTGTTGTATCGAACAAGTCTGCTTTATGTGGCTAATAAATCTGCATGATATGAACATTTTCATATTTTTGTGTTAAACGAATTTGGTAATTCACTACAGCAATCATATTCGGTGCTGTTATTAAAATTTTGAGAATATAGTTTAATTTCGAAAAAAAATAATAGATTTCGACACAACAAATTTTTTTTTGTGAACCTTTAAATAAAACACAAAATTACGTCCAGGCGAATTTATTTTACAGGTGATGTTGATTTGACTGCAATTCACTTGGTTGGGACAATATGTCAAAAATAGAAAAACAAAATTTATTTAAAACGTATTCTTTACAACTTTTGTCACAATCCATATGCCCCAAACAAAAATATTGCTTTCTTTAGTGCAACACAAATAAAATCCAAAATCGTCAGCTGTAAAATGAATTCGCCTTCGTTTTGTCTTTGCCTCTTTTAGTTAAAAAAATGTACCTATTTTGACCAAAAAAAACTACGTTGTTTCTGTTCTGCCGTGTAAGTTGAAATTAATTGATGTTAAAAATTTCCCTTGTTTCTTTGGAATATTGTCTCATGTCCAATTCTTTCTGAATAAAAAATATTACGAACATTAACCAAAATAATAATCACTTTGGATTAAAAACTACTAAAAATTTGTTAAGTTTCTTCAAGTTATAATCAGAAGCAAAATGCGGTTATCCACAATTCTGTTAAAGTAGTCATGTTCGACTATTTTGGAACTGTCGAAGATAGCGTCGCCTATTAAACTGCTAGTAATAACAATCAAAGCAAACCTCATAAGAGTTTTCATCTATCCCTTAAATGTTCAACAGCTCTCATCTAAATTACAGATGTTCCCACATTTATCACAATTATATGATATATGTATGTATAATAAAACGCATACATACATATGCATGAATGTACATGCATACATATGTACACATATATGTACGTTAGTAACTACAAGCATCAATTCATACATACATACATATGTATGTTCGTTCATATGTAAATAGGTACAACCCATTACAGCACATAATGGCAAAGATCAAAGAGGCTCTTGTAACTTTTGGGCATGAAAGCTGTTTTATACAAACATACAAGTCCATTAATAAGCATCCGCCATACAAATGCATAAATCTGTTTGCTTGTAACTCATCATCGTCATCATTACGTATGGATGATGTTTGTAATATAAAAGCGATCCGTGACAGTTGTTGGTTGTTGTTGTTTTTGTTTTCTTCCGAAAATTTGTTTTTAATACAAAACAAATTTGTTGAGAACAATAAAAATGGCATTTAATGCATTTATTCTAAATCTTGAGTATTGCAGCGACCCCTATTATTTCCTTCAATTGTTTTCATTTTGTAACAATTCAACATCAAAGCACTTTCCCTCCGTACTTATGACCATATTTCAATTCATTCATTCAAGTATGCAGGCTAGTTAGATTGCTGTATGCATACATATTCATAGATTCACATACACATGTACATATATATTTACAATAGTAAATATATAAGTTCATGTATGTACACATGTGGTATATACAAATATGCGCATAACTGTCTGCCCGTAATAAAGATAAACATTGTTTTACGATACTCAAAAAATTACCATGCACTTCTTCTAGTAAGAACATAATTGTGGCGACCGGCTTTAAGATGTCTGCGGAAATAACTACAAGAATCAAATGATACATAAGCGTATAGTCACAACTAGACAATTCCATTTTTTATTATTATAAATTCTCTTTTGAAGTTCCTAAGAATTAAACTATTTGAAACAAATTTTTTTACCTCACGTCTTTTTTATTGCCGCGAAAAAAAGCCACGGTCGTCTTTCGTTGTAATTGTATTTCGGTAACTCATGCAATTACAAGCAACAGCTGATGCATAAGAACGAACTTGCAGTATGTAAGTATGTATGTATGCACTTGTTTGTAGTACTTCAAGGGTAATTAGCGTTAAGAGTCGCTGATGTATTTTGTTTTGTTTTTTGTTTTTGCTTTTAATATCGTCTTCATCATCAGAAACATATCACCGACAGAGTCATCTTTCATTGCTGCAGTCATCACTTCATCGTCTTTCTCCATCATTTGTACACAGCCACACAAAAATATGCATATGTGCATATTTATTTATGTTTTATACTTAAAATATAAAAACCGTATGAAACCGCATTTGCATTAGGGTCGTCTGATAAGTTTCCATTTCTTTAAATTTGTTTAACTTATATTGATCTTTAGACGATTCAGATTATTGATGTTTTTCAAAGGAACTATTAATTTATGCTTTTGATAACTAAAATATATGCGTCCCCAACCTGCCAGCAATTTATTAAAACTTAACTTTGTGCAATGACGTCACGTAATGTGTGAACAGCGACTGAACGATAAGATATATCAGATGTTCTTTTGATAAATTATGTATGTCCTTGTTCCTACCTTATTAAAATTTCAAAATCAAAATGAATAGGTATTATTTTTGATTTTGATTAAAAACTGTTGGCACAGCCCCAGTCAGTATATTAACCAGTAGCACTCGATAGATTTTTAAGTGTTTGCATTTTATGGAGCGTACGTGAGTTGGCAATAATTTATTTAAGTGTTCTTTTCTTAACTCCAAGAGTCATCAAAGGGGTAAAAATAATTTATGTTCAAAACTTAAAATTATCTAAAAAATTTTATTGTTGCTATTTTGTGTTTATTTTTAATAAAATTATATTTTTGTTTGTACTTGTAGATTTTACACCAAGGCGAATTGAAAGTTATGGTGTTACTACTGCGCCAACTACAACAATAAGGGCCGGATTCATGGCAAAAACAACTCTATATAAAAAATTTAAACAAAGTTTTGCCTACATTTCTTATATGTACATATCGCCAGCCGGTTAACAATTCGCCTTGGCTTACACTTTACCCTACGTATCCACGTAGCAGTTGTTTTTTTGCCGTAATTGTCAAAACCCACATTGATTTATAATAAAAATTGGTACAATTTTAATTTTTTCAATACAGGTTTGTTTACCGTATCTATAAAAATTAGATATACGATCGTGAGCAACTTTTCACTCACGCACGATGTTATATTTTTGGCTCACGTTCATGCAATCTTAAGTTGCGTAAGGAGGCGGAGAAGATATTAAATCGGAATAGCAGATTGACGAACATTGGCAAGATTCCGGAAACTAAAGGATTTGTAAAATGACTTAGGGGGCCACAAGGTTGGGAGGCTCTACGGCTTTTGAGGTTATCAAAAAGCGGTAAATTTGTTGTATCTTAATTTATTATTCTTATTTAATGTTTGTACTACCCGTATATATGTATGTATGTATATGTATGTGTGTATATGTATGTGTTTGTTTCTATATTAGCAAATTTATTTTCAATTTACAAGTGCTTCTGTTCTTTAACTGAAACGATTTCTAAAATTAATTTTGACATCGACCAGTATCGAGCAGAGTTAGTCCCCATACTCCTCAAAGGAACTTTGTGTATATTTGCACCTTTTAGCACAACAAATAACGCAAATTGTTTGGATTATTCTTGAACGGAAGGTACTCACACACAAACACACACAGTCACGTTAATATGCATGTATGTAAGTAAATATGAACACATTACGGACGTAACCATCAGTATGAAAAGCTTTTATTAAAAGCCGACATTACTACCACCCAGAAGACGACGAAACGCCTTGGAGATGAATAATCTTCAAATATAGTCATTTTGTCTATCTTTCAATCGTTTCGGTGTTATTTTTTTTATTTGTTCTTTTCCTTTTTTGTACTTTACTTTTATTTTGTAAATCGATTCGCAGCGCCGCTCACAACAAAGTGAAAAAAAAACAAAAAAAATTGGTGGAATAAAATTGATGTTCGTGGTGTAAATGTTTGTTAATGCCCGGAAAGGGGCTTAAGAAGTGCGGGAATATTCATAATTGTTGTATAGTACGTTATAAGCAAATGTCGACTTGATTATCGGAAACTGAATTGAGCGCATGCGCGCAATATGCAAGTATGGACAGCGGCTGAGTTTTTTTTTATGCTTGCCATTTTTCTCATTTCATTGTTGTTACTTTTTTTCGTTGTTGTTCGTTATTAACACATCAAAAGATGTATGCCGCCGCAAAAAAAAATTTATACACTTTTTGTTGCCTCGTCGGCACTTTCAAACGTACATACTTGTATATGTATGTCTGTATATGGGGTCTACACATATCGGAGCACACACTTTTATTTATATGGAGTGTTCATTAATTGTAGCTGGGATTTATTAAATTATTACTTATTTACTTATGCATGTGAATATGAATATTTGTGGGAAAGTGTGTGTGTTTTGTTTTAAATATTTGCGGCAATTTAACGCCCTGTACCAACCAAACAGCTGGTTTTTTTTCAAACAATTTCATTTGTACTCATACATACTTTTTATAACCAGTTCCATGTACATACAAATATACATACATGTGTACATATGTATGTAAGTATGAATGCGTGTATGCAAAGTATCAATTGCATTGTTTAATTTCCCCCGGCATTTACACTGTGTGTCACTTAATTTGAGATTATTATTTTAAGATGAAAAGTTTCCGACAAGTTCTTTGATCTTTTAACGAAAGTTTTATTTTAAAAGTAATAAAAGAATTTATTAAGAAGTCCAATAAATACCACAAGTGCAACTAACTAACTGCTCGAAATATCAACACCATTAAAATTTATGTTCAAGATTCTTAAGATTTGATTTCTTTGATATTGGGAATGCCAACAATCTATTGATGTGTGCAAACTTCTCCGAAACGGATTTCAGAAAGAAATAAATGTTGTTCTTAATCATGCTAACAACGTCTTTATTAAAGAACAACATCACTGTTAAATTGAAGCAGCAGGACAATCTGGCAAAGAGGTTACTATTCATTTTGGGTTTTTCGTAGACTTCGTGTATTGGAAGACAACTTCTTTTGCAAGTTCTTAAGCCAATTTAATATTAAAATATTCCCAGCCTATTATCTTATAAAGGACACAGTAATAAATTAAATAGCTAGGTACACTCATCATAATATTAACATTTGAATACAATGGATCCACTTTTACTCATCACTTAATCTACTCTTATTCCTCTATTTATCTTTTTAATAAACACAAAAAGCAAACAGGATATGTAAACTATGCGAAAAAAAATACACAAAGGACTTAATTACACATTTTGCAATTACACACTAAATAACAAAGAAGAAAGAAAAAAAAAACGATACATAGATACCACCCACCTCAAAGGGAGTGCAAGCATGTATGTAAGTAATTACATGTTTGCGTACATATTTATTACGCATTTTATGTCCTTTTGTATTAGTCCTACGAAAAGGAAAATTGCGAATACAAAGCACATACTTGGTTAAATAAACATTGATAATGCGAAATATGTACATATGTATTTTTTCAGCAAAATTGCCTCATGTAATATGTGAGCAAGCGTTGTTAAAAGAAAATGTTTACTCGGCCACAAATATCGCTAAAAATATTAATGAATAGCAAATTCAATAAATTTCCGTTATAGGTAGGTTTTTAATTTTACAATACGATTATCGTAATAATATTTATTGAAGCACTCTGCTGGTGGAGTACGAACGAAACTATGTATAATCGCCAGTTTTTGACTTTGTATTTAAATGTTATTGATCTTTATGTTCTATTTAAATACGAAATTCAGGTTTTCAGTACAAATCTACGATTTTTCCTTATATTTTCCGTTACACCAAAATTTAATGAAATTGCTGGAAAATAAGGCAGCATTATTGTATATACATATAAAAATTTTTCCGGCCGATTGTTAAAATTAAAACCTTGATTTGTATACACGAATATGAACTAATTTTTAAACATTTGTATGGATATAAAAAAATTTTGTGGAGAATATGGTCCTAAGGCCTGCAAACTCAAAACGGTTAAATAAATGTGTCGAGAGAAAATTGCAACTTTTTTTAGTTTGGCCAAGATCCAATTTGGGCTGCCATATTATACGTATACATACCAAATGAGTAGTTGGTGTTGGCTTAGAACCGTATGACGTTCTTCTTTTTGTTTTGCTATCGCTTTTCTTTACACATCTGAAATAAATAAACAAATAATAAACAAATAATAAACAAATAAGTAAACCTGGTTGCAGATTTAAAAAATTAAGGAAATGTCTAAACCACAAACTACTTTGTGGTCTAAACCGCAAACTAAAAATAAGGAAACGTCTTCCTATTTGTGCATTAATTGTGGCCAAAAAGTCAAAGAATTGTTCAAAAAATACAGTAACACGGTGAAAACGGTCAACTGTGTAAGTTAAACAGATAAAGAATTAGTTAATAATCTTTATATAAGTACATATGTATGTATGCACAAAACTATTATTTTTTATTTAATTAAAGGAAAAATGCCATAAAGTAGCAGACAAATACATCGAATTTGAGCCAGTTATAATTTTAGTGGACTCCATGTTACTCTCCCAACAAGCCTATAGGCATTCCCTATTCAATAGAGATTTCAAGGTGTTTAATTTTAAATTTTATTCAATTATAAATAGTAGTTAAATTAATTTGTTTCAGCTATTTTGGAAACTGTCGTTAATGCTTCTTCTGCTGGAATCGTTTACATTATGGCGTGAAAAACGTGAGCTAACCAATGACGACATGCCACATTCCATTTTGGTAAATGAACATGGTTTCTATTTATGCTGTGCCCAAAATATATGTGGCAAGTAAAATTTATATAAATATAGGTACATAACATAATGCACATTATAATATTATTCTTTTATAGATTATTTACTTTGTACTAGCTTACTTTTTTTGGCCACAGTTACTCTAAAAAACAATGCGATATTGACTTTGGGCCTTAAATCTTTTGGCGTAGTACTATTAAAAGCAAATGTATTGGCCAATTTTTCAAAATTTTTCCTATTGCCCATCATATTGTGGCGTGAAAATACTACGGACTTTGGAGCTGCTGTTCATCGCACTCTCGTTACAGGACACCATTTGTTTTCTTTAATATTTGTTTATGCAGTGGTTACACGATTTCGAGCTCTTCAAGCGGCATTAATTGTTTTACCTGCATACATAATAAAAGAGTTCTTAATGCAACATTTTTCAATATTTATGGAGGAACAATTTTCCGAAAGCTGATGGAAAAAGAATTTAAGACAAAAAAAGTATTTATAAGATAAAACATTAATTTTAGTAGTAAAATAGCTTCAAAAATAAAAACTAAACTTAATAATGGTGCAGATAATTGATTCAACAAATTTCTAAGGCTAAGGGATATTTGAAAGCGAAAATTTTTTCCAACTTAGTCAGCTATGTTTTCTATGGAATTTCTTTAAATTTCTTTTTCGTAAAGATTGATGTAAATTGTAATATTAGAATTTAGATTCGAGCATGGTATGACACTGTCATTTATGGTACACAAGATTTCAGAATTTTTCATCACTGAAGCCGATAAATGTGATAACATCTTCTTTAATTCAAATAAAACAAAATACCTTTTTTTGCAAACAAGAGACAGTTGTACCTCAAATACCTACCCAAAAATATCTACGAACTCTCGTGCCATGAGGTTCTCTCAATAACTCTTAAACATTTTGTATTTATATCTGATTTTATTAGTTTATTAAGACGTTTATGTAATTACGATCGCGTTTATGAAGTTAAATTTGTATACTATATTTGCTGTTGATGTTCTATGGATGAAATTAGTTTGTATCCTCTTGAGAGTTTATTTGTTTTCATTTTAAAAATATGTCTTACATCACTACAACTCTTTAATTTATGAATATTTATTATGTTTTTAATATTGTAATTACTTAAGTATTAGGCTGATTCTCAATTGTGGACATTTCTGTGCTGCCTTCCTGAATTTACATCAATAATTTTTGTTCATTGGGAGGGCAGGCAGGTGGCCAGAAAAACTAATCCTCTTATATGTAAATGAACTTACAAATCAATATATTCTTAAAACGAACCTTTCCTCTTCGCTTCCATTTCAAATTGTGTTGTTGTTTTTTACTTTTATTCTTCTATACCATAATCACTTAGAGGAAAAAAAACTTAATTTTTAAAGTATTAAAAAATATCTATATATTTCAATTATCTAAATTGATAAAAACGAACGATCAACTCTCTAAAGGAGTAAATTAAAAAAAATTATATATAGGTGTCTGTTTATATGTATGTATGTATTAATAGAAAAATATAATAACTAAATTAGGTTTAGGTGGTGATAATGATGATAATTGAAAAGTTTGTTAAAACGAGGAGTTGCTATTCCTGTTCGTTTATAAAGTTCCCCGTTTGATGTTTGCCATCCATCAATATAAACGTCTATCTTTTATCTGGCTCCGTTCTTCGTTTACTTTCATTCATACCCCTTAATTATTTTTATTTCATATATTGCTTACAATATAGTGTAATGCTTAGCTTTCTATATATTTTCTTATATTCAATCCGATATTTGCACGAAATTGTTTTCTTTTTTTCGTTTCGTTTCGTTTCGTTTCGTTTCAATTGTGTTTTTTTTCAACTAAACATCTAGATCGTATTGTATCTCTTAAAGGCTAATGAATTTCTTACAACAAAAGGTGCTGGCTTTGTATAGCCCTTCATTTCTTATTTGCATCAGCTAGTATAATAGCGCCACTCTGATCATATGGCTGCAACGTTTCTTGGTGTCTTTAGGGTCTAGGAGGTCATATTCCATGATGACGAAGAGGAACATGATGAGCAATCGTCACTTTCAGGTGTTGCATTCAAATTGTGGGGTGCTGTGGGTCCCCAGATACGTACTGTCGAATCATCACTGGCCGACGCCAACAATGAGGGATAAACAGGATTCCAGGATACACAGTTAACAGTCTTAGCATGACCGGCTAACTTTGCCAATGGTTCCTCTCTCTTTATGTGCCAAATGCAAACGTGCTTATCCTCACTGCCGCTGGCCACAAAGCTTTCATTAACGCCACCAAAACATGAGTGTATAGCAAAGTTACTCTGGCGTATTCCCTGAAAACTGCGTACAATGCATTTGTCTTCAATATCCCACAAATGTAGACCTTGGCTAGAGACGTTAAGCAGGGCCAAGCGATCAGCAGCATTAACAGAAAATGTCATAATCGGATGTGACTCTTTGAGAATATCAAAGTCTGTGCGCGGGTTATCAAAGTTGTATCTGGAAATTCGATAAAAAATAAATAATAAATTTGTGCAGTAACATTGTTAAAGTCATGATATTTCACTCGATTTACAGACCATAAATATACTGTTTCAGTCAAAACTACTAAGAAAAACCCATACAAAAACGTTTCAGATTATTCAAAACATAAATTCAACAAATAATTCATAATCTTCCCCCTTAGATTCCTCATGGACTTGCTATACAATAGATTGAATACAAAAATATATGTAAATACGTTTGCCAATGTTCTGACGCTGTCATTTAAAACAATAAAAATATTTTATTCAAAAATAATCTTGCTACTGATTGTTTTATCAAATTACATTATAACATTTTTAACGTTTGTAAGTTTTTTTGTGACAAATTTTCATTGTTTCCTTATTCAATTATTAGATTTAATTGTTGTAGTACGCCTAAGTAAAATCTCATAACAATGTACCTTAATTAGCTTATAAGATTTATGAATATAAATTTGTCCAATGTTAAATAAAAATAAAATAAATAAATTAATAAAATAAAATATTGTTTTACATGTTTTTACATAAATACATGTTATCTAAAAACTACTCTTGCTAAAGTCTAGTAAACAAGGCTTCAACTTCATGTCTTTTCTTATTATTCTTAACTAATTTCAAATACTTTTCGTCTTTCAATTCTTATTCAATAATTTATATTTATTTCAAACTTACCCCCTTATGCGGTAGTGATTATCAGCGGCTAGTACAGTCTTATTATCCGATCTGAAGGCGACGCTATTTATGCGTACACCTTCCCATGATTCTAATACCGTTCCTTTGAGATCGCACAAATAGAATTGACCCTTTTGACCACCACAAACGAAGCGAGTTCCATCGCGATTGAATGCACCACACGACAAGCTGTCCTCCTGATTCATGTTGTTCATTTTCATTAACAAACGTCCATCGTCTACATTGAAAATGCACACTTCGGTCGAATCCTCAGAACCAACAATCAAAACCAATTTCGAATCCGGACTCCAGCTAATAAAGGCCACACTTACTTGCGACTGACAGTCCAAGAGACGTCGTTGTTTTAACTGCAACTTATAGGGATCAACATCCCATATTATGACCGCACCATCTTTGCTGCCTGTGGCCAACTTAAGTCCGTCTGGTGAAAATTTACAGAACCACACTTCGTCGCAGTGATCAGATAAAATTTGTATGGTTTGCAGCGGAAAACCATCGGTGGCACAACCATGGTCAGTCAGAAGTGAAACATTTTGTAAATTTGTTTCCCAGGCCATGTCATGAAATAGACAATTCTGTGTCTGCAACTCAACGCCTTGTTGCAATAAAGTTCGCAAACGTCGTGGTGCCATCATTACCGAAGGTGGTAAAAATGTTTGTAAACGCTCCATTACTAAAGCTCTTGACAATATACCTTTGCCTTCCCATTTGGCACGTTGATATAAATCGTGATTATTAGAACACATCATGTACGAGGACAATTGGTGGACACGTGTAATATTATGCTGTAAAGGAGTCAACTCGTTGCGCAATACATGCAAAGCGTCCAGAGGACATCCATCATCTAAATTTTCCAAATATTTTTGTTCCAACAAAATGAATTTCATTTCTGTTATGGTTGATGGTTTGCCATTGTCTATCAGTGGCTCAAGTTCCTAGAAAAATTTTTATTTTTTTTTTGTTAATTTAAGTAGAAATTTCAATTTAGCGTCTTACGACTGATCATAATGCATTCATTACTTGTAGACGAAATACAAATAAGCTGTATTAAGCTGCACATGTACATATGTATGTATGTAGTAAAAAAGTTTAATGAATCTTTGCAGTGCGTACAACCAAAAGAAAAATAAGAGCACAACAAAAATGAAAGCAGAAACAAAAACGAAGGAAAATTAAAATATGTATGTATGTATGTATATTGAAAAATGGGGAACAATGTCCTCTGCTAAAGTAACAAGGTAATATTTTATCAATCGCTATGTATGTACATGTGGAAGTATATTGATAATTGTAAATAATGACAACAAAACAAAGAAAGATTAGTTTGCTTTAACACAAGCATGCAGATGTAAATTTCCACAAAAATGTAAAAGAAATTGTAAAAATTTCTTTGTCTTTAAATTGTAATAGATACAATCCCAAATACATGCATACATATACATAAGTGTATATACATATGTATGTATGTATGTACAATATAATCCCAATCAAAGAGTAATAAGAGCTTCAACTGCAACGTCAAAAACCTAATTATAATTTGCTCTAGGATTGGTTTAAAATTCAAATTTTACCAGACCACAAAAACATCCCCCAGTTGTACCTATAAAAAATATTTTATAAATTTTGTATTTTTTATAACACAAATTTTTATATGTTGTACCTACAGAATTTTCCTTTTATTAGTCCTAGAAATTTCGAATTTGTATTAATATATTTGGATGGAAATAATATATGTACATATGTATGTAAGTATGTACATATGTACATACATACGAATGTAAGTATGTATGTTCGATAAATATTTGTCGTCTCTGGACTACTTTGCGACGTAAACTATGCATCGTGCTTTACTAGGAATATAATCAACAGATAAACTCAATGCTGGGCGCAAATTACGGCATTCGATATCGAATGAAATTTCCATAGAAATACAAAAAATTTTATATGGGATTTCGTTCGATACCGAATGCTTTTAATTGAAAAAGGTCTTGCTGGTATTTTTTATACTGTTGCTTTCTTTATTTTACTTCAAACACTAATTACTTAAGGCATCATCAGACGACGTGTATTTGCCATATGATACATATGTCATATCTAATAAAGCAAACGCGACATTACGCAATTAAAGCTTTCTAAAAATTATTTGGTATAGATTGAGATATGCTGTTTCTCCACGATGCCGAAATAATTATTTTAAATCCTTCGACATGCATGGTTCTGAAATTTTTTAGATGAAAACTACTTCATATTATTCCACTAAATTTTAATAAAAAATTGGTCTTATTACGGTTGTCGTATTTTCGCCTCTGTCGTCGACAGCATGTACAAGATTAAAGAATAATTTTTTGTGCTTCTTTATCTAGCACGAGTTGTCGATGTCGAAGGAGGAAATGCGACAACCGTAATAAGGCCCATTATAAATGAATACGAAAACTTATATTCCATATAACAAATACACGTAATGTGAACGGACTTGTGTGCATGTTTCTCCAGCTACCACTGCTGCTGTCATTAGATATTGGTGAAATGAATAGAAATGCAGTTTGCAGAAAACGAAAAGCAATGTGCAATGTTGGTAACTAATTCATAACTGCTGGAGATTCACAGAGGTACACAAAAGGTATATATACATATTTATGTATGTATGTATATATATCTGGATGTATATATGTGTGTATATGTTTATATGTTTATATGTATATATGTATGTATATAAATGAAAATATTACACAAAATCGAAGAGAGACAAATAGTAAGAATTAAAAACGCAAAGAAGAGTTAGAGAATGAAAATGAAAGAAAAATCCATCATAATAAAGAAATTCATACGACTAAAAAATAAACAATGAGCGTTTTATTACGGAAATGATAACTAGCATAGTACAAAAGAAAATTAAAAAAAAACAAGTAAATCTATACGAAAGAAAAATGTTGATGGTAGAAAAGTTGAATATTCATACAACAAACAGCTACTGCACAAAATAGCAAACATATATGTACATGTGTATGTGCATGAAGTGAGTCTGCATATATGAATAAAGAACACTTATACACCCACCACTTGGAACAATTATAAAAATTAATATTTTTGACAATTTATATTTTTGGTATGGTTATTATCTTTTTAAACATTGTGCTTCTAAGTTCACTCACCTTCAGATCTGCATCTGCTTTATTCCACTCTCCCGACAGTACATGTTCCCGAAACTTGGTAGCTGAAGGATGTTCTAAATAGCACCCGGATTCTGTCATAAGAGTTTTCACAGATTTCTCTAAACCTAAGTCTTGCAAGTACTGACCAATAAGACGTATAATTTCCTGATTCGACTTGCCTAACCATGAAATTGTCTTGCTAGCTACTTCATGATTGTTTTGCTCATCGCAGGCATTTTGCGCGTCCGTGCTACTGTTATTATTATTAGTATTGTTGGCAGTGAATCCGTTGTGTTTGGAATCGTGTCCATTAGTGGACGACGTGTTATTTACGCTTGAGCCCGCAGCGGAGGAATCAGTCCCATGACTGACACTACTGCTAGCTGCTGGAGCTGAATTGGGCATTGCACCACTTTCAACGGTAGAAGCACTAAACGACGAAGCACTCGATGATGACGTGGAAGGTTTCAAAGCCGTATTTTGCATATTCGTTGAAGTACTTGAGTCCAGTTCTAAACCGCCAGTGCCTCCACTGCAGTTCTCCTGGCCCTGTTTCCTTTTACCGTCGTTTATTTTTGTGTTACTATTTGATTTGTTATTGTTACTGCTAGTATTATTTGATTTGTTATTGTTGTTGCTAGTGCTGTTATTGCTATTTGTGTTTTGATTATTTGCTGATTCACCTTTTGTCCGCTTTTCGCGATTATTTTGATTGCGTATCTGCTCTTGTTGTTGTGCAGCCGCTCTTGAGGTTGTTGCTGTTTCTGTGTCTATGGACACGAACGAACTGAGACTTGTACTACTGTTGTTTGTACCAGCCGAACTTGCTGTTGCTGCTGCTTCTGTTGTTGAAGTCAGTATTGGCAAAGTTGTCGTGCTCCCTGTATTCGTTCCTAATGCTGCTGCGGCGGCTGCTGATGATGTAGATGCACCTCCTGGTGCTGAACGTCGTCCTTTTTTGCGCGGCGGCTGGTCCTCAGATGAGGTACCAGTTGCAGCAGCTTTTTTGTTATTTCTATCAATTTTGAGTCTCTTTATTAAACACGCACTTCAACGAGGACCACTGCTCTCTCCTCCCTATCCCCTTACAATTTTCTTACTTTCGTTCTTCTTTAATGACTTCGAATATCTCTACTCCTCTCAGCCGCAAGCGCATTTGGCGACCTCGACAGGTACGCTTACTAATGAGAATTTCTATTGTTTTTGACACAGCTGGTCAAAATAAATAGATTATAGCGTGTAAGCCAATAGAAAAACACAAATATGTGGACAGTGGCAAAACCTGTAAATGAATATTGAAAATATTAAATAATATATACAAAAATTAATATTTAAAAAATTAAATTATGTATACATGTATATAAAAGCTTACTCAATTTTTTCTTAACCAAAGACAATTAGAAACACTTAAAAGGTAAAAATTATTTTTAGTTTTCTATTCATTTTTTACGTTTGTCAAACACAACACAATCTCAATAATAGCTCTCATCGCCATTCTGAGTTCCACTTACATTCATTACTTTCTTTGTTTTGAATACATTTCTGCTTCATCGATCTGGCAATATTTACATAATGACATTTACCAGCTGATCGATTAATTCTAACCTTAATGCATAAATATAACTGATGTAAACAGTGCATACACACAATATTCGTGGCAAAGACGAATTGTGAAAATTACGACCCAATCTAATAATGGTGGACACATACACGAATAAAACACACAAAATAATGAAAAACACATACAATAGAATAAAGGGAAACTACTTTTTATGTAATTTAATTTTTATTACTCTATTTTCTAATAATTATTAATTTCATTCACGTGATAAGGGGCTCACCTTGCTTAAGAACGCTTTATTTACTTATATTGTTTAATTTTTATTGGAACAACAGATGAAGTCTATTTAAAATTTTAAATTAAAGTAGTATGAGTCTATTTTAATAAACAATAGAGACCAAAAATTGGCTTGAGTTCAACACAATTTACTTTTAGTTAATTTTATTATCTGCTCACTCACTTATGAACGTATTATTGGAAGTAATAGTTTTTGCATTTTTCAAAATAGCACATTCACTACTAAGCTTTACACATAAAAAATAATATTGTACACACAAACTATGTATAACTTTTTTAACTCTCCCCTTTACTCCGCAGTATCTTTTTAATTTTTTTTGGTAGTTGATTAGTGGTGTGTGCGGATGTATATAGTTTTCCTTTTCTTATGCTGTCTATATTTATTGGTAACTTTGCTTTTATTAATGCATTGAAAATTAGATTTTTTCATATACACTTACAAACACCAAAAAAGCTATAAATGGTTGCAGAAATTCCACTTTTATCGCCAAAAAGAGTTAATACTTTTCAAATCGAAGATATTATCGCTTTATGTGAATTTATTATCAAGCAACACCTATTCTTAATATTTTTTATTTTTCACACTGAAATCATCGATGTCAAACTCTGGGCAAAAAAACGTAACATATGTTACAATTTGTTCTTGTTGGTGTTTTTTGGTGTGGTGAGTTATCAACTGCAATCAGGGGTGCCACAGGGTGAAAATTTTTCCTACGACGAATTCCTCTTTTAATGAAATCACATATTTTAACGGCCTTATTCACAAACGATTAATAAAGTTACAATAGATTTAATATTGGATTTTTATAATGAAAACCGGTTTTAATGCACACATTAAATATATTAATCGTTTGTGAATAAGACCATAAGTATATATGTATATAGTAAGTTAGATATTTAATTACGTAACAGAAATTTTTATTTAATTTATTATTCGAGAAAGGTCAGAAGAAATCAAACTTTAAGAAATGACAATCTTTTTTTCACAGATGATTTCAAAATATGATTATGTATTACTAACACACACCCACATTAATAAAAAGCACATTTTAACATTTGTTTCAAACGCAAATAAGAAAATGAAAAGAAAAAAAATTCTTTATAGAACAGAAAATGCAACCACTTCGACATTTTTCTTTTGTGCTTTTTGACAACTTCGAACCTAAAAGCAGTGTTGTTGTAGCTGCGACACTACCTGTATTATTCTACCATGGACAAACATGCAACGGTTGCGCAATAGTTACGTCTTATGAACGCGACCATTGTGAAATACTATTGCGAAAATGTCCATTCAGTCATACGATAATGTATGTTACATTTCAAATTATTGCGAATTATCATCGGTTTAAGAAAGTCATAGTACGAAAATTATTTTTTTTAAATGATATAAGAAATGTCTTTATGTCTTACTAAATAAAATCTCTACATACAATATCTTACGAGAAAAAAGTAATTTTAATAATTTAATTTATTAGAAAGAACCGTTACACAAATTAAATTATACAAAATTCTTTGTATAAAAACTTACTAAAAATATCAGAAATAATTAATTTTATAAAAAATCGTATTATCTAATTATGTTTATAAAAATTCTAATATTACGCCTATTGGTTACTTATGTATGATTTGTTGAGTAGGTTTGCACTGGGATAGAAACTTCATAACAATTTTATTGTAAATATTTTTAATTTTTTCAAGGCATTCAAAAGGTTTTGTTTAAAACCCCTCAACAAAAAAATCTTTGAATTCTTTGTAAATATTTTTAATATTCAGAAAAACTGCAGTTGGCCGAATACAAATTATTTGTCACCAATTAGTTGTGTTAATGAAATTCCATTGCTCGATTCAAATCTTTCAATAAGACAATTATTCGAAAAGTATTTCTGGCACACAATATTGCAAGATATTGAAAGTGCTCAGGTGAGTTAAAGTCCAGCTTGAAAAGCTATTATAGAATACAAAATTATTTTAACTTATAACAAAAAACTAAAAATAATAACATAACAATAACAGTAAAATAATAATAAGTGTTTTCGAGTACCCAAAAGGTTTTTAAAAATTTTTACTGAGCATCTTTTACTCAAGTTACAGTAAATGAGAACACAAATTGAGAGCGTAAAGTGACAATTCATGGCTGAGAATTTACAAATTTTTACTGCAGAAATTTCTTATAGTAAAATTTAGTAAAACCAAAAAAATATGATTAAAAAGGTAAACAAACAAAAGTAAGAAATTAAAAATTATACAAATTGTGAAAAAGCTATTTAAAAAAAGAAAAACTGAATTAAAATAATAAAATATAATAAGTGAACAATTATTTTTAAACTATTCGTTCGTTAAACATTTACATACATATATGCCTTTTAAAAGGAAATAAATTTTGTAGTAACCATTTACAGCCATTTTCGTTCTTATTTTGTTATTTCGTTGGAGATGTGAAAATGCTAACTATATGGTTACTTAGTACTGCACTTTCTTTTAATTATAATAAAAATTTAAATAATAATAATTTTTGTTCCTAATATTTACAAGAGTCTCTGCCATAATATTTTTGAGAAGGAAAGTTGGGAGGATTCGAATGGTGAGTAAAAAACAATAGCAATTATATATACATATCGTCGGTATCCTGCAAAAAAGTCCTAAGACACATAATTGTGTTTCTGAGTTATTGGCGATATAAAGTTTATGGCCCCCGGAAAAATCTTTAAATAGCTTAGATTTGAAAATTTATATTAGAATATAATAATAATTTAATTCAGTTTTATTTATTTAATTTTTTTATACAATAATGAAATGTAATACAAGATAATATCTCGAACATAGACTTTTTTCGCATTAACAAATATTATTTTATGGACATGGAAATTTTTTAAGGAAATGTTCTTTTTATAATCTTTGTATTAAATTGGTACATCTTTATCTGATTCTGATTTATCATATGTATCCGATTCTGGGGCCTTATTTCTCACGGTTTTGTATGCCTTCAATCTTTAGTACCAGTGAAGAAATTCCTCCGGTATGGCTCCTTATGTACAAAGATTAAGTAAATCTTTCTTCTTTTGGATACTTATAGGAAGGTTGCTTTTATAGACCTTTTCAATGTTGAGTTTTATCCAATTGGCCCATGGCCGAACTTTACTAAAAACACGTATTTCTTTATAGGTTTCACTATGGGCGTATTTATACTCTATTATACCAGGTTTAATCTTTTGGTACCTAAAAGATTTTACTTTCAACCAGTTTATTTTATCACAATTTTCGTCTAAATTTTTGTTTTTTATAAACTCTGATAGCTTTAATCAGTCCAGAAAATCGGAAAACCTCATTTGAGTTATATTATAAGGATTTCCTTTACTTCTAAGTTCACTTGGGACTTTTTTGCTCTACATGTTTAGGTGGATATAGAATAATTTGTTTTAATATAATAGCTACAAAAATATTCTAAAAAGACATGGGATTTTTTTACAGCACGTAGGATATGACTTTTGGGACACTTCTGCATCATTAACTCCATTTCGAAAAAAGTGGACTTAGAACTTTTTTGCAGGATAACGACGATATTGTAATATAACTGTTCATTGCCTGTTCAACTTGTTTGATATAGTTTGTGTTTAACATACATTTAAAATCTTCATTGGAATTTTTAAAATAAATATATTTCTTTTGAAATTTAAAATTCAAATACCAACCAATATCAACCAGCAATTATTACTTAAAGGTATGTATTCTTAAATATAAATAAATAAATATGTATAAGAAAATAATATGTACAAAAATAGTGTAAATAATATGTACAATAGTGTGTTTCTAAAAATTCAAATTTAAATGTGAAAATAAATAAAATGCCTTAAGGCATTCCACTTAAGGGCCTTTCACACTATCATACACGTCTTAAGATTTTCATTAGATTTTGTGTGAAATATGTAAATCTAACGAAATTTGTTGCGACTGTCAAAAAATCTAACGTACCATTACATTTTATTTTCACACTATCAGATCTCAAGTAAAACGAAAAATATGAGTAGAAAATAAGTTGCGGCTGAACAGTTTCATGTAGCCGGCAAACGCGCCGGCCTTTTAAAATGTTTAACAGTTAAAGTATATATATATATGGCCTTATTCACAAACGATTAATAAAGTTATAGTAGGTTTAATGTTGGATTTTTATATGGGAAAACCGGTTTTAATACACACATTAACTTTATTAATCGTTTGTGAATAAGGCCAATATTATATATCAAAGTAAAACATTAAATAACACAAAATTTCATATAGTTTTGAGGCATGGTGTGATACACATTCCAAATTTTGAGCCTGTGTATAACAAAAAAATCCCATCAGAGACCGCACGCTATCGGCGGCGAAACAATCGACTGTTCAATTTGCTTTTATGAAAATTCAACCCTGATCAAATGAAAAATCTTTTTAAATATTTTTAATATTCAGAAAAACTGCAGTTGGTCGAATACAAATTATTTGTCAACAATTAGTTATGTTAATAAAATTCCATTGTATTCAAATTCGAAAAGTATTTCTGGCACACAGAGAGAGACAGAGAGAGAGTTTGAATTTATATTTACAATAATTGCATGTTTTTCTTATTTATTTATTTTAATTTTATCTCAATATTTTTTCGGTCTTTTTAGTGCATTACTTTTAAATTGTATTTTTTTGGTGTCGGTTTTTTGATTTTTTTTTCAATTATTTTTTTGCAAAAACTTTTGAATACTTTAAATTTTATTTATGTAAAAGTAAAGAAAATTTTAAGAAAATATTAAACATTTTATATATCCCTATTATTTCTTTTCAAGCATCACTGTATATGGGATTTAAGTTTCAGAACATATCGTAGAATTGAGTTATTTTTTTTTAATTTTTTAAAGATGCCACGGGATACTGCTAAATTGCAATTCTTTATCGAAAAAGAAATTAAAGATGGATTGCAATTGGAAACATTTAATTATTTTGACAATAATCCAATATTTGAAAGGATTTTCGAGAAGTACAACGGAAATCTTCCGAATTGTTGGAAACTGAAAAATAACGCAAAAAACCGCAAAATGGTTTATACTCGGGTAAGACCAACAAATTTCTATGTTTTACATATCGTTGGTCTCGAGTGGAAATGCCCTAACTCAAATAATTGTAACTTTACAGGAGAAGGTAAAAAATAAAGGAACAACTATACAACTGCTTGTTAAAGCGTTATTTTTTATACTATTACAATAAACCGTATTTTTGTGAAATGTATTGGAATCACTGAAAAACTACATTTTGTAAAAAAAATACGAATTCGACCCTTTCTACTTGAGAGCATCGATATGTACCTATCATTTTATATAAATATGTATGTAACTAAATTCATTATTTTAATATTAGTTACAAAGATTGTCGAAAAAGGCAACACCGCTTAATGAAATGGTTTTGTCAGCCAATTCATCCATCGTATTGCGAGATATTGAAAATGCTCAGGTGAGTTAAAGTCCAGCTTGAAAAGCTATTATAAACTACAATATTATGTTAACTTATAACAAAAAACTAAAAAACAATAACATAACAATAACTGTAACATAATAATAAGTGTGTTCGATTACCCAAAAGGTTTTTAAAAATTTTTGCTGAGCATCTTTTACTCAAGTTACAGTAAATGAGAACACAATTTGAGAGCGTAAAGTGACAATTCATGCTACAGAAATTTCTTGTAGTAAAATTTAGTAAAACAAAAAAAAAACACATGATTCAAAAGGTAAACAAACAAAAGTAAAAAATTAAAAAGTATACAATTCGTGAAAAGATTATTCAAAAAGAGACAAAATAATAAAAATTAAATTAAATAAATTATTTTTAAACTATTCGTTCGTTAAAAATGTATGTATGTGTGTACATATATGCCTTTTAAAAGAAAATTTTCGTTCTTATTTTGTTAATTCTTTAGAGTTGTGAAAATGCTATCTAAATGGTTACTTAGTACTGCACTTTCTTTTAAGGTAGTCAATAGCAAAAACAAATAATCACAAACTTTTGAATAAATTTAATCGGACAAAAATTAGGAAAATCAAATAAAATGAAAATAAACTCATGGAAACGATTATAGAAAATAATTTGTTTATATTTTCTTAAAATATTCGTGTTATAATAAATATTGCATCGAGTACCGACAAGAAAAAGAGTTGAAATAATAAATAACAATAATAATGCTAATAATTACAATAATAAAAATTTAAATAATCATAAATTTTTTTCCTAATATTTACAAGAGTCTCTCCCAGAATATTTTTGAGACGGAAACTCGGGAGGAATCGAATGGTGAGTAAAAAACAATAGCAAATATATGTATATATGTATGTATGTACATAATTTATAAATTTTTTTCAGCCCAACCATTTATACAGATGGGTGGATGTGAAAATTCAGATGAATCACACAGTGAGTAAAATAAAACATCAGAAATAAATATCTCTCTTTCATAATTTTTTAAATATTTTCTAATCGAGAATTAATTTATTTCTTTTCGTATTTTTCAGTACAACTCTTGTTAGATAGCCAAAACGAGATTAATAATCGGCTCAAAAAAATTGAAGAAGGCGTAAATATTATTATGTATATTATAAAAATTCATTATTTATTATGACAGCATTTTGTATTTACATTTAAGATTCGAGTAGTTATAAAAAATCTCAGCGTCTTAAGTGGTGCGCAAGCGGCTATTGTGAAAAACCAGCAGCGAATAGAAGAAAAACTTGAAAACGTAAGCATTTCATCATTTCGCTATTCTTTTTTATCGTTTTCTAAAATATTTAGAATCAACTTTTCTCATAGGTTATTCAAAACCGGAGATGATGGCACACTCCAAATTACTAATGGACATAGTTGGGCAAAATATATGGGTTTGCGGTATTTAAAATACTTGCTGGACAAGTATTTCAAATACAAAATACTTCCACGTCATGTATGTAGTATTAAAAATACAAAATACACCATTTTTATGCAAATCAAAAAATACATTAGATAAAATTAATCAACAAAACAATTGCTTCCTTTCATAAATGTTAGATTTTTTTAATAAATAAAACCTGCTGAAGAAAATAATCTTTCTACAGGTCCTGATGAGCACAAACTTGTATTAAATTCTATGAATACTCTTTTTATATTTGGATAGCTGTCAAGAGTGATAATGTCTTTGCTCTTGTCACTAAGGAAACTCACAAATTCCAACTCCAAATTTGATGTCCTAGATTCACCATCATATATTTGTACGATAGAAAATAAATTTTAGTTTAACTTAGGATCAACAGGACCAAAGTAAAATGTCTAAAGCAATTGAAATAAGAATATAGTACATCAGGGTCAATAATTTTTCACAGATCAACTGATAGGTTGAGTATTGTATGTATTATGAGTAACGAGGTACGCTCGAGAATAGGTAATTTGTGCTATGGATGGTAAAATTTCAGGAAGATCAGTCCAGAAGTCTGGTCACTTATAAGATACAAACAAATAAACAAACACACATTCCGCTATATATACATATATTAAAAAAAGATGTTTTATTTATTTAAATGAAAAAAATAAATTTAAACTTTATTGAAACATTCGAAAAAGGAAATAAAAATTAAAACTTGTTTCAACGAATTTCAAAAAGTTTTGTTTGTTTTGTCTATGATCGATCATCATTAGCGGCCAGAACTGCTGTTAGTTTCAGCTACCGATCCCAAACTCGCTATCGATACTGCAACATATAAAAAATAAATGTAAAAATTTTATTAATTTTATATTGTAGACGTTACTTCACTGAGAGTTTGACTACTTGCCTTTGTTCAAATTCAATTAAAAAAAGTAAAGTAAACTATTAAAGTAAAGACAATTATTCGAAAAGTATTTCTGGCACACACAGAGAGAGTGAGAGAGAGAGAGAGAGGGGGAGAGAGATAGGCTGACTTTATATTTACAATAATTGCATGTTTTTCTTATTTATTCATTTTAATTTTATCTCAATCTTTTTTCGGTCTTTTTACTGCATTACGGTTTATGATTTTTTTTAATTATTTTTTTTTTTTGCAAAAACTTTTGAATACTTAAAATTTTATTTATATAAAAGTAAAGAAAATTTTAGGAAAATATAAAATATAATTTTATGTCCCTATTATTTCTTTTCATGCATCACTGTATATGGGATTTAAGTTTCAGAACATATCGTAGAATTGAGTTATTTTTTTTTAATTTTTTAAAGATGCCACGAGATACTGCTAAATTGCAATTCTTTATCGAAAAAGAAATTAAAGATGAATTAGAATTGGAATCGTTTAATTATTTTGACAATAATCCAATATTTGAAAGGATTTTCGAGGAGTACAACGGAAATCTTCCGAATTGTTGGAAACTTAAAAATAACGTAAAAAACCGCAAAATGGTTTATACTCGGGTAAGACCAAAAAATTTCTATGTTTTACATATCGTTGGTCTCAAGTGGAAAGGCCCTAACTCAAAAAATTGTAACTTTACAGGAGAAGGTAAAAAAATAAAGGAAGAACTATACAACTGCTTGTTAAAGCGTTATTTTTTATACTATTACAATAAACCGTTATTGTGTGAAATGTATTGGAATCACTGAAAAACTACATTTTGTAAAAAAATACGAATTCGACCCTTTCTACTTGAGAGCATCGATATGTACCTATCATTTTATATACATATGTATGTATGTAACTAAATTCATTATTTTAATATTAGTTACAAAGATTGTCGAAAAAGGCAACACCGCTTAATGAAATGGTTTTGTCAGCCAATTCATCCATCGTATTGCGAGATATTGAAAATGCTCAGGTGAGTTAAAGTCCAGCTTGAAAAGCTATTATAGAATACAAAATTATTTTAACTTATAACAAAAAACTAATAAACAATAACATAACAATAACTGTAACATAATAATAAGTGTGTTCGATTACCCAAAAGTTTCTACAAATTCTTACTGAACTTTACTGCATTTTACTAAATTGCGTTAATTTACTCAAGTTACAGTAAATGAGAACACAAATTGAGAGCGTAAAGTGACAATTCATGGCTGAGAATTTAAAAAATTTTACTGCAGAAATTTCTTATAGTAAAATTTAGTAAAACAAAAAAAAAACACTGAGTCAAAAGGTAAACAAACAAAAGTAAAAAATTAAAAAGTATACAATTCGTGAAAAAGCTATTTAAAAAAAGAAAAACTGAAACAAAATAATAAAATATAATAAGTGAACAATTATTTTTAAACTATTCGTTCGTTAAACATGCACATACATGCATTTTAAAAGGAAATAAATTTTGTAGTAACCATTTACAGCCATTTTCGTTCTTATTTTGTTATTTCGTTGGAGATGTGAAAATGCTAACTAAATGGTTACTTAGTACTGCACTTTCTTTTAAGGTAGTCAATAGCAAAAACAAATAATCACAAACTTTTGAATAAATTTAATCGGACAAAAATTAGGAAAATCAAATAAAATGAAAATAAACTCATGGAAACGATTATAGAAAATAATTTGTTCATATTTTCTTAAAATATTCGTGTTATAATAAATATTGCATCGAGTACCGACAAGAAAAAGAGTTGAAATAATAAATAACAATAATAATGCTAATAATTACAATAATAAAAATTTATATAATCATGATTTTTTTTTCCTAATATTTACAAGAGTCTCTCCCAGAATATTTTTGAGAAGGAAAGTTGGGAGGATTCGAATGGTGAGTAAAAAATAATAGCAATTATATATACATATCGTCGGTATCCTGCAAAAAAGTCCTAAGACACATAATTGTGTTTCTGAGTTATTGGCGATATAAAGTTTATGGCCCCCGGAAAAATCTTTAAATAGCTTAGATTTGAAAATTTATATTAGAATATAATAATAATTTAATTCAGTTTTATTTATTTAATTTTTTTATACAATAATGAAATGTAATACAAGATACTATCTCGAACATAGACTTTTTTCGCATTAACAAATATTATTTTATGGACATGGAAATTTTTTAAGGAAATGTTCTTTTTATAATCTTTGTATTAAATTGGTACATCTTTATCTGATTCTGATTTATCATATGTATCCGATTCTGGGGCCTTATTTCTCACGGTTTTGTATGCCTTCAATCTTTAGTACCAGTGAAGAAATTCCTCCGGTATGGCTCCTTATGTACAAAGATTAAGTAAATCTTTCTTCTTTTGGATACTTATAGGAAGGTTGCTTTTATAGACCTTTTCAATGTTGAGTTTTATCCAATTGGCCCATGGCCGAACTTTACTAAAAACACGTATTTCTTTATAGGTTTCACTATGGGCGTATTTATACTCTATTATACCAGGTTTAATCTTTTGGTACCTAAAAGATTTTACTTTCAACCAGTTTATTTTATCACAATTTTCGTCTAAATTTTTGTTTTTTATAAACTCTGATAGCTTTAATCAGTCCAGAAAATCGGAAAACCTCATTTGAGTTATATTATAAGGATTTCCTTTACTTCTAAGTTCACTTGGGACTTTTTTGCTCTACATGTTTGGGTGGATATAGAATAATTTGTTTTAATATAATACATAGCTACAAAAATATTCTAAAAAGACATGGGATTTTTTTACAGCACGTAGGATATGACTTTTGGGACACTTCTGCATCATTAACTCCATTTCGCAAAAAAGTGGACTTAGAACTTTTTTGCAGGATACCGACGATATTGTAATATAACTGTTCATTGCCTGTTCAACTTGTTTGATATAGTTTGTGTTTAACATACATTTAAAATCTTCATTGGAATTTTTAAAATAAATATATTTCTTTTGAAATTTAAAATTCAAATACCAACCAATATCAACCAGCAATTATTACTTAAAGGTGTGTATTCTTAAATATAATTAAATAAATATGTATAAGAAAATAATATGTACAAAAATAGTGTAAATAATATGTACAATATTATTTCTTTTCATGCATCACTGTATATGGGATTTAAGTTTCAGAACATATCGTAGAATTGAGTTATTTTTTTTTTAATTTTTTAAAGATGCCACGAGATACTGCTAAATTGCAATTCTTGATCGAAAAAGAAATTAAAGATGAATTAGAATTGGAAACGTTTAATTATTTTGACAATAATCCAATATTTGAAAGGATTTTCGAGGAGTACAACGGAAATCTTCCGAATTGTTGGAAACTTAAAAATAACGTAAAAAACCGCAAAATGGTTTATACTCGGGTAAGACCAAAAAATTTCTATGTTTTACATATCGTTGGTCTCAAATGGAAAGGCCCTAACTCAAATAATTGTAACTTTACAGGAGAAGGTAAAAAAATAAAGGAACAACTATACAACTGCTTGTTAAAGCGTTATTTTTTATATTATTACAATAAAACGTATTTGTGTGAAATGTATTGGAATCACTGAAAAACTACATTTCGTAAAAAAATACGAATTCGACCCTTTCTACTTGAGAGCATCGATATGTACCAGAGAAAGGCAATAATCACTTTTTTCCTGATTTAATCATGCACTAAATTTGTTATTCACATTTAATCATGCAACTAAACTGAATATTGAATAAAATCAGTATCATACACAAATTCATCTCAAAAATGAATTAAGTGTTTTTTGCTAAATTATTTTTTTTATAATTAGTGTAAAATCTAAATCTCTTTTTCTATCCCTAATATGAAACAAAAAAAAATTAATACAAACCTACATAATATTACTAAATGCATAAGAATAATATAATATGCATACGCGTTCATAAGCGCTCATTTTTGCCTTTTGTATTTCAAAATAATCATCGTTGAGCCAAACGAGCAAACACCCGAAATGATTGGTATGATGCGACACAAAGGCATGTTTTTAGGATGTTATTTTTAAGAATATTTTTGCAATCAGATTTTGTCGTTCTCTGATATGTACATACCTATCATTTTATATAACTAAATTCATTATTTTAAAATATTAGTTACAAAGATTGTCGAAAAAGGCAACACCACACAATGAAATGGTTTTGTCAACCAATTTATCCAACATATTCCAAGAACCAACTGATAATGAAAGTGCTCAGGTGAGTTAGATTTATAATTAAAAATTCATTGTTTGTATGGCTTTCATTTTACTAGATATTCGAAAATTTAGAACAAGATGGACTGTGAGCGGAATTTTAAAAGATAATGAGCTAGAAATGATATAGATAACAAGGCTCAGTTAAATGAAAACAAACTATGTGCCATGGATGCTTTATCGGATTTATGTGAACATTTTAAAGTACATATTGTTGAATAAATATACATACATATGAAATTTCTGAAAAAGTTATCGTGTTACAACAAATTTAAGTATATATTTGTAGAATGAAACTGCATTGATACCTTCTGGAGTTAGTGAAAAAGAAAAGGTAGTTCCAAATCTATATTTAACCGAAGATGAATGTTTACTAATAAGTTTAGCCGTTTTGCCTTATTAAATACAGCATGCATTTATTATGTTTGTGAAAGCTGTTTAAAAAAGAAATATCATAATTTTTTCAATGTATATAGAATATGTATTAACAATATTTTAAGATAAAGAACTGTGTCAAAAACTCCAAAAGCCATGAGTAAAAATTTATTTTATCTTTAATGTTAAAGTACATACATGAGTGATAAATGAAAATCCGCACTTCTTTTCAAAGCACTCTTAATAATGAGCCATCGTATTGATTTAAATAAGGCATATTTCATTTAATTATATACATATAATTAAGTATATAATGGCTTAGGCCTATTGGGGAAGGCAGCCATTAAAAATAATTAGCAACGCCAAAACGTTTTGATGATTCTAAGGTTTTTATTTTTATATTGATAATATAAATAAAATATCTTATAATCCATTTTAAATTCCTTAATTTGCTTTATACAAATATGATTTGGATTTCAATATCTTTAATTTCAAGCATTTTTATTTTTCTTTAATTTCGATATCCGTCGCCGATCGTTCTTAGAATATCAAACTCGAAATACCTAAAATACTCTTCATAAAAATATGTACATACATATGTACATACATATGTATAAGAAAATAAAAGAAATGAACTCACCTGTTTAAGATGGCAGTTTTCATTCACGCAGTTTTGTAGATATGTACTCCAAAGTAATATTTTTGGTTTTTATATTTCATTTAACAATTATACATAGAGCGCACACAATAATAATAACTAACGGACGAACCGATTTATATATTGGAACTGATTGAAAATATATTTTTTTTAAACTAAAGAAGATTAACTCCTTAAGACACTTTACAAATTGACAACAAATTAATAAAAGTGGTGCTCCACATTTCAATCCACTACGAACGGGACACAATGAATGACACAATTGCACAAACCGATTTATATATTGGAATTGAATTGATTGTGATAAGAAAATATGATCTTTTTCTAAAGAAAATTAATTACTTAAGGCATTTATTTTTCTGCACTTAAAACACACACATTCCCAGCACTAGAACTGAACGGATGAGAACAGGAACGAAAAAAAACGTTCGGCTCGTATTAACACAAATTTTTTGATTTCTCATTAATTTTCCATTTATTTAATTTTTTTTAACTAATACAACCATTTTATTCTATTTAATTATATAAATTGCTCCACAGAAACATATTAAAATTTGACCACCTTTGGTAAAATCTGCTTAAGCAAATTGCGCACACCATCCAACTTAACGAAAACCCCAAATAAAAACAACAATAAAAAGACAAAGCTGCGAGAATATTTGCATAAGAAAGCTATAGAAAAGGAAGCTCTTGCAAGAAATTCTATGGATTTGACTGCATGCATAATACAATAAACACGAACACAAAAAAATAAACAGGAAAAGGAAATCTGCTAACAAGTTATAAAAATAAGTAGCAAGCAGCTTTTAACCAGCTAAAGTTAAAGCTTAATGTGTGCTTGCAACGAGAAAAAGCTCTATACCTGCATACCAAAGCTTTTATTTTGTTAACGAAATACGTACTTACTAAAAATTTTGGGTGGGAAACGGATAACGAAACAAAAGGAAATCATCTTTCATCATGTTGGAATTCTGTACGCATTTTGCTTAAAGCAAAATAATTAACTTTTTCACAATAATTTATTTAACTTTATTATATTAATTATTTATCACTTTTTATTTGCAAAGAAGGTATGTGCATTTTCTTTTTTCAATATAACACCGATACACCGACAAGACACTCGCGCACGTTCGTCATAAATTCCGCAAATATACTAAGAAATAACTAAACTTACTCTCCGCAAGCACTCAAATAACTGATTGATTTTCATATAAATTGCATACTCATTTAATACGGTGGCAGCATCGCGCCACCTGCATATTTTTTTAATATACTTTCTTAGTGTACGGTCGCCAGCAAATGCATAAGTTTGTGTTTGTGAGTCGGTTTTTTTCGTACAACTATTCTGTTTGGTGATACCGCGCTCCCACCTGGTATATGAGACCGTCTTGAAATACAGTTTAATTTGATGAAAATTGGGATGTGGTTTCGGGATGAGTTTTGGCCAAAAACGTTTATACAGCAAAATTTTAAGTATTTTTATACGCGGTATAACTAACAGCAAAAAAGTTTTTAACATTTAGTACCGTATACGAGTATGTATGCGATCTGTATAATAAACGGTAAGATAGATAAATGTTAAAGAAAAATTTAAAGCAGCAAAGAATATATAAGCATGAAGAAGTTGTTGCAGTACCGTTAGCTTATATTTTATAATTCTTTGGGTATGAGAAATCAATTAATTTGTGTTAATACGAGCCGATCGTTTTTTTTTTCGTTCCTGTTCTCATCCGTTCTACAGTTTCTAGTGCTGGTAATGTGTGTGTTTTAAGTGCAGAAAAATAAATGTCTTAAGTAATTAATTTTCTTTAGAAAAAGATCATATTTTCTTATCATAATTAATTCAATTCTAATATATAAATCGGTTTGTGCAATTGTGTTCCGTTCATAGTGGACTGAAATGTGGAGCACCCCTTTTTTTAATTTGTTGTCAATTTGTAAAGTGTCTTAAGAAGTTAATCTTCTTTAGTTTAAAAAAATATATATATTTTCAATCAGTTCCAATATATAAATCGGTCCGTTAGTTAATATTATTGTGTGCGGTCTATGTATAATTGTTAAATGAAATATAAAAACCAAAAATATTACTTTGGAGTACATATCTACAAAACAGCGTGAATGAAAACTGCCATCTTAAACAGGTGAGTTCATTTCTTTTGTTTTCTTATACATACATACATATGTACATATTTATATGAAGAATATTTTAGGTATTTTTTCATTAACTTAAATAAATATACTTAGATTTAGGTGCTTATGATAACACATACATATGTATATAAATTGCGGATACTGAGTACTATATTGTAAAATAAATGATATATTTAGGGAATATAAGAATAACACTGTTTTTGCTCAATGCAAATCGAACGATATAACGGTCTTAATCAAAAAATAAAACTAAGAGGCGATCATTACTAACAAACTTTTGTGATTTAGCATTTCTGCTGTAACTTCTAAAACTTTTGTGATTTAGTATTTTTGCTGTAAATTCTAAAATACTTCTTGTGCACAAAATGGTGAAACGTCAGAATATAGATAAAATCAATGCAAATCAAACGATATAACGGTCTTACCCCAAAAAATAAAACAAAGAGGCGATCATTACTAACAAACTTTTGTGATTTAGCATTTTTGCTATAACTTCTAAAACTTTTGTGATTTAGTATTTTTGCTGTAAATTCTAAAATACTTCTTGTGCACAAAATGGTGAAACGTCAGAATATAGATAAAATCAATGCAAATTAAACGATATAACGGTCTTAGTCCAAAAAATAAAACAAAGAGGCGATCATAACTAACAAACTTTTGTGATTTAGCATTTTTGCTGTAACTTCTAAAACTTTTGTGATTTAGTATTTTTGCTGTAAATTCTAAAATACTTCTTGTGCACAAAATGGTGAAACGTCAGAATATAGATAAAATCAATGCAAATTAAACGATATAACGGTCTTAGTCCAAAAAATAAAACAAAGAGGCGATCATAACTAACAAACTTTTGTGATTTAGCATTTTTGCTGTAAATTCTAAAATACTACTTGCTGTCTGTTTTTTGTGATTCACTTTATTAAAACATTCGAAAAAGGAAATAAAAATTAAAACTTGTTTCAACGAATTTCAAAAAGTTTTGTTTGTTTTGTCTATGATCGATCATCATTAGCGGCCAGAACTGCTGTTAGTTTCAGCTACCGATCCCAAACTCGCTATCGATACTGCAACATCTAAAAAATAAATTTAAAAATTTTATTAATTTTATATTGTAGACGTTACTTCACTGAAAGTTTGACTACTTGCCTTTGTTCAAATTCAATTAAAAAAAAGTAAAGTAAACTGGAAAAGTCTTCAGTATTATTATTATTTTATAATAAATTTAATATAGTCATAATACATTTTTATAAAAGACGCTCAAAAATACAAATTTATTAGGCGTTAAATAAAACAGAGATATTTTGGTTGAATTCATCCTTTAAATTAAGGCAATCTGAGAGAGATGAGAGATTTCCTTACTTTTCTTTACAACATTTTTTATTCTTATAAATGATTTTTGAGCGTACAAATTTTGTTAAATACATATTATTCTATTCCATATTATATGATTTAAAATAATAAAAATAACTATTTATAAAAAAAAAGAAAAATTACTTTAAATTGAAACAATTGAATTTGCCATTTTATTTATTTTTTTTTCAATATATTTTGCAATTCAAAAATTTGTTTTGCTAATTATTTTCAAGTTAATTTTCAGTCTCGCATACACCCATATTCAGTATATCTGCGCTATAGTAAAAGTAAACATGATACTAAGAACATTTTCTCTTTTTGTACTTGTTATATTAAAACTTCCGGAAGGGATATAATCAACAGTACTCCTTATAATTTAATAATTCCTTAAAGCTTTAGGAGTCACAATTATGGTTCTAAATTATTTCTATGGAAGTTTGAAGCAACTAGTTCCTTCAGATTAGGTGCTTTAGAATATGTTTAAGGTGTAATACAACTTCCTTGGAAGAGTTTAATAACTTTTAGCAATAAAAACAAATAAATCTTTTTATTTGGAATATCAATGATATGAACGTTTCTTTAATAACTTGGGCCAAAACACAAATATTATTTGGTTAATTATAATCAAGACCTGGTTTCAGAATAGTTCGTAAAACATGACAATTTCAAGCTAGTAGAATGCGCGCATTTCCAAACAAAGTTGTGAATTATCATTTTATTGGTTATAAAAATAAAATAGAAATTTGTTTGTAAGTCTTAACACAAAATATAGTTACAAAAATTAACTCTTCTTTTCAATTTATATGCAGTTTTTGTTGTGCCTATAAACTTTGATTTAATTCTCATAAAGGTTTATATTTGCTATATATATGTATATATATATTTTGTTTTTCTTCATTATATTTATTAAATTAATTTTACAGCAGTTTTTATACTAAATATTACATTTTCTTTGCTCTACATATATGTATGCAATATTAACAATATGTATGTTTATTTTTTAATTGATTGGAATTGATTGGAATTGATTTTAGGCATCAATTATTATTATTATTATTTTTACTTTAAGCCATACTTTAATTATTCTTTGCGTATAATTTCTTTTTACATATTTTTTTAATTTTAATTGATCATTTTAAATGAATTTATATTTCTTTTTTTACTGCTACAATATAATTTTATTATTTTTTTTTGTAATAATATTTATATAAGTATAATGTTAATAAAAAAAAACTAACCTAAATTTTGTTAGTTATTTATGTGTGTTAATTAATAGTTTATTTAATATTGATTAAGAGATAAAAAGTTGGTTGTTTGGTTGGTTGTACAAGCAGTTTACAACATGTTTGCGCAATATCTTATTAAGATAAACTTATGCTAATAATTTTATTTATTTTTTTTTGGGATTTCTAATAATAATTTATATTTCTTATGGTTTGTTTTATTATTAAAAATAATATATATAAACTTAACAAATAGTTATCAAAGGCCTAAAATTCAAATGCCAATTATTTTTAGATTTGTTTAAATATGGTATTACCAAATAACCTATAAAATAAAAATACAATTAGTTTTTTTAAATTTAATTCATAATATAAAAGATTAACTATCACACAACAAACTCTATAGAGTTTAGAGGTTATGTCAATTATTTAAGTCTATTTGTTTTCATAGAGTTTTATTAAATGCACTCACTTTCGCTCGTTAACTATTTGTGTGGATTTAAATTTTAAAAGTTCCGAATCTTAGACTTTGTACAGTACAATAATTTTTAGAATTTGTGTTAAAAATATGCACAATTTGATTAAAAGTTCTGAATCTCGGATAATAATTTTTAGAATTTGAGCTTTTTTAAATATGTATTTAATTTTCGCTAAAAATAGTCAGAATTTTATTGAAAAATGCCTAACAGGTATGATGAATGTAGAGAAATTTGAATTTTCGAACATGCTCGTTTATGGCTTTTAAAAATACGAATCTTATTCGAAATTTCCATTTTTTCCAGCATTTGGCACAAAAAGTAACACTTATTAATCATTTAAATTTGTATTCGAATTCGTATGTATTGTTACATGTTAAAATATATATTTTTTCATGTTAAAATACATATTTTTCATGTTAAAATATATATTTGTGAAATTAAAAAAAGATTTAAATTAAAAGTTAATTTCATGGCCATAAATCTTGAAGGCTGGCAGTCCTATTAAATATATACAAAGTAGCAAAACAATAAGTGAACATTGTATGCATGAACTTGAGTCAAACCAGCAAAATTTCAATTTAAATATGTGAAAATTTGAAAAGGCAAAACAAGCTAACGCAGCACATTTGTTAAATCGTGCTGTTTTGGCAACATTACTCGTATTCTAGCTGCTGCTTGCTGGCATGATTCATTAGTCAAAAATTAGGTCATAAAAAGTGGAATAAAAAATTTCATGAACTCTGATACGTTCAACTTGAATATTATCAGAAATAATTAGCTTTTCCTGTATTCCTTTCTTCATAAAAATAATTTGAATTAACGAACTCAATCTTGAGTTAATAAATATCAAGATTTACATGAAGAATTTTTATCCTGATTTTTTTATAGTAACGTACAAGGTCTATTAATATACATAGGTCAAGTTGTGAGCACACCAGGTCTACTTTTTTCGTATAATTCTTACATCAAATGCTGCTTATGTTGTTAAATTATTTCCGCCTTAAAAACCAACCAATAATAGCAATAAACAAATTTTGTTGTAACATTACCCAGCAAAAAAAACCATCACCCAGAAATGGTGTTGAATAATGGATTGATTGGTTCAAGTGATGACGAACTGATTCAATTGAGGAGCAATCAGAACGATTTTAACATTGGCGTATCATTGGTAATCATGTGATAATGCTAGAATATTAACAAGATGTTCGTCATTAAAAATAATGCATGTTCCCTGATTCAGATACGTTTTTTCAACAGAAAATCTTGTGGTGCCCATAAGATTTACAGTATTTTCAATATGAATAAATAATAGTAGTTAGTTTCATGTGTTATTAATGAGTTCAAAAATTATAACTTTTCTAGAATTTTGTTAGAAAGGAATTAATTAAACTGTTATATTGCTTAAGAAGTCGTTTAAATGACAATTTCAACTATAACTGTATTATTCTGCCATGATAGAAGAGCAAAACCATAAGAGAATTTGAAAAACGTCAAGCAAAGAAAGTCTACGTATAAATAAATCCCTTGACTTTCAAATACATTAAGAAAACTTTATTTGTTTTAAATTTATTGTCATACATACAAAAGAAATATTTTAAGCATTTTATCTAACAAATGCAAATGCTTCAAATGTTGACCGTGGCTTCGCCAAACATGATCCATTTTGAGGTTACGATTTTCGCTGAATCTTCTTATATTTACAGATTAGTAATGAATGAATGGATTGGTTTCAGCAAAATCCAAATTTCGAAAGCGAAAAAAATTGTTCTGTCAATTTCGAATTCAATATAACATTCGAAGAAGTTAAATATACCATCTGTGATAGTTTTTGTTTTTTCATATTATTTTTATTCACAGAATTAATTAAATTATAAGGAACTTATAATGTTGAAAATTTCTGAATATTAAGAAATTAAACACATTATTCATGATAATTTGTTGTCACTTTGTAACTAAATTTATTTTTCAAATAGGAAAGAAGATAATGTTAAGATAAGCATATTCCGAAATAAAGCTTGTTGTGTTAAGTATAAACTTAATATTAACAAAAACAAACGAGAATAACGAAACATTTTTAGCCGGAACTAATCCACTTTTAGTCCAAAATTCTGTCCAATGTTACTAAATTAAAACAAATTAAAGATAGAAACTACACAGTTGTTTATTTGAATAAATGTTACTACTTAAAATGTGTTTATATTTTTTAGAAAAATATAAACCAAGATTTAAAAAAAAAATAAAAAATTTCAACTCCAAGTGTTTTGAAGTAAGTAGAGTTATAAAGTTAAGAGCAAATTACATATTGTAATCGATTTTCGATTTTTGATAATTGTAAGAAGGAAACATCTATAACATATGAAGTGCATTTAACAAACAATAAAAGTTTATATAATTGCAATAGTTAATATTGCAATGCAAAAGAAGATACTACTCAAAACCTACCGACAGTCTCGATATCTATTTCCGAAAGCAAATGCACCATTTGGGCTACGACACTGTTAGGTATTGTCGCTAATCAATACATGCTGCTAAGCATCTTGGGCTGCAGCTGCGCTGGGTTGATGTTGCTGCTGTTGTTGTTGCTGTTGATGTTGTCGACGCCGTTTTTTACTCCACATTTCATGGCAGTCTTGCCAAGTGGGTAATATAGGGGCGGGCATTCTGGTTTAAGAAAAATGTTAGAATAAAAAAATAGTTAGTCGGAATAAAGAATATTTTATACATTAAGGTGCAGTAAGTAACATTAAGCAAATATTTGACGAAGTAGAAGAAAATCACGTTTTTTTTAGTTACGACATGCTTGCTGCAAATGAACGGCTGGATTTGCAATAATAATTACAATAATAATTAAATCAATAAAAAACGCATATAAACGCTAATGAGAGGGAATAACCTTCGGAAACATCATGTCGTCCTGTTCTGGTTTCATTTCGTCAAAATTAATTACGAGTTTCATGTATTTCATTCTTAATAAAAAAAATTTTAATTAACGAACGAACAATTTCCAGCTTGATTTAAGAACTTTCGATTGAAAAGGTTTGATAATAGAAGCAAGTTTTGCTCTTAGTAGAACCCATCGGAGCAAATCTGAAAATTGTCGTTAATCTTTTTGAAATCAAGTATATCAGCTGATTTTTAGAATTGCTGTTCGTTCTTGCGATTTGATGTTGTGAGATTAAGATAAATCAATAAATAAAAACAAACAAAGTATTGCCAAAATACAGAATAATTTATTGCGAAGATGGTATTTAAAACGTAAATCCGTTAACCAAACGCTTAATTTAAAAATGTTTATTTTCGTTTAAGAAATAAATCATTTAATCTCTGTCGATTAAATTTAAATTTTCTTAGTACAATTTTTTGCTTCATCTCATTTACAGAAGATGTGTCTGGAGGGATTATATTAATGCAATCTCAAGACAGAGAGTGAATGGATGGATTTCTTTTTTGGCTTTTACTGCAAATTTTAATTAAACAGTTAAACAAATCTCCCAAATTTAACTGACTATTAGAAGATTAAATCTTAAATGCGATTTATTATACGTTCTCTGATTAACCGATTAATTAATTGATTAATCTAATGAAAACCAGAACTTCAGATTACGCGATATATGGGCCATATTCCAGTCATATTCCTATACATCCCGAAATCATATTTAAATAATACATAAAGTTACCTTTCTCAAATAAAATGAATTCAAATGGAAATTATTGATTTTCAATTTAGAATTCAAAAGCTTGCAAAAAAAAAGCGCACCACTAAAAGAGCTCACATTTAAATGATTATTTATCATTCGTCAATTATTCGCCTAGTGTGAACATAGAGTTTCTGTTCTGCTTTAATTGATACATATTAACTCACTCTTCTGGTTTAACGCTTTTTAACCATTGGGATTTGAGAGCATCTTCTGCCGTTATACGTCTCTCGGGATCCAGTTCCAGCATTTTATCTAACAAATCCAGAGACGGCGTTGGCATAAACTCAAAATCTTCACGTAGTTTTCTTCGATATGTCCTTTTTTGTTTTAACGTGTGGAAGAGTGGTAGTTTGATAACATTTGGCCAAACAGCAGGTATCGGTGAACCGCAGACCTTGGATATATTTTCCAAAAGTGCCATTTCATAGTTACCTTGGAACAGTGGTCGCTTAAGGAAAAGTTCGCCAAGTATACAGCCACACGACCAAACATCTATCGCAGGCCCGTAACGTTCTTCTCCCAGTAACAACTCGGGCGGCCGATACCACAACGTTATGACTTTATTAGTGTAGGGACGATCGCGATCTTCGGCATTGTATAGACGAGCCAAACCAAAATCGGCTAACTTCACTTGGCCCCTGAAATTTTAAAACAGAAATTGCTGAACATTTTCTAGTTTAAATATTTTTCCAAACTCGGGAAATGTGTTTAAATTAGTAAAATTCCATTCAGAAAGATTATTTAATCATTCTTATTTCTTTGAATTAACTTACTTGTTGTTCATTAAAATGTTTGAACATTTTATATCACGATGTAGGAAATTCTTTTTGTGGCAATAATTCAGTCCGTCCAGCAGTTGTTTCATGATACTTGCATTGTTCTCCTCATTGAAATCAACCATGCCCGATTCTAACAAGCCCATGAGATCATGATCCATATATTCAAATACCAAATAGAATGAGCCCTTATCTTTGCGAAACTCTAAAGCATCCTGTTTATCGGTGACAATTTCGTGTAGATTAATGATATTCGGATGATTGAGCTGCCTTAGAATTTTTATTTCACGCACAGCGGTTATGGGAAAGCCCTCCTTCTCATGATCCATGCGCACCTTTTTAAGTGCCACCATTTCATTGGTATGATGATCATGTGCTTTGTAAACTTGGCCATAGGTACCTTCGCCTATTTGTGCAATCATTTCAAATACATCCACACAACGTTCGCCCCAATCGCGCACATTATTTCGTGAATCGCGTCTATTGAGAATGACAGGACGCTTACGTTTTATATCAGAAGAATTTTTGTTTAATTTGCCAGCACTGGTGCTGCTGTTGCTGCCACCACCGCCCAGATTATCAAAATCTTCGGGACTGTTAATGAGCTCATCATCGCCACTGAGATCTTCACTACCCGGCACCATGGGAGGCATGGGTAAGTTAAGCAGACTTTTGTTAGAACTTGCCGGAGCAGCTGTTGCAGCAGAAGGTGTTGTGGTTATAGCCTTTTTGGGCATTGTACTTTGTTGCTTGGCATTTGTTATCGTACTATGATGATGATTGGGCGGCGGTGAGGGTGTTGTGACCAACGCTAAATCTTCTGCTGTAATGCCTGGAGGCATAGGCAGTGCAGTGAGACTCTTAGGTTTAGTGGTTGTTGTTGTTGTTGCTGCTGTTGTTGTTGTTGTATTTGTTGTTGTGTTTATTATTGGCTTTGCTTTATCCAGTGTTGGAGCTTCTTGTTGGACAGGAGGTATGTTAGTTGAAGTAAGGGCACGATCTGTTTCGTCATTGCTTGATGACGTCTTGGCTGGAGCTGTTGGGCTGACTAATTGTGGCATTGGAATGTTATTTACGTCCTCTGCTGGTTTTTTGACACCATTGCTTTGCTGATTTTGCACCGGTTCTGTGCATTCGCTGGCAATAATGCTCTGTAGTGATTTATCAATTGGAGCAGGCTGCGAAATATTGGTAGCTTTGGAATTTGCGACAGCAACGTTTGTAGCCTCATCCGTATTTATTTTGGGCGGCACATTGCTGTCCAAAGATGAACTATTGTCAGTTATTGCTAAAGCTCCATTACTGTTACTGTTTTCTTCCTGCTTTTCAATAATTTCCTAAAGACAAACAGCAAATAAAAATAAAATATATAAGAAATCACACATACATTCATGAACTTTAACTCAATCTCATTCATACCTGTAAAGCTTTCTGCCTCTTGTGTTTGTCCTTGACCAGTTCAGCAAACAAACTCGTCTCACTGATTTTCTTACTGTAATCTAATCTCTTTTGTTTCAATTCACGCGGCGTACTAGAAGTCGATCTGGTTCTTGATCTACTGCGAGACCTACTGGCAGTAGAAAGTTTTGAACGCGAACGTCTATAGCGCGAAGATGAGCGGCGATTGCGGTAGTAATGATGAGTTGCACTGCGTGGTGAATCTGCTGGGGATTCTGCATAACGAGTAGCTCTTGGCGAACGTGACCGTGAAGCGTAACGTTCACGCTTAGATGAACGCGAGCGTACAGGCGATGGCGATGTGGGATATCTATATTTGTGTGAGCCACCGCCTGAGCGGTAGTTAGATGTGGGCGACTGTCCTCCCCTGATTCTCATAAGCGATATACTAGGACTTCTAAAAAATACAAATTCAAACAAAAATGTTTTAATATTTTTTGCAATTATAAAGTTAAAATTGCACAAGTTGGCTTTATTATCAACCAATAAAATATAAAGTTGTTTCCATAGAAATAATAATTTATTATTGATGACTGAACCAAAAAAAAAAAACAATATTGCAAAATTATTAATTAGCAAAAAATTCTTAACTTGTTTAAAAGTTTGTAAGAAAACAAAAGAAACAAAAATTGAAATTTGCTTAATCAAGTAGAATTTAAAACAGTTCCACTAGTTCCAAATATTCCAACAAATAAATGTAGGCCAAGAGAAATGTTAATGCTTGAATACATTTCGAAATGGGTATTTCATTTTAGTCCACGCTTCTACGTTGACACACGAAGAAAGATTGCGCTTGTAAATTATAAAATTTTATGAAATTCGGTTTAATTGGAAAAATGCGATTGGAAATTTAAGAAGATAACTTTATGTGAATTGAACTAGTTGAAAATAAAACTATTAAAACTCAAAATTATATTTAAAGAAGAAAATATAATAAAATTGAAATAATTACAATTAAACAAATAAAGCGTAGAAGTCATTCAACTAGAAAACAATTGATTTTAATAAAATTTTAAATAAAAAATGTGCAATTATCTAAGGAGACAATTTTGCATTATTGGGCTGATATGCTTTATGCAAAGTTTACTTTTAGTGGAGGGTTTGTATTTCAAACCCGGCTATGAGCACTTTGGCCGTAACAAAGGTGGCCCTACAACTGTCTGTGTACCACTGCAGCCCAATGGCGGCAACAGTCGTGACCCCTACTACATGTGTAAAGGTCCGGAGTTTCCTTCAAGACAACCAAATGTGCCTTCAACATTTTCGGGCGATCATTTTGTAAATTTTAATCATCATCATGTACAAACTGAAAATTATCAAAATTTCCCACAAATGCAAAATTTACAATTTGGAAATGCTTATCAACAAGAGCATCAGCCTCCTCAGCTGCAGCCATATATGCCACAAAATCATGATTCCGCTGCCAATTTGCCTCATCACCAATATTATCCAGCGCCTTTAGTGTCAACTCATTTAGAATTTTCTTCTGTTAAGCCAACTACTTCTCCAAACCACTACGAAAATAACCCACAACCAACAACTTTGGGTTCCAGCACCGACACAAATCCAAACTATAGAGACAAAATTGCCGGAGTACCAGTTAAGGAACCAGCAAATAATACAAATATTAACGCCCAAGAGTTGTCAGCTGAACCTGTTAAACCTGAAATAAATCCTGAACAATTCAATGCTTTATTAGAAGATGAAGTTTTGGGCACACCAAATTTAGCGTTTTCACATGATGAAATGTTACCAATTCAAAACATGCACTCGGAAACTAAACCAGAAAATCATTTTTCACTACAAAGTCCTCAGCACATACCACCCGAATATTTCGATGATCCTATTTTAAGAACATTTTATGATCTTGCTCCTACTCCTCCAAGTAGTGTTGAAGAGCCATATTTTCCTGCAACAACGCAACAGTATAATGCAGCTACACAAGAACCGGCTGTACCGGAAGGCAACACTGATGATTATTTTAATTCGCAAGCTCCTTCACAGCTGCCTGGTTATTTGCCGCCAACAGAACCATTCATTGCTAATAAATGTTTCGATCACCCCTTTAATGTTCAACCCATATTTATAGCTATACCCTGGTTAATACGACCTCCTTATCACAATCTATTGGCAAATATGCAAATTCCATCTTGCGTACATGGACAAAATAGTCAAGATACTGCAATGTATGACCATAGACAAAGTAACCTAAATGAAGGTTTTAATTGCGATAATTCTTATCATTCGCAATCTCGCGCAAAAAACAACAACTCTCCCATGGACGAATTTCCGGAGAAAAATCCAACTGTGGCAGAAGTTAAAACAAATTCCTCACAACCCCAAACCAGCACAACAAAAAACCCGACATCTTCGGAAGACGATCTCTTCGTTGAAGACACTACCACCGCTCAAGCTATTCAGGTAGGTAATAACCAGGACGAGAAGTCTAATGAAGACACGCAAGATAAAAAAGATGAAATTAAGATAAACACAACTGGAGCTCCCCCCCACTCTACTGTCAAAACATTTAAAACAATGTTGCATGCTGCTCGAATGCACGCCATGGGCCAACGTGGTAATACTAATCCTCTACAACAACAAGTACAGAATAAACGGAACGTTCCTTACATGGATAGCGGAGCTGATCCCAGCAACTTAAAAAGACAATATGTAAGAAAATTGGAAAAAGATTATAATTAAGTTTTGTTTAATTTTTTTTTTGTTTTTTACAACAACCAACAATTATGGCCTGATTTTAAATCACACCTTTTTAAATTTGCTTGAGTTTAATTTTTTTTTTAACAAAAAAAAATGCAAACGCTTGGAAATGTTGTTTTTTTATATAATTAAGGCCTCATTAAATTATTAAAATATGTAAATATGTATTTTTTGCATTTTTACAATAAACTAAAAGAAAAATATTAAATAAAATCATATTTTTTTCCTTTCTCGAACTGTACAATAATTTTTCATCAAAAACTTTGACAATCAATAGCATTATAAATATTTTATTAAAAAATTTTATTTATATGCACATGCATACATACATACAAATAGAAAACAATTATAATAAAAAGTTATTAATTTTTTATTATATAATTCTTCAACCTTTTTCTTTTTTAAATATTTATATTATTCTTTAACTGCCAGTCCCACGACAAAACAAAAACAAATTCTGAAGTTCTGCTTTTGTTTTAAATGTAATTGTACGAAAGACCGAATATGTGTGACATCCTGGGACTGGCAGTAAATTAAGCTTAAGGTCACTTTTTTATAAAAATCAACTAAATTTATTTTATCTAACGGAAAAAGAAATTGTTGACTAATAATTTGTTAATTTTTTTTCTTATTTAAATTGTTTATTGATTTTTTTCCTCCAGAAAAAGTTACCCAAAGGGTAACGAAATATCGAGATAAAATATATTTGGATGATTTTTATATAAAAAGAAGTGATCTCAAGCCTAATTTAAAGAATAATATAAATATTTAAAAGTTATTAATAAAATTTTGAAAGTAACAAAATGAAAAAAAAAACTTAATTTTAACCTGTTTGTTGTTGCATTAGACAAGATCAACTGGAAGGAAAAATATTCAACAAGCTTGATCTTGAATGAATTACGATTGAAATTAAATACTCTTAAAGAATGTGGTGATGAGTTTCAACGTTTACCAACTCGCACATGAAAGGATCTGTCATATATAATACGATATATAATAGGGAATAAAGCTGTGGGGTTCTGTGGGGTGGTGAAATTAATCCACTAATATGGTGCTCAACACTGAGGTTATTGTCTAATAAAACATTTCATACGATCTACAAAATCTATAACCTAACCTTCCTCACCCAATGTGACACAACGTGACACATTATACAATAAAGTATTAATATCATATTCGAATACATCAATACATTCGTTAGCTCGGATGACCCTTAAATAATAATTGTATATCGTACGAAAAAACAAAAGACTCGCAGTAATTAAAATGTTACTACTATTTCTTCTTTTATACATACAAATGTATTATTCATATAATTATTTTAAAGCGTTCTTTATTTTGTACCAACTGGTGGTACCCAGAACACCTCTCGTACTTTTTTTCATCTTATGTATGACTTATCCATTGAAGGTCCTAAATATTTATTTAAGAGAGAGAATAACAAATGATCTGCAAATCATCTAATCTGTTTAAATAATTAGGTCTTGCAATTATAATTTCACATACATACCTAGAATAACGTTTGGGGTAGTCTCTACTATAACGATCGTACTCGCTTGCTCGAATGTTGCGGGAACTACTTCTGCTGTCATGACGTCCGTGATCGTAATAGCTTTGTGAATTGACGACATTACGAATATCGTGAACTTTTCGTTTCTTATGAGGAGGTGTCGATGGTTGATGATGGTAATATCGGTCGGTATCTTTGTATTTGTGGCTCTCTGAAATGATAGCTGCCGTTTGCCGTTGATGATAGTGATGATTTCCAGGTGTGCCACTGATTTCTGGACGTCCATGATGATGGTGGTGATGATGGCGATGATCATCTTTATTGGGACTTATTACAAAACGAGAGTTGCGAAGATCACGAGCCGAAACGGAACTACTGCTACCGGCATACAAAGGAGGCGTATGTGGCGAATGAGGATTTGGGAAACGATTTTTCGCTGTGGAAGTTCGCGGTGGTGTACGATGACGTGTATTGCGATTGGATACCGTCACTTGTAAGCCCACAATATTATTGGCAGGCGCTGTGGAAGTGGAACTGGATACACCTGGCTGTGCTGTCATATTGGCCGATTCCGAATAATAACTATTGCTGCTATCAGGTCGCATAGGAGGTGGTGTGTCCGACGATCTCGGACTGCGTTGTTTAGTCGGTGTATAAGTAGGATCCGAAGGACTTTTGACAGCTATGGCTCCCACCGCTGGCGGAGTATAGTGTCTTAATGATACCTTAGTATCCAAAACATCTAGGTCATTATCCGAGATAGGTTCAATGCTTGAAAATGATTTGGTACGTTTCTTTTTGCGCTTTTTCGATTTACGATTGCGCTTGTGTTTTTTGTCTTTTTTGTTTTTCTTCCTCTTCTGACGTTTCATCTCAGCCTCCAACTCATCCGTATCAATGGTGTCACTAGTTAAATAGGTATCCAGTGCATCGTCCCAATCGGACTCTTCAGCAACATGTTTGTCCAATGATTTGTGGCTTCCAGAGGGTGGTGTTAATAACGAGGAACGACTACTTCCACCCACATGCCTCTCTTTATCTTTAGTCTCCTTCGGGACAGTAAGATTAACTTTTGCAGAACTGTGCACGGGAGAACCCAAAATAATACGTCGCACATGATTGGGTGAAAGTTTGGATAAACTATCGAAGCTTTCTTTTCTCTTGCTTCTAAAATAATTAAAATTTTAAGTTATATAAATATGTATATACATACAATAAATTGCTTTCAATAAAGAACTAGCTTAGCTTAATTTAAATAATTATATTTCACCCACCTAGTGAAGGCATGGTAAAGTCTTGCGTTGTATTTTTTTAGGTAAAAATATATATGTATATATTTTTGTAGCAAAAAGAGAAAAAAATAAGCAATATTATTTATATATGCTTATTAAACTAAAACAGAGAAATAAACTGCTCGCCAATGAGCACCCATACTTTTTATTAAATGAAGTTCGAAAAAAATATCCAATACAATTATTTCTTTTAATTGTTAAAATAAAATGTTTTAATTAGTTTAACTTGAGTATTTCTGTATTTTTCGTGAGTTTTTCAAGTATTTGATGAAAATTACTTTACATACTTAAATTAAAAGCCACATTTAATTAAAAAAATTTGGGATTTTACCCGAATTGTATTAAATTAAAAAATGCATTATGTTGTAGGTACATATTTCTTCTTTTTATTAAAGAAATATTACATTTGCTTATTCCATAAATGAATAAAATGCAATGGGATTTTCGTAGGAAACTTTTTTGTGGTATATTCGAAAAAATATACTGGCAAGACTGATCTGTGTGGACTTTTAGCATGTTTTATTCCGCCGTTAAGAATCACATCTTATTGAATTCCTACCTTAAGCTTTTATACGATGTTATTTTAAGATAAATTTCTGAAAACAGTTTAAAAAAGTTTAAAAATTTGATTTTAGGACATTTAAGCAATTATCAAAAAATACAAATAAATAGAGATTACATACATGTTAGCAAATTTGCCATTGAAACTTGCAATATGTACTTAAAAAAGAACATAATTAATATGTACATATGTTTGTATATATAGTAAATTAAAAATAAAGGATTTTATTAAAATTTTAGTTTTACGATTTTTATAGGAGTATTTAAGAAAGTGAACGCAATATTACCTATAGTTTTCCTCGTCGCTGCTAATATTGATATCTGAACGCACCTCCGGCTTCAGAGAGACAGGTTTATTTATGATTTTATTTGCTACATTATGTCGTTTTTTGCCAGTGTTGGTGATACCTTGTTTACCTACCGACGCATCTGAATTGATTTCACCAGCCTCGGGATCTGAAAAATCTGTGGAACTTACGTCCGAGTATTCAACTATAGTATCGGAGGTAGCATTGTGAATTTTTTGACTACTAGCGGCACGACTGCTTTCGACGCAGGCGTGACCACTGGATGATGACTGACCTCTTATGCTGTTGCTTCGACTACGGGAGGAGACTGATTTATCGTGCGGTCTTCGACTCTTTTTCTTTTTGGTTTTTTTTGATTTCTTATGGGGGGTATCACTATCGATATCAAGTTCATTCGCAGAATTCACTGCGTATTTGGTGCACTGCTCCTTCTCCATCAATCCAATATCTCAATATTTTGGTTAATCACTGTTTTTGTTGTAGTTGTTATTTTCCCCTTTTTCGTTTTCTACTTCTACACTTTTCACTTGTTTTGCTAAAGTTTGTCAAAAAAGTATTTAACGTTTTTTCTTGCAGCAACTTAAAGATTTTACACTTTAAGTCATAATGTTTTATATAGAATTTATTATTGTTTATTTAATATGTCCATTAAATTTGTTGTAGAAATATTACTTTCTTTCTTATTTTTACGTGTGGCTCCCGACAATTTTGTTGGAAGAGAAAACTTATCACTTTTTAGTCCGTGTTTGAGGTTAGATGGCAGAAATGTCAAGTTAAAATAATGATTACAATGCTACCGGACCTTGAGGTATACACGAATAAATGTTCATAATTTGCTTAAATTAACAACTCTGAAAGTAAAATTAAAATTTGCTTTATAATTGCTAATAACTTTTTAAGAATCCCACGATAAAATCAGCAAACTTAAGTAAAGTAATTGTTTTTTTCGTTACTGTATATTTTTTTGTATACACACATCATTTTTTTAATTCTCCTTTTCAATTCTTTTTCTGGAAAGTCAGCTGTTTGTTGCACAGACTTTAGCACACCACATTTTCACTTAGTTTTTGTTAAATAACTTTTTTCAATATTTCACCTTTCAATTCAACTATTTATTTATTGATTTGCTCTGCACTTCACTTTTCAATTGTTTTAATTTGACAAAACTTGTTGCCTGCACATTTTTTGTCTCATCAGCACTTGTGAAATTTGGCCATAAGTCAATAAGTTCTTATATGTATTAGATACATTTTTAAAGCATAAATAACATTTGTTTTGAATAGTTTTGATGAATTAAGAAGGCGTGATGTATAATTTTAACGCCAGCATAGTTTCATATTTAAATAGTTTTTTTTATAATGGAAAATTTATCCAAGAAAGAATATATGTAGAACACCCTTTTCGCATGATGATTACAAAATTATTTATGGTAAAACGTTATTGCCAGCTTTGAGGAAGAATTCTTGACATTGCTAAAAATTTATAGCGATACCAGATATATAAAACTAATGTTCAGCCTGATACAAAAAGGATTGGCAGCATATTAAAAGTAATATCGAAATTTGAGTTAATTTAAGACCGTTAGTGATTGTAACTGAAACGAATTGCAATATTTTTGTTCGAAATCGTAATTGGTGGTACTAAAATGTTGAAAATATAACTTTGAAACCCATATGTTCAACTTTAAATGTACATGATCACTCTGGAAAAATGTTAGTGGTTCCGTTTTCGTATAGTATGAGATCTGTGAACAGACTAATTACTAATCATTCCCCTAAATTGATTAAATGAAGTAAATATATGATTTGTTCACTGAAAATTCATTATAAAAATTATCGATATCATTTAGAATCCATCGTCCTTTATGTTCATCTGGCATCTCCATTGCAAATATTTAATATTGAAAATGCAACTCAAGCCATTTCTGCCGGGTAGTAACGATTCTTCAACAATTGGTAAGAGACCTGACTGTCAAAACATGTACAAAACCGGGAGGCACTGTCAGCACAGTTGAAGTTATAACAAATGATCTGTGCTATCGCTACTACCTTGTTGAACAGCCTCGATGCAACCCTTTTCTCGGAGTTGTGTTTAGTGTTTTCATGGCGTTCTTTTTCAAATGTTTCATTTAAATACACTGGTACACCAGAAAAGAGTACAGCCAATATTTTTTACAATTTTTGTTGTGTTAATTAAAGTAAACATAACAAAAAATAATTAAAAGTGTAACAAACAATATATTTTTAACAAGTTTTATAAAACTCTATGAAAAATGGCTATGCCGGCGGCTAGTTGGGGAGAAAGCATCGATGTAAGTAGTAAGAGTTCAAAGGAATTTCAGTTTTTTCCAACAAGTCTATTTTCAGGACTATGAAGTGATGAATTTGTTGGGCAAGGGTGGATTTGCTAGAGTGTACAAAGCCAAATGTTTGAAGACACAGCTATTGGTGGCCATTAAGATGGTAAATATAACTAAATTCAAAGAAAAACTTTATTGATTATATGCTTTTAGATTGATAAAAAATTAATACAAGGAGCGGCAATGTCAAACCGTGTACGCCAGGAGGTAGAGATTCATTCACGTCTAAAACATCCATCCGTGTTGCAGTTATATACGTTTTTTCAAGACATAAATTGCGTTTATTTGGTTTTAGAATTGGCCGAAAATGGTGAACTACAGCGTTATATGAAACAGGTTATCCGTCGTCCAATGTCAGAAGCCGAGGCGGCCAGTATTTTGCGACAAGTAGTGGACGGTCTTTTGTATCTACATTCCCACCAAATCATGCACAGAGACATCTCATTGTCAAACTTGCTGCTCAGTCAGGATATGCATATCAAGATAGCTGATTTTGGTTTGGCCACCCAACTCAAGCGACCGGATGAGTGTCATGTTACTATGTGTGGTACGCCCAATTATATTTCTCCCGAAGTAGTTTCTCGCGCTTCACATGGTCTACCAGCAGATGTGTGGGGCTTAGGATGTATGTTCTATACATTACTTGTTGGCCAGCCACCGTTCGACACAGATGCCGTTCAAGCCACACTCAGTCGAGTGGTTATGTCAGATTATCATATACCATCTTATATATCCTTTGATGCTCGGGATTTAATTGATAAGCTTTTAAAAAAAAATCCAAACGAACGTATAAGTCTCGAACAAGTGTTGCAGCATCCATTTATGAAGCGTTTTTGTATAGAAAAAATTGAAAATAGAGGAATTAATTGTACTATCAGTTCCTTGGGTTATAATCAAAGTACTTCAAGTTGTGATAGTGGTATAATAACATTTTCTAGCAGTGAGTATTTTAAATTTAAACAATTAAATTAATTAAATAAAAACATGCATGCATATACGTGTCGAGCTTGTTCTGTAAATCACAAAAGTTCAAATCGTTTGATTTCAAAATGTAAACTGACTCTTTAGACCGGCCTGTTAGATAATTATAATTTACATTCGATCATCGAATGCTACCATGCAATCTGCAAAGCACTGAGTTAGCTGTTTTTATTAATTATTAATTTTGTGATTTGCAGAACAGCGCCGATATAGTTAATTTTTAATACCCGAATGTATAGAATAAGTTGTTCAAAATGAAATACAAATACTATAAAAAATTAAGAAAACAAATCTATCGAAAATTAGTTATAAAGTAGAGGAAAGAAGTTTTAAAATGTACACGAACAGAAAATAATTGTAAATCAAAACAATTTTCGTTTTTAAATCGTTTTGATTTTATAATTAGTTTCCAAGGTATTCCTTTAATTGTTATGTTTACTTAATTTCGTATTGAAACATTAATCACGAAAAGAAATATTTTCGATTTCTCATAGGCAATGCTTCTAGCGCTTCACGGCCTCGTTCTAATGAAAAATATCCCCGGCGTCCATTAATGGCTCAAATTTATGAACATGAATCATATGAACAAAATGCCCAAGATAATCAAACAACAACAAACAAGCCATTTATGCCACAAGTAACCACATCTGTAGCAGATAGTATGGACTTAGATTGGAAAACGCCATCCTCTATGAAACCATACTCTTTAAGTTCACAATTTCAAATAGAAAAACAAGAACATGATTTTTTAAACAAACCACTCATCCATCAACTTTCAGCAGCAGTAAAGTATTCAAATTCTTGTAATGTGGATCAGGATCAGCAGCAAAATATGATACCCGGTATACCCAGTTGTAGCGTTAGTCGTTCTACGTCACAATCGAATGTCAAAAAGTCAGATACCAACTACGAACACATACAAATACCGCCTCTGAATACCACACGTTTACAACCTACACGCTACAAGACCAAAAATGCCATAATGAGTATTTTAAAACATGGTGAAGTGGTTATCGAATTTATTAAATATCGCTCCAAATTCAATTGTGATCGCATAACCGATATTTGTTGGATTTCCAGTGATGGCATGCGCATTATTATCTACCAACCCGATCCGGGGCGGGGCCTTCCTATAGGAGATCAACCACCAGAGCTACCCACCCAATCGTCTGACTGCATTTTCTCATATGACAATTTGCCCTCCAAACACTGGAAAAAGTATGTGTATGCGGCACGCTTTGTGGGTTTGGTAAAAAGTAAAACACCCAAAATTACTTACTACAGCACTCAAGCCAAGTGTGCCTTAATGGAGACACTAGAAGATTTTGAAACTTGTTTCTATTCAGGTTCTAAAGTAATCAAATCTCCAACAGAAGGTACTAAAGTGTTTGATAAACATGGTCGTCAGCTAAATTTAGAAATGGAATTGCAACAGGCACAAGCTTTAATTGAACATCAACAGACATGTTTTGAACATTGTCGCAAAGTGAACGAAGTATTAGAATTAACCCAGCAGTCAAGTGCCCACACTTGTTTTCCCGTTGTCATTGGACGAAGACCAACCACCGATTTGAAATCACAACAAATCACAACAAATAGCCGTGACAATGGCAATGTGTTGATATATTCATCTACGCCTAAAACGCAACAAGGTTCATCTATTAACTTTTCTTTGTCGTCGTTGCTTTATGAAAGTAAAACACAACAACAACAGCAGCAGCAACAATTAATGGCATCTCGGCAAAATGTACCTGTAAAAAGAGTTACAGTGCCGGGCATAGGTGTGGCCACAGAGGTAAGAAGAAACAAAAATTTAATTGTTTGGAAAAATTTTAATCATAATTTTGTGCTCTATTTTTCAATTGCAGCTTTCTCACGGTGTTGTACAGGTGCAATTCCATGATGGTTCATTGATCTCAATTATACCAACAGCACAGGGTGGTGGTATCACATATACACACACCACCGGCGTTTCCACCCACTTTGGACCCTATGACGATCTGCCCCTACAAGTCAGAGATAAAATTGCACACCTGCCCTCTATTGAAAGGTTACTTAAACAAACCAGCAATAGTGCAGCAAGTGATCATAATTATCGTGCCGCCCATCAACATGATTATGTTTGTATGACGCCGAAAACGACTGCTCCAACTCTGCCAACAAATAATCATCCTATGAAGTTTTTTCGATAAGAACTTTATAAATTCTTAAATGCCGGGCATGAAAAACGGATGGATTTTAAAATCGTATATTTTGACAATAATTTTATTTCGGTTTAAAGGAAATAAAATGTATTGAAAGGTAGGTCCTAGGTTTTGCAAAAACGGAAAAGATTATAACGTTTTTCTTTTTTCAAATAAAAGACAAATTTTTTTTATTCGATTTTATTTTTTAATAAATTTTTTAAATTTGTATAGAAAATTTATTTTATAATTAGACAAAAAATAATCGATTTCTTGTTACATTATAATAATTTGTAATATTTTTCAATTACATATTTAAAGAAAAGAGCTTATTAAATATACAATACATATATGTACTTAGATAATTACAATTTATATTATTTTATTTTATTTATTTTTGTTACCAACTGAAAACGAAAAGTGACGTTTGAAATTTACAGCAAAAGCAATTTTACAGTCGCAAAGTAAATCTGGCTTGAACAGATATCGAAATTGCCTATTCAATTAATTGTGTTGTTAAAATTCAATCTCTGTATGTTTGCATGTATGTATGAATATCAAAAAGCGCATCAGGCCTCTTCTCTAAATCACGAGCTGTCAAATCACGTGATTTGACGAATTATGACATTCGAAGTTCCAATAAAATATTCTATTGTAAAAATAGCAATAAGTCAGTTTTTTAAAGTACAGTACAACCTCCATAATCCGGACAGATATAGTTTCAGCTACTGTCCGGATTAGTGGATCGTCCGGACTACAGATAAAATAAAATTTTTAACGCAATACATAAATGTACATACATATAATTTATTTTTATTACTAAAAAGAAAAATATGAATACATTTGTATATAATTTACTTACAGAAAACATAAAGAAACATACTAAAAGTGACCAAAAATAAGAATTTTTATGTTCTTTGTTAGCTCTACTTTTAAATTCTTTTAAAAATAAAATATCCTTAACTGTAGCTTTGCTTTGTTCAGCCAATTAAATAGCTTTTAAGAACAGTTCGCCACGCAAATTTTACTGAGGAAAAAGAACATTTATCCAGACTATAGAGGAAAAATGTCTAAAGTGTCCGAAAAATTTAAATGTCAGGATTACTGGATAGTCCGAATTAACGAGTGTCCGGATTAGGGAGATTGTACTGTATACATATATTTTTGGATATAATGTGGCTTGAAATCACCGTGATTTCAGAACAGGTCTGTATATTCTAATTTTTCAGTTACTCAAAGTGTTTTAATCTTTTTAGAAAATTTCATTCTTGCAAGAAATTGAAAACAATTTAAGTTTCTTTTTTTAAACTGTTTTGATTGAAAATTTCTTAGGAATAATTTATTCTGTGTATAATTCGTACGAATTTGAAACGAATTTTCTTTTGCAAAATACGGCCCTAAGAAACATTATTTTATTTAACATGTCTCCCTTGGCAGTTTCCTTATTTTAATTGTTTTTTTTGTTTGTTTTAGTTTTTGTAATTTTTTCTCTTTATTAGAAATCGTTGTAGGTCGTTGGTTAAGTATTTAAAATATACAAATAATAGTAATAATTGTTTTTAAAATTTGTTTTTGTTATTAAAAGCTTTCAATTAATTAAAGTTATTTAAATATTGCTTTGTTTTTGTAGTTGTATGTATATTGTACACATACATATCGCTTCTTTATTGCAACGAAGTCATATCTCAAAAAATATCTTTCTTCACAAAACGAGTTTAAAGTTTTCAAATCACTCACATCTTAATGGAAAAATAAAAAATAAGAGGTGAATAAACAAGAATTGTGCATGAATTTTTCACACATGATAAAGAACGATACGACGGACGAATAATTCTCCATTCTTAAATCAAAAATCACTTTTTTTGAGATATGACTAAGTTGCAATAATGGAGCGATATGCACTTTTAATCATGTAGGTATGCATATGTACATATAATGATTTTAATTGATTTTTTTGTGGTTGTTACCAAAAAAAAACAAAAGTTTAATTGCAATTAATTTTATATTAATATTTTAAAATTAAACTAAATTTCTAATTAATTTTCACACAGACACATTGGAACTATTCAAATGTTAGGAAACAATAAAAAGTCTTGGTATCGTAACAGTCTATAACATAAGTTATTGCTTAAACTGTAACTGAGCACAATGGACTCATTTAAATAAAAAGAGAACGCAAAGAGAACTTTCCAATATTGAAAGATCTTTTTTTCTGTTCGTATTTTTTATTTATTTTTTTTACTATTTCGCCAGTTTTGAAATCAACATTTTATATTGTGCACTACATTAAAAAAACGCGCAACATTTATTTGAAACAACCACCAATAAGTTCCACTGAAACAAAAGAATATGAAACTTTCTTTTAAATATGTAAATGTTCCTGTATCTCTTAAAAAGTATCTTTCAAATTGTACTCATCCCTTAGCGGATTTAATTAAAGTAAAAAACTTAAGATTTGCCCCTATTCTGTGACAATAAGAGTTCCTCAATGTGTCCGTCGTCCATATTGAATTATGAATTTTAAATCTAAATTTTCGTTTTCAAATAACGCAGTATTTTTACAAGCAAATTCAGAAGAATTCATTTTGAGCTCAATATTAATTAATGAATGTGTGTGGATGTGTATGCAAATGTAGTGTGTAATAGAGCCCTGCAAGTTGACACAAAATTTTCTTTCAGTTGGTATTTTCTGTATACGGGGAAAGTGTTTCAAACTGAACAAATTTTCAAAACACATGTATAAATATGCTTGTGCAGGGCTCTGGGGTGTAATTTGTTTCATTTTCAATATAATAAAAACAAGAAAAATAAAAATATTATTATATAACTTATCCGGGTTTTGTCACGGCAGCCGCTTTAAACAGCATAAAGGCGAGAACGAATGTTCTGAAAATTTTATCATTTTTATAACTAAAATTTTTATTCAAATAAATGCCTAAAGGTCATGTCATTTCCTCAAACAACGTCATAACTTAAAAAAGCTCGTTTTCTGTGTGTAAATTAAAGTTTTCAATTCACAAACACTTCAATGGAAAATTAAACAAATGCTGAGTGAACAACATATTTGTATGCATTTTTGTTTTTTATACCAGATGAAGAACGATACGAAAAGTTATTCTGCATTATTATTAATAATAAATTTTTAGACCTTTTCTTGATGTATTTTTCTAATTTTTTAAATTAATTAACGAGCTTAAGGTCACATCCAAATTTATTATCCATATTCCGCTAATCCATTGTGTTGTGTAGCTTCCTCTAAATCTATCTAAAAGCGTTTAACAAATAGTATAAATGAATAATTTCCCTTTTCGTTGTTTTGTATTAAAATTAATTCTCAATTAATATAGAATTAAATAAAAAAGTACATACAATTTTAAAGTTTTCAAATTTTCAGAAATAGTTCATTTCCTCATTTTTTAATTAAAAAAAATATATTTTTTTTAATTGAAAATTAATTTTAATACAAAAAAACAGAAAAGAAATTGATCATTTATACGATTTGTTAATTGTTCACACTTATTCCAGTTGTCAATACATCGAAGTCACGTCAATACACTATCAAAAAATTGGAACTTGTCTACCCGTTGTCGAAAACAATTAACTACTATTGACAGGCTTGTGTTATTTTCTAGACCTTAGAGAGAACAGAAATAGACTGTCAGTAGCACAAAATTGGTCTCGAGGGCGAGTATACAAGCACCAATTTTTCGGTATTGTATTGTCGTCACGTCGTCATGTTGGCAACGGGAATAAGGGTGGTTATTTTAATGGTTAAACGATTTTTCAACCGGAGGAAACTACACAGAGTAGCGAAATGACGATAATAAATTTTAGATGTTTTTTATATGAAAGTGAGTTGAGCTCGTTAATTAATTCGAAAATTATGTAGATATTCTGCATTATTATTCACGTTTTCTTAGTTATGTCGTTGTTTTTGAGTAAATGAGGGATTTGCAAGAGAATTCGTTATGCCGAAGGAATTTGCCTTTTTTTATTTTTTAATAATCTTTTTTTCTTTTATATATAAACATTGTGTTTACTTTTATAAAATTATTGATAGTAAAAACTATCATAAATGATTCGATTTAATTTCGATTTTGATGAATTTTTTTTTAAATTTGTCGAACTTCGGCTTCGGCATATGTTCTAGAAAATATGTATACGTTGGTCGGCCGAACTAATTTTCCCAGTTTAGTGAATAGTAATGTAGCCGCATATTTCATTCAGGCTTCATGACGAAATGTCGAGTTTCCCAGGCATTACATTATGCCTTATTCGATTAAAAACTGAAAGCTGCACATGTGAACTCTTTCAGGCGGCAGTTTCATCTCTTTTATTTTTTTAACCATTTCTGGTGGAATTCTGTTTGAACATTTTGTTAATTATTTATTGGGGCTTTATTGCGTTTCAATATTGTTAGTTAACTTTTTTTTCATACATATGTATATGTACTTCAGTTTCATAACAGATTCCAATCTCATATGATTTCAGTGATTAACCCGTTTAAATTAAAAACAAAAAACTGTAGAAATTTATATTTTTAAAGCAGAATTTTTTATTTTATTTTTGTTTTAAAATTTTCTAAGGACGGATAAAATTGAATGAATGTGGAAGGAATTTTTTTTTAAATAAAATAAAAAACTCTGCTGCATATTCATAAAAAAAGTAAAAATAAATTGATATAAAGATTTTCAAAAAACTTTTGTTTGTTGAGGGGGTTTTTAGTCAGTCTATACATATGTACATGCATTTCATTTGTGCTAATGCCAAATTATCAGTAGACCTTTAAACATATTTTTGAAAAGTTTCAAACCTCTTATCTTTTACAAAAACTTTTAAAAAACCAATGAGAATTTTTTAAAAATTACAAAACTATAAATAAGCACAGTAGCTAAAGAAAACCTCAACTAACAAAAGTTTTTTTTGAAAATCTTTGAAAAATGATATCGAGGCAATCTCGATTAATAGATTTAAAAAATAATAAATTGATATGTTTTGATTCGTGGCTAAAAGACCGATATACAATAAATTAAAAATTAATCAAATAACTTAATCTAAAAAAACGCCATATTTTTTGTCTTTTAATTTGAAATCAATTAACTAAATTTATAGCGAAGTAAAGAAAATAAGGAAATTAAATATAAATTTCAATAATAATAATAATAACAAACTAATATAAACAATTAAGAATGTTTGTAAAAAAGTGTGTTCTTTTTATTGTTGTTGTTGTTGTTGTAATTTTTCTGTTGTTTTTTTTTTATTGTCTGAAACAAAAGTATTTATGTTGGCATTGTTTTTGTTTTATTTACTTCTCCTTAAGCTCAAAATGAATCTTCTGAAATATGTCCTAGAAACGATCTTTCGAGGCGGCGCTATATTCTAGTTCGTTAAGATTTTGTATTTCCTGTAGTTCCTGGAATTTCTCATGATCCCGTATGTGAGCATAGTTGGCCGACAAACACATCAGATAATGCACCAAACTGAGAATGACCAATAAAGTGGCCAAAGTGGCTAATATAAACATTACCTCAGCATTTTCAACGCCATCTTTGCAGAAAGCTTTTATTTCATATTTTTCGCATATTTTCATATCCTCTGGTTTGGTGTTGGCGGGAAACATGAAATCTGTAAGTAGTGCGACAAACAAAACAATATATTATTATTATTATTTTAGTACTTTAGTTTTGAACTTTTACACTTGAATGTAACTTACGAAATTGTGATAAGTCTATGCAGCTTAAAGAGCGCTCCACACTGGAGCACATATTCCAGAACATGGTGTAAATGAAGGTGCAAATAACCAAAAAACACAAAATTAAAGTCCAAACAAAGTTCAGCAAATATGTTAAGCCCATAAGCTGGAAATAAAAATCACACCAAACAAACAAACTTTCACTAAGACTCTTTTGGCAAGTAAACTTGTGTCACTTACCACTGCACATGATATACGACCACCGACACGCGAACGCCATGCTCTGTAGACCTTGTAACGAGTCGCTCCAGTTGCCAGAAAACCAACAAACAATATCATAAAACCCAAAGCAGCCATGGCAGCTCCAATTGTTACAAATATCATTTGCACCGCTTCAATCCTGTTCAAAATGTGAAATTCAAACAAACAATTAAAATAATGACAATCTTTTTTCTTTTTTCTTCTGCATAATAAAAGTTGAATAAACTGTGTTTGTTCACTTGCCATATTAAACGCAAATGAAAGACTTGATCCACCATGATAACGGTTAAAGAAGCGCCTCGATACATGGTACCACAAAAAATACCCACACCTAAGAGACACATTAGTGTCGCTATTAGGGTGGCATATGGTATCCGCGCCATACATGATTGACAGCAATCACCTAGAAAAAAATAACAATAAGGTAAACTGCATTGTCAATAGTTCAATGGAAATTGTAATCAATGAATGTTTTTTGTATTTGCTACTAGAATACATACAGATGCCGAAATAATTATGGCTAAAAGCTAAACAGACTATTTAAAGTGTATTTAAAGTAAAAAAAAGTGAGCATAAAAAATATTTTCATTAAGTTTGGCAGATTGAAATGAGAGTTAAAAAAAACATTAAAAAGCATAACAGTAGATTTTAATTTTAAACCTGAAATATATGTATAAATTTGATTAAAACTTTAACGTGTTAGATATTCCAGTCAGGGAATGCGACCACATATTACCTAGCGCCATGTTTTTATTTTTAATCCACTTTTCCCTTTGTAACGTGCTTTAAGCAATTTCAATCTCCTCTATTGTGAATATTTTTTCCCCTCGAAGTATTTCCCTTTTCCCTGATGTTACAATCGTGAATAATTCCCCTTATCAAGAATAATATTTTTCAGGGGGATTTGTCCAATTTTCCCCTGGTTTTGTTTACTAAATTTTTGCAGGCGAACTGAACCAAAAACATCCATGTAATTTCAACATTTCAATTCCAAATAATTATTAAAGTTTATAAATATTTGATTTTAGAACAATAATAATAATAATAACCCCGCAAATCCTTTTTAACTGGGTATGGAGGGCCCTATGACGCAGACTTGACACAGCAAAATTCCAATCTCAGGAATGGATAGGGGAGTCTTAATAGGAGTTTTGAGTGATCACTGTTCGATTAGGGCGTTGGCCATGGTAGACTTATTACCAAGTAGGTGCAGTACAAAAAAAAATCCTGTATATTGTTTGCTGAGAGTTTAGTTACTGACTATCAAAAACAATTAACTATTACATTGTTGTTTTGACAGTCAGCAACAAAACTCCCAGCAAATAATATACAGTTTATTTGTACGGCGCCATGGCCAGCAAATGAGAGAACGGTGCCTCCGATCTTTGCTGGCTATGCGAAAATAAGGAGTGAGCACATTACCTGCCGTTGTCCGGGATTGCAGCGCAGCAGGATCAGATGGCTGTGCAGTAGTTACCTTGGGGGGCTTAGCGATATCGCAGGACGCAAACTTGGTGATAACAACGGCTTCGTCATGGGAATAGGTTGGCTGAATGGTTGAGTTTCTTGGGATGAAAGGGATTTGTTTTCGGAGTATGGGTAGTTTCTATACTTTTTCTCTTTCTCTCTCTCTCTTTCGTTACCTTATAGATTTTTTCATCTTCTCTCTTCTCCTATTTTCTGAATCTCTTCACAATGGACCTCTATGGGTCTCCAATTGTAAGTGCCACAGACACTCGCTTTCCCATTTATCAATAAAATAAATAAAAAAATAAATGTTCTGTTTTTGGCGCTGAAGTCTCGATGTTTTTTTGTCCCGGAAACGTTTGGCATTTGCTCGTTCGTTACATTTTAAAGTTTAGTTCTTTTTATTTTATTTAGTACTCCAAATGATGCTAATTTTACTTTATTATGTGTACATACTTCAAAGAAATACGAACATAATATAAAAATACTTGATTATGTTGACCATTTAATTAACCCCTCATTTTGGAAAAGCTGAAGTTAAAACAGTCAACATAATGGCATCGCATTTATACCCACATCAAAAAAAGTGTCAATTAGTGATTAGAGAGCAGCCATTAATTAAGTTAACCCATTAATTATGGGAACAAAATGACAAAATAAAATAAAGTAAAATCTACAAAACGTATTGTTGTTTTGCATACAAATTCTAACATTTATAAAAAGCAAAATTTTTTGTTATTATTGGTGTTGCGTTGTTGTTTGCTGCGAAAATATTAAGTTCAAATATTTTGGAAACTTTGTTAAGTTCTTCATTTAAATTTATTTTGTTTTTCATATACAGTCGGACTTCCCTATAATGAATCTGCATGGGACCATAAAATCGCTTCATTATATAGAAACTTCATTATACAGAAATTACATATATTTTTGCACTTTTATTTTAATGCCTTGTTTTTTGTTTAAATATTATATAAAGTGCTGGGAGGAATTCCAAACTGCTTAGCTTTATCTCTTTTCTTCCTCTATCTTCAACTTTATTAATTAATAATTATTTTCTTTTTCAAAAGAAATGCTACTTCGCTTAATTATTTTTGTTCACTGATCACGGACAACTGCTGTCTTTCTGTGTTGCAAGTATGCGTAACGGAAACTATTTTGAAATAATTCATTATATGGAGACAAACGCGCAAGAAACTCAAATTTACATCTTAAAAATTGCTTTATTGTAAAGAAAAATTCATTGTAATGGAAATTCACTATAAGGAGATGAAAATACACTGGAACATTGGAACGAGAAAGCTGTATTTTTGAAATCAACTCAAAGTAGGGAGAGCTTCTTTGTACAGAAGTTCACTATAGAGAAGTTCAACTGTCTTTATTAATGCACTATAGTTTTTAGGCAAATTACATGATACACAAATGTATAACAATTAAAAAAGAGTAGAAAATATTAAAAAATATGAGAATTATGATAAGATAAGAAAGGGGAATGAATGCAAATGATATTTTACACTTTTGAAGTTTTTGCCATCACTCATACATAGATAACTATATGTATGTATATGTACATGTATATGTATTTATTTAGCCTCAAACTACACAACTGTGCGTTTAAAATTTGGTAGCATTTTCAGTTTAGGGGATTTGACACCAAATCGGGGATTTGTTTTACTGATTGTTAGTCGGAGTTAGTTTCCCAGGAATTTGTTTTTGATTCGGGGTAATCGGGAAAATGTTTTTTTTCATTTCCGGGTGCCCACGAATCCACCTAATAACACAATTTTTAGAATGATATTATATATTTTTATGCAAACAAAGCAAACAATTATGGTATAAAATAAAAATCTATTAATTCAAAAGCAAGTCCGATTTATAGGGCATTTGTATTTTCAAATTCAAGCTCCAATTCATTCTTATTAATCGTGTCCGTTCAGAAAAACACATTTATCAATATCAATTTAAATTTGTAGTTCATATTTTAATTGATATTTCAAATGTACTAATAAATATCTCTCTCATGCCAAGAGTAGGAACTTTTATCTTTTTGTATGGGGATTATTTGACAATTTTAAGCGAAGGGAAAAAGGAAAGATTTTTCAGTTTAAGGAAAATGTAGGGAATCTTTAAATTTTGTTTTTGTTTTCATTCATATTACGGCGTGATTGCGTAAAACATCACGTAAAAGTGATAATACGAGTATATCTATATTATTAATAGGCAAAGAGGTTTTTTAGATCCCTTTTACGGCCGTACTACTGAACCGATTTTAGAAAGAATTGTATGTTTTTAAACGGGTTTTTACATAGATGTGCATAATCTTTATTTTATTTAAATCGGTTCGATATTTAGGGACCTATGAGCGTTTGTATCTGCTACTAATCCATGCACACTTATTACACATGTATCAGCTTTAACTTGAAAAATAAACAAGTATGCATTTGGATAGAAATTTTACAGGGTTTTAAGTTGTTTATCTAGAGTGGGTTTTTTTCATATTTTATTTTATGTGTTTACATATGTATGTCAATGTTTAATAATAATTTCTAGCATGCGGTCGATTGAGTCGACCGTTGGACACACTAGTACATACATAAATATAAAAATGTATATATTTATAAAAGGTTTGAAATAAAACTGGAAAAAAACACTGAAGTATGGACAAATTAAACTTTTGATTACGAATATGAAATTATTAGTTCAATCAAGTTCTATTAATGCGGGCGATGTTGTAAGCACACCTGATCTCCTTTTTTCGTTTAATTCCTTTAATTGTAGGTTCTTCGAAAGTCGAGTGAGTTTCCACTAGATCTCGACGTTACAATAGACTGCGCCCAGCATTTAAACGAATAGTTCCATACATATACATACACATATTAAGTAAATTATTAAGAAAAATCATATTACAAGTTTTGAAATTGAATAAGAATGTAATCTTGATAAATTTAAGAAGTTTTGAAAAATTAAACATTTATAGCATTAAAAAAATAGAAAGACAGACACAGTTTTGTTTTCCTACATCAACTAAATTAACGAATGAGTGCACATTAGTTTTGCAGCCCACTGTTTACAAATTGTTTTAGAACAGAAAAAATAGGTCACAAGTGGTGACGACTGATAGTATGCGAGTACAAAATAAGCAAATATGCAGGTGCAAATCTAATAGAAAAATGCGAGTACATTTAAAAGAAAGAAAAAAAAGCTAAAAGTATTCTAAGCTATTAAGCTTTTGTGAAAGGTAAACTACTAGAAAAAAAAATATATAACAATTTCAACTGTCCTACCTTCACTACCATCACGTTCTGTATAACGATCTAGTGAGGGATCCGATCGGTAGGTGGGTCTGCGGCGATTATTACACGGATAGTTATTGTAGGCTCGCGTTAAAACACCATCATCTTCAAAATTAGTCTCCAATAAAATCTCTTCACGAGGATCACGTACATGATCGCGTTTGTTATGGCCAGCTAAGGACATTTTTAGGATTATGTTGTTTATTTTTTGTTGTTGTTTATTTTTTCACAATTTTTTTTATATTACATGCATATAATTTTGTACATGATATGATATTAAATCATTAAATTGCTTTTTGCTTTCGATTCTACATAAAGAAATGATTTGTTATTAATTTTTTTTATACGAAATTTAACTTGATAAAACAAGTGATTCATTCATTGATTATTTTATGAATGAGTTTTTTTTTAGTCGTATCGCTAATTATTAATTATGTTTTGTGCATTTTTCTTGTCATTTATTACATACTAACAACACTCTCCGACGTTTTTTGTTTAACTAATAAACATTTATTTGGGATTTTTGACGTTTGAATATTATTTTAATACTAAATTGAATATTTTAATTTAACTTAACTGAACAATATAAATTCTATGGTGTTAGATACGAGTACACTCTCTTTTAACTTCAATTGTTTATCTTATCTTATGAGTAATTTGTACTCTCTTAGAAGTTGAGCGCGAAATTGTAGAGCTTTGCAGTAGAGTTGCCGGCTTAGAGGTGTCCCTCCATATTTATGGGGATTTTATATTATATTTTATATTTATATTTAGTTGCAAATTCACATTTGGGAAGAATTTTTTTGGGGGAGCAACAAAAAAAATCGCTAGCAACACTACTTTACAGCGTGTTTCATTAGGCGGGCTCAAATTTTTCGATATAAATTTAATTAATTTTTTTTACAAATTGCGTAATGTATTAAAATTAAATAAACAAAAATGTTGTGCTTTTATACCCTTTTTTTGTATTTGTTTTTTGCGCTTTTTACCTTTTTTGGAACAGCTTACCGCGGTTTTGCTCTTTCCAGAGATACCAACACTGACTCGTACAGGGTTACCGTTCGCTCGACTAAAGTCGCAAATTGACCCTTTATTAATGGTCTACGACTTTTTGTGAGCCTTTTTTTTATCGCCGACTTTTGCGACTTTTTAATTTTGAGGTGACTTTTTACCCTTTTTTGTAAAGTTTCGGCCCGAAAACATTTAATTTGCAGTAAATTATAAATTTTCTTATCAAAAAAAATCGTCAAAATAACGTTGTCAGTTTTTTGCTCCTTGTCATGTATGTATGTATACAATGTATTTTAATTTATTTAATTTAATTTAAAAAAATTTAAATCTCTGCAAAAACTAAACATTAAAACAATTAAGTTGTTTAACTTAATAAAGATTTATCTCAATTATATTGAATAAATTTTTTTTTCAAGAAATGTCAATTTATAAAACCTAATTGCTTTTCAAATCTCAGCAATACAACAAATTTGAATAAACTTTTTAAGCCTGTGGGCTCTCGCTGCTTTGTTTTTCGTGTATGTCAAAGAGAAGCAAATTTTTGGTTAAAATGTTTATTCATCTCTTGTAAAGTATCCAGCAGCAGCAGCAGCAGTAGATACAAATAAGATGGTTGGGATTTCGAATTAATTGAAATCCTCTGGCACATGTTATAAATGACAACTGCAAAATGAGTTAAAACAGCAGGATATTCAAGTCATTGTATGCGATGAACTTTTATTGTACAGTGTCATGGGAAACAAAAGATTTCTTATGGATGCTTGATTCCATGTCATGGCACAGTACCATCACATCATATGAAAACTTCTTTGTCAATGTTGCCAAAAGTGTGAGAGAAAAAGAGAGAGTGGAAGAGGGAGGGAATGGCCTAATGGTTGTAAAAAATAATACGTCAAATTACTAGGAACAAAACTATATTGTTCATGCAGCAGCATACATTATATACACATAAATAATGGTTAGATATGTACTTGGCTAAGAAGCAAGATAATAATTACTTGTCTGAGCACATCATAACTCTTAACAGGGATTACTAAAAAGGATCTCTTTTTATACCAGCACACATACATACGTATTTACATATTTCTTTAATGTGGCTCAAGTGCATACAAAACAAATTGGACGAATAATTACTCTGTTTATGAAGTTTAATTTCAGCAGTACGGGCCAACTTATGCTGCTGCATAGAATGTATTAAGAATATGTTATTTGCTAGTGTGAACACATTTCTCTGGTTAAGCGAAATAAACTTTGTTGAACTTATTTAAGAGCATTTAGTGTCATTAAAAAATAAAAACAATTCTAAACACAAACTTGTGCTTGTAACTCCCTCCATCCAGCCAGCTATTCGTTTGAAAATTTTGTTAAATTACTTTTTCTGTTTTTCCATACTTTTTTTTTAAGTTTTTTTGTAAGTTTAGAAAATGCTCCATTAAAATCTTAAAGAAGATTTTATGCAATACGAACATGCATACATACATATTTTGAAAGAGATGAAGAGTTGGAAGGGTGGCATGTGAAGTAAATCCCATAGTGGTTTTTATTATCATCATAAATAAAGTGAAAAATATACAATTCAACAACCAAACCATCATTCTGTGTCATTTCAACTGTAAACAATACAAAACTGTTTTAAAATTAATGCACACAAAGAAATAAAACAAAAAAAAATAAAAACGGGGAGCTTTAAAAAAGTTTGAATATCAAATATCTGTGAACATACTTTTGTTAAGAAAAACAAATACACACAAACTTTTTGACTTCTCTGAGTTAAGTGCATTTAAAATTTTTTCGTGTGGCAACAACTCGGCACGACGACGGAAATGAAGAACGGCAAAGAGGGCTGACAGATCAGGCAACTTTCGGGCAGTTCAACTCAGTGATGTTATACGTGGGGATAAATCCCTATTCGTAGCGATTTTCTTCTACAAAAAATGGCCGAAGGGAGTAAACGACAGATTTATTGAAGTCATTAAAATGAAGGGACTTTTCAATAATGTGGCAAAAAGATATTAATTTTGCAACCTTATTCGTCTTGTGACCTGTGATGTTATATACTTCACCATTCACTAACCGTTAATGTTAAATACTATCAGAACCCGGCCTACACAGCTGAGTGGGTGGTGCGATATTGTCAGGAGCAATATCCCACAATGGCACCTGCGATTTGCAGTTTTTAACATCGCTTATGATTGCGGAAAACCATAACAGCGTTTTGAAAACTGCTTTTCTCCACCTTCTAAACTTATTTGTAAATCTAGTGCCATTTTCAGCACGATAAAGATCCAATCAACACAGCCCGATCCGAGAAATCGTGGATTCAAAATAAAGAAGTTGGCGCGTCCTTGAATGGCCACCATACTCGCTCGACTTAAATACCATCGAGCACGTCTGGGGATGGTTGGCTGGAAAAGTGTACAAGTCTGGAAAACAATACAACACAAAAACCGAATGAATCGAAGGCTTCAAATATGCTTAGTCCACTATTTCCTTGAATTATATTAGAAAACTTATTGAAATTAATTGTTTGACTCAAGTTAAAATTTTTTAATTGAGAAATTCATTATTTTATTAAGAGACTATTTGAACTATTTGAAAAAGTTTATTATTATTCATCAGACTAGCAGAACGGATCAGCTAGTCCGATTTCGAGGAGGTCGCTACATCATCTCATGAGCGTTCTTTAATGTTTAAACTAAATAAATTTTACTTTATTTTATCAAGAATGATTCATATCCAAACTAACGAGATTTCGATTATGTTTCTTATTTTTAAATTTTAATCTCCGTGAAAGATGATTTTTCATTTTAATATCTATTTATTTATATTTATATATAGAAAAAAATCATTGAAACACAGTTTCGTTTCTAATTTTTAATTCAATTCAAACACTTTATTTCTTTTACTGTATTAACTATTCACCAGCCACCCCCTCAGTATGATATTTACTTTTTTTTTATTTTATCTTGTGTTTCATAAACTGTCTTTGAAAACAATTCACATTTACGAATGGGTATTTATGTCATTCCAAGCATCTCCACAGTCTCATAATTAGGCTCTAGCATTTTATCATGTGCAACTAATGGGATTTTATTTTATATATATATTTTTTTGTAAATATTTTTTGTTCCCTCTTACAAGATGAATAATCCACTATATAACGCGCTTTTAATTGCATTTCATTTCAAATGTTTGATAGCGAAAAGGATTTCCACTAACTTTATATTCTGGAGAATGTGATAATAAAGTTTTGCAACACAGTAAAAGGCGAAAGAAAAAATAGAAAAGCACACAAAAATTTACTGAGTTTTCAGATGCGGAATATGCCATTTACTACTCGTACATGAACAAAATCTGGAGGAGATAATTTGTCTTTTATTATTATTATTATTATTATTATTTATATTTTAAGTCTTTTCTAAGGATACCATTCAGAAAATACAAAATGAAATTAGAAAAAAGTAATAAGCAAAGTTGAAGTACATAAATATTAAGTACATACTTATTTTTAATACCAGAAGAAAATTAAATTTAGAATTTTAGATTCAGCAAAAATTTATTGAAGCTCTTTTATCAGGGTTTTTAGAGGGACTTTTAACGATAATTAAAGAAATAGTTAAAAAAATATTGTGCAATTTTTTTATCTCTTGAATGTTTAACAATTTCTTGTCCTAAAATAACTTGAAATACTATTTTAAATTTTCGAAATGCAAATTAATTTTTATTCTAAATTACAATTGACATAAAAATTCCTGTTTACAGCCAAAACTAAATCAGCGCGTCAAGCGTTTTCTATCTGTCAAAAATGATCATGCTCATACAAAATGTATGATGCAAACGCAAATAGCGCGGCGTTAACGCTTTGCAATTTGTTGCCTGTTAATTGATACAAAGTCATAACGATTTAGCTAGTGTTAGGTCTATCTACCGATTTTGTCTTCATTTTTTATTTATATTTTGTGGGTTCTATTGAATAAATTAATATTACTGTTTATGACACAGCATTAATGCTCTTATTTAAGTAAGACTGATGTCAGAGTGCGCGTTATAAGCGGAACGTAGCTTCAAGCGATAATAGTTTGTGCTATATCATGCCAAAACAAAACGATTTCTTTTGTTTTTATTTACTTTTTTAGTGTTTCATAACTGCTTTTGTATGAAAGTTAGATTCTGCCGATGAGTATTTCATGTCAATTAATGTGAAAAATAATTAATGATTTTTGAACTATCTACGAATTTTTCGAATTCAATTTAAAAGCGTTTAATTTATTATTTCAGCTTTTCGAAAAGAGAAAGATAATCTGTTTTATGTCTAATTGCTAGAAAGTGCTAAAAATATAATTTTTTTATTATGTTTGAATTTTTCGAATTCAATTTGAAAACGTTTAATTTATTATTTTAACTTTTTGAAATGAAGAAAATTGTCTGTTTTGAGTATGTTTGAATTTTTCGAAATTTGTTTCGAACATGCCTAATACCAAAAATTACTGAGATCTAAAAGAACAGAGCAAAAATATGTTTTTTAATTATTCAAAAAATTTCGAATTTAGTTTCGAAAATGTCATACTTGTGGTATTTAAAATTTTCAAATGGAATAGAAAGCTGGAGAGTGTTTGAATGCATAAATATTTTCTTATGAGAAAGAATTTGCGGATTTATTCAAATTTGTTGAACACGAAAAACTTTCTGTTCTGCGTATCAGAGAAAAAGGTTATAAACTTAATGAATTAATTAACATAATAAATATTTCAATTCATTGTTAGCAACATGAATATAAAGATGAATCCAAAGTGATTTCTCTAATTTGATGATTTCCCTTAAAAGATATAAAATAAAAAAAAATCACATTAGGTAAAAGCGCCCCCCCAACCAATGCAACTGGAAATGTAACTTTTTAACAAACAATATTGCACAAAGCATCTACACATAAAGATAATCCCCGTTGTTGGGTAGTGGAGATATGAAGTGTTATTTTTATGTCAGGGTGGGTGGGTGCTTTGCTAGTGTGGGTGTGTAAAACTTTTCCCTTTTTTGTTTGTGTTTGTTAATAAAAAAGAAAAAGAACAAGTTTAACATCAATATTCAAAGTTTCTGGGCTTTTGTAAGTATGTATGTGTGTGTGTGTTTGTACGAGCCTAAATTTGTACAAATAATTGTTATTATTCGACTTGTGTCCGTTTATTCAATCTAATCCAATTGAAATGAATTTTCCCTGGAGGTATAAAATGAAATTGTACTGAGAAGATACATACATAAACAAGGCATAAATACATATTTACTTTTTACAAGAGAATTGAGGGAGACATGAATCCTTTAAATAGTTTAGTTTTATTTAACCACTTGCATTCAATAATACATTATTTCCATTATATTTTCTAAAAATTATTCTATTTTTTCGACCTTATTATTAATATTTTATTAGAAAACTTTTCCAACTTGCTCCAAATAGGACAATGAATGAACTTTAAAATGGATGCAGATAAGTTAGCAGAAAACTATAGACATTTAATTTATAAAACTAGAACAGGAAATTAAATAATTTTTATGATATTTAATTTAAATCATTTTGTATTTTTGTGTCATTCATTTTTAATTTTAAAAATTTTGGTTTTCGGAAAATTTAGAATAAGTTTTGTATTGTTTTTAAAAACTAAGCAATTGTTAGTCTTCGATTTATTTATATCGCTGAAGAAGCTTTCCATAGAGAAATCGAAATTTTTAATAAAATGTATTTTCTTAAGGTTCTGTAAATTCCCAAGACATAAAATATTTTTATATATGTATGTACATAAACAGTTTATAAAAATTGCTTTGGTTTTTATTTTCTTGATAACCGGTAAAGGGGCTTAAGTATCTTTCATTTTCCCCAATTATTTATTTTCAGGTTTATTATGAAAGGAAGTAAAGCATGTAAATTCTTGTACATAGAACAATATTTGAATGGGTATGTCCTATTGTGGTTGTTACTGATGAAATACTTCAATAAAAATAAAATGGATTAAAAGTAGCAGCAGAAACGTTTAAATACAAAACCACAAAAATGTGTATTTATGGTTTGCAGGATTACTTTAAAACAAATTTACATGCAGAGGGAGAGAAAAGCGAGTTGAAATATTAAGTCAATTCCAAAATTTACTTTCCAGCTAAACTTAGTAAGATCTTTTAAATTGAAAATGAAGCTTGGTTTATAATCCTAGCATTTACTTATGCCAACTTAAGTATTTATTAGGCTCAGTGAGACGATTCGAGAAAATTTATAGATACTACATACATGTGTACTTATGTAGTATATATGCACATAGGCAGTTCCTACACTTTATAAAATTTATAAAAAAAATATATTTTACAAATAAGTTTATTATACCAATGACAGTTTCTTATTTAAAATGTTGTAGGTACATATGTCATGTCTTATATACGTTTTAAATTAAATTTTAGTATAATTTTTAACGTATATTTTTTTTTTAAATTGTTTAATAATTTCAACAATTTAATTTATATACATACTACATATACATTTATTTATTGCATATATTAACTTTATTTCTGTGAGTGTGTTTCAATTAGTCCTTTTTTTGTTTAGTGTAGACTTCTCTAAATGCTAAGTAAGAGACTGACTAAAAGAGCTTCATCAGCTTCCGTTATAAAAACAGTTTGCATTAAAATACAAGAAAAAACGGAAATGAAGGAATTTATTCATTTATTCCTGTTTTAGCAAAAACAAAAAAAAACAGCTCGTACAAAACATTATTAATGAACATTATTTACAGGAAACTTAATTGTTACAAGATGGCGCGTTTCGCATGAAGACAATTAGTGGAAAAGGCAGACAAAGAAACAAAAAAAAAAAAAACAAAGTAATGGAAATTACTGTATTGTAGTTTTTGTTGCACTCTTTAAGAAAATTCATAATTAAAATGTTAACCAACTTACCCATGATACCAGTTCGAATTGTAGATTAGTTTATATGCAAGAGAATTTTTATTTTAAACAATGTAACAATATTGTTGTGGGCCTGGTTTATGAATTTAAGTCAACAGTGTCGTAATAATATAAAACAAATACTTATTTCAAGCCATAATTGAGATAAATATAACAAAAACATATGTGCTATGTATGTACATATGTATATGCAAGAAGTAAGCTTAAACCAACTTGTTTTACTTATGTATTTTTTTTATTAGTTGCTTCTTAATTCTTTTTCTACACTTCACTTTATACGCTTTCAATATTATCTTTCAACTTTACTATAATATATTTGTGTTGTAGTTGTGCGGCTATATGTGTGCGTATGTTAATTAATTTGTTTAAGCTGGGTTTGGTTTTCTTTTTGATATTAGTTTATTAAAGCATTTTTCCTTATATTTTCACTCATTGTTTATGCCTTAATTCATTTTTATTTTTGCTAAATAATATTTTAGCTAAAAAGCAACAAGCTTTACGAAATGAAATAAAACTATGAATGAATGCAATTTCAACAAAAATTACTACGCGCAAGCATAATTAAACAACAAAATAAAACTTATCCAATTGGAAAACAACCACCATCAAACTTTGTTACCAGTAAACTAAATTGCCGTTTACTAGAGTTTATTTATAATACGTTTCCTTCTGAAATCTCATACAAATGTATGTACACATACCTAACAACTTCATGCAAAGGCCCAAGAGTTGCATTTCACAGCAACAACGATATAAGCACATGATATAAGTATACATGAACCATACTGTTTCAAACAGCAACTCTGCTCGGAAACAATTGAAAGAAGATATAAAAAAACGTTACACTTGTTTTGAACAAATTTTCTAGATATAAATTGTTTTAAGAAAAATTGTTGTAAGCGTTTGACGAAATAAATACAAGTTCAATAAAGATTTACAATAAATTCGTAAAAGAGCAATTAAATCCAAATTGAAATGAGTGAAACAATCTCTTTAGTTCATATCTTAGCCTGTCTGGCATCGCCTTAACTTTGTTTACGTAAAACAAAAAGAAAATCGAAAATATTGCGGAAATTTATGCTTCCTCTTCAGTTTTTTTATGAACATCGCGCTTAAAATCGTTTTAGAAGTGTTTTATTTTTGTTAAATTTTATGAAAAATGAACATAATCGAGGTAAATATAAAAAAAATAATACTTTACATCTGTATTCAATTAAAAAACACTTGCAGTTGGAAATTCATAATATTTGTGAATGTAAGCATGCAGCTCTAAAATTTCCTTCCAATTTTCAAAAATCTCCACTGTATCTTGTGCACTCTAACGAAAAGTGTGAAATTATAACTTTGGCCTTGCAATTAATATGTGGCGTTAAGTATAGCAGTTTCGCCGCCTTGCATGAAATACGCGGCAAAATCCTTAATGGCAAAGTCGCAATTACGTTTTCCTTGCTGCAACAAACTCCAGAACAGAATGTTGCAGAAAGTTCCCAACAAGAAGATCATAGCAGTGATAGTGACGTGCCCTGCACTTCGCAACAGGCTCGACAACGACTTGAACGGCGTTTACAAAAAAAGCGACAAAGGCAAATACAAAAGAACATGACGGTAGTAAAAGCATGTCGTGATTTTTCTTTAAACCCAGATCTGATAGTTTACACAGTTGATGATGGACCCACCATGGAATGTTCAGTTGTAGTATTTCAAATACGTTTTTTCACCTGCACCGATGTTATATTTCCCCGTTTAACGAAAATAACGCACGGAGAGTACTGCAATGGCAGATGGCTAGACTTATTATCTACTGACTTTATCGATGAGGGAACCAGTGGGTGAGTGACATCTTCACTTTGAATAATATTCTGCAACTTTCCAAATTAAAATTTTGTTTTTGAAATTTGTTAAAATGTTATTGAGTTATTACATAACACTATTTTTGATAAAGTTATTAATTCAAAAAAATACAGGAAATGTCAATTATTACTGCTAACACTAAGCAGAACATAGCATCCTGGTTGGTTTTGGGGGCAAGTGATTTGATAACTTTCCCTTAAAACAAATATTTGAAATTCGCAAAAAATTGCTTTAAAATATTTAAATTGGATTTCAACTAAATGAATATTTAGTTGGAAAAAAGTTGTGAAAAATAAAAACTAGTGTCCGATCGAACACACTTTTCCAGACCGAACCCGAAAAAGAACCCTTTTAAATGGAGTAGAAACACATTTTAATTTATGTGATTTATTTGCTTGATAAAAACGAAATTAACTCAAATAAAAGCCTTTTGAGTATTTTACAGGGTCAGATTTCTGTGTATCTTTCATGATATACAAGCACGTACAAAAAATTATACAAAGTTCAATGTTTAGCGAAAATTTTACTAATACACATTTTAATAAAATATTTTTCAGAGACAATCCACTTCAACAATTTTGCCAATTGTATGCCATAAGAAGAATTTCCAAAAATCATATTCTTAGTAAACTAACAACATCCTTTTTAACTGGTCGAATATTACTAAATAATTCCCGCATTTCTCATTTAATTAATATCTTTAATGACATACGCTGGTTATTTGAGTACATGACATGCTCAGAATACACAGTTTGGTTCCTGCTGCCTACTGTTTTTGGTAATTTGCAAGACATAAGTAAAATTACCACTGAAAATACCAATTTTGATTTAATGAAAACCCAAATACAACTAAAACAAGCGATTGCTACGCCATTTCCCTGGACTCAGGCCGAAAAACATGTCCAAGAGTTGCTACTGGTAGCTGTTCAATTGGCATTTGGTCATCACTGTCAACAGAATATAATATATTTACACAGTTTAAATTATGTACGTTATTATTATTATTATTATTATTACTGTTTAGCTTGTTATAATTATTTATTTATTTTTTTCAGTTAGAAAAACATCAAAGTTTTGAATATTTAAATTACTCCTTGATACAGTCTTCCAGCAGTAGACAGGTTTGTTACAGTTTTGGTTTTTCCCAAGAAGTTTTCTTCAAACGCTTACATTTTTTTCAGTTATTGTTTGAGAAAAACTATTTCCAGAGAATTTTCAATGTATGCGCTAAATTGAATATCTGCTGTGTTTTAGAGTATTGTGGTTGCTTATTTTCATATCCCAGTCAAGCATTTATTATTAATTGTAATTGGCTGGATTCTTCTAAAGAATGGCAAATAAGTGTTAAAGATTATTTAGAACATACAAGTACGGATTTGACGCGTGATTTCTTGCGACAGCTTGAAGAAAATTTAAAATAAGGTATTTATAACACATTTTTTACATTATTAAATTTTTGCTAAGTCCAAAATTTTTAAACATTTATTGCAATATTGAAAATATTTTTTAAATATGTACCAATAATTTATGTTCGTTTTCTTATCAAACAATTTACATTAAACTAAACAATTATTTTCAATTGATTGATAACTCAACTCAATTATTCTGTTGTTTTCGCTTTTTCATCTTCGCTGGCTTTACGATTTTTCAATATACTTGTTATAAGAAATTCTCCTGCTTTATAAGAACTTCTTACTAAGGGACCACTGGCTGTATATAAGAAACCTAATTCATTGCCTTTATTCTCCCAGTGTTTAAACTTTTCCGGTGTCACATATTCGATAACTTTAAGATGTTTTTTCGTGGGTTGCATATATTGTCCCAGTGTCAAGCATTCCACCTCGGCTTCACGTAAATCACGCAGTGTTTGTTCCACCTCATCGTCAGTTTCACCCAAACCCAACATTATGGAACTTTTTGTTATGAGCTTAGGATTAAAACGTTTGACTTCTTTGAGAACTTTTAGGGTTTGGCGGTAATGAGCACGTCTGTCACGCACAAATGGTGTTAATTTTTCTACGGTCTCAATATTGTGGGCGTAAACATCTAGCCCAGAGTTGGCTATGGTTTCCACACAATTCAAATCACCACGGAAATCTGGCACCAAACATTCCACGAAAATATTGGGATTGCTTAATAAAACAAAGGAACATTTTTAATTTAGTAATTTCAAATTAAGTTTATACATACCGATTTTTGATTTCCCTGACAGTTTCTGCTATATGCTTTGAACCACCATCTGGCAAATCTGTACAAGATTTTTCAAAATATTAAAATTTATTTATTATTTTTTAAATACAAATAAAGTATGTATGTATTTATGTAATTACCATCTCTATCCACTGATGTCAGCACAATATAATCTAATCCCCAGGAAGCTATAGCCTTAGCTGTATTTACTGGCTCTGCTGCATCAAGTGGCGGCGGGACTCTGGCAGTTTTGACCGAACAAAAGCGACAACCACGCGTGCAAGTATCCCCCATCAACTAAAAACAAACAACAATATCAGTTGAGGTCACCAGGTTATCTATTTGCAAGGCATGTGTTTGTTTACGCACCATAATTGTGGCTGTTTGAGTGCCATGCTCGCCACCACCCCAGCATTCTCCTATATTGGGACATCTTGCCTCCTCACAAACAGTAGCCAGTTTCAGTTCACGCAATTGTGATTTAATCTTAGCATAATTCTTACCCATTGGTATGGTGGTCTTAAGCCAGGGTGGCAATCTCAATCTTTCATTCTCTCCCTTTTCACGCTTTAGCTTGCCCTCAAACTCGACCCATTCATCTTTGCTGTTATCGGAGTTTTGTACAAAATCTTGAAAACTAGGACCTTTTGCTAAACGTTCACGTATTTTTTCGATTTTATTTGGAGCAACGGCGGCATCCGAGTAATTACATTGCACCAAAGAGAAAGTAGCCTGCTATTAAGTTATCAAATATATTGACATAACGTCTGCTTAGTTTTGAATACTTACCAATCTTACGGGAGATTTGGGGAGATGTCTTAACATTTTCCAAATTAAACTAAATAAAATTTCTTTGGTATTTTTTTCCTTGCGCAGTTATGAAATTAATTGAAGGAAACCACAGAAACAGAAAATGAAAGAATAACATTGAACAGCTGTTGGGGAGAATCAAAACAAACGATGTTGCAGGGTTGTATTACGTTGTCAATACACTGAGAAATCTGGTACTAATGTACAACAATAGAAGACCATGATGCGGGGTTGTCATAAAATACAATATTGTCGGAATTGGTTTTGTAAAAAATAAAATAAATACTTTGGTGTCATGAATTTCAATTTTATCGGTCTTATGTTCAATCTAGAATTGAAAAACGTAAAACAGATAACATTAAAATTGTTCACATCAAAGTATTTATTTAATTGTTTTCAAATCCAATTCCGACTACATTGGATTCTGTGAAAACCCTGATTGACTTCGGAATTTCAGGTGTACATGTATTTCTACAAAGAGAAATAAATGGTCGTATGGACTTTTCCATATAATTTTTGTGGGCCAACAAATATATATCTGTATTTTCTAAAGTATTCTAGCGTACTAGACTATAAAACCCTTGGTGTTTGTGCAGACATGACAAAAGAACTACGCCGTTTGCGTTTGTTAAAAAAATGCTGTTGCAACATGCAGTGCGGACTCTTTTATATTATTTTCAAATGGAAAATTAAAAATTGCATTTAATTTTTTTTATACATACTTATGGCGACCAGCAATTCTTGTAGAACTTCGCACTTCTCAAATGGGAAATCAGTAAATTTTATAAAGTTAAACAAAAGTTAAATAAAAATAAAGATTCCCGCGTGTTCTCAATAATTTAAAACAATCCTGTACTCTTGAAAATAAAACCAAGTTTTTCATGATGAAAGCAATGAGTTTTTCGGCTTACATTAGATTCAATGCTATAGGACTCAAATGATAGAATATGAAACATAATACCCAACCATGACGTTTGAAAAATATAGAAAATTTCAATTAATAATATTTTATGAAAGAAATATTCAAATTGGAAGCATTACGATTTGCTAACTCTTTCATATAATCTAAGTAATGCTGTAAGTTTTCGAGTCTAATTCTTAGTTTATATTATTATTTTCAAGCTTCCATTCAATCTGTATCAAAGTAATTGATATTAGGGTAAAGTTTGTGACATTTTTTTTAGATAGAATCGAACATGAGACAATGCTGCAAGCAATAAAGGAAAAGTTAAGTTTCACCAATTGTTTGGTGGTACTGGTTGTTTATAAATTTAACTCTTCATTTTACAAATCCTTTGAGAAAAATGCTTACCAATACTAATTGCTGTTAAGTTAAACTTTGCTGCATATTATTTTTCTTTTAATTTTTTTAAATTAGTTTAATTTATTGATTACAAATTTTTTAAATGAGTTTAAACTCCTGAATATAAATTCAGATTGCTGGTTAGGTTTTTAGTTTGCCTCCAAGTTGAAGATTTCTCCACATATGGTCTCACAATTCCATCTCATGCATTGATTTGTTCTCTTCGTGTGTTTTTAAACTAAAATAGTTGAATACTTTGCGATCAGCAATAAAAGAAATTCGAAAAGTATCACAAACTTTCCCTTTTATTTATGCATATTTCTTTAAATTAATTTAACATTGAATTTGTTTTATTTAATGAAATTTATTAAAACTATAAAAACGTATTAAATAAAATTCTCTTAAAAATTACTGCCTGTTCGTCGATATCGAAAGAAAATTTTCTTTCTTATAATTACATTTAAAACAAAACCAAAATTTTAAAAGTAATAATTCGAAAGAAATTTTTCTTTCGATATCAACAAACAGGCAGTTAGTCCATTAATCAAGCAATATGTCCGTCCGTATGAAAAAATTTTCAAACTTCTTTGAAGGCCGAATGCATCTTATTTCTCATTGTTTTACTGTCTTTTACTGTCTCCATACAAACATTTAATTTTTAATATTAAAAATCGATAGGACAATGAAATTCTTGCAAAAATACTAGAGCAGTTAAGCGAAAGTCATTTAATATAAAAAGTAATTATGTTTATAATCAACAAGTGTGTTAGGGATGGAGGCCGGTAAAATCCAAACAAACGTATTTGAAAACAATCATCATCATCGTGCCCCATGCGCATGCCCCATAATTATTGACATTGAAACATATGACGTCTTCATTTATCACCAACCATTGTAGTGGGTGAACGTACATAAAAAAAGTGCAACAGAAAAAACGCAAAAAAATCTATAAAAAAAATAACTCATAAAAGTTTTAAGATTTTATGAAAAAAAAAAAATTATAAAAAAATTAACAAAGTTTGAATGTTTGTGAACTTCTGGCCCAGTGTGTGGTGTTTTAAATTTCTTCAGCCTGAATGTATGCAACACTTGTTTACTGTTCACATATGTTAGCTAATCGGCAGTTGTTTCGGTCGTTTGTTTTACGTTAAAAAATAATTTAAACTAAATAATTACCTGAAATTCGCATAAAGACTTATTTAGCAATATGCCTGGTACAAGGCGCATCATATTGGGCCATGTTATGTCCGGCTTGTGTGGTAAAATGAATCGTACCAAACCTTTGCCAGTCGATGCCATGGAGACACCATTGAAACGTTGCTTAAACACCTTTGATATAACTTTGTTGGGTAAGAAACTGAGATAAAAATGTAAAAAGTAAAAGCAAGACACAACATGTTTGTGCTAAGTTTTTTTCTTTTTATTTAAATATTTTATTTTTGGCATAGAAAGTATAAACTAAAAATTTCCTTTTTGTAGGTATCGGTCATATGGTAGGTGCTGGAATTTATGTTTTGACCGGCACCGTAGCCAAAGACATTGCTGGTCCCGGCGTCATTGTGTCCTTTATATTGGCTGGAATTGTTTCTATGATGGCTGCTATGTGTTACGCCGAATTTGGTACTCGTGTGCCCAAGGCAGGTTCGGCTTATGTGTATACCTACATTTCCATAGGAGAATTCTGGGCCTTCATTATCGGCTGGAATATTTTACTGGAACATATGCTTGGTGCGGCTTCAGTGGCCAGAGCCTGGAGTGGTTATGTTGACTCTTTGCTGGACGGTTGGATTGAAAACACCACCTTAGCAGTATTGGGAGAATTGCAAGAACCTCAATTATTTGCGCGTTATCCCGATATTTTAGCATTTTTTGTTTGTATTTTGTATGCTCTAGCGCTGGCCGTAGGCGTAAAGGCTACAGCTTTAATCAACAGTATTTTAACCGTGGTAAATATAGCAGTCATGATTTTGGTAATATGTGTGGGGTTTTGGTATGCCGATGCCAAAAATTGGTCACAATCGGCAGGAGGTTTTCTGCCTTATGGCTTCAGTGGTGTAATAGCTGGTGCGGCAACTTGTTTTTATGCTTTTGTGGGCTTCGATTCCATTGCAACAGCCGGTGAAGAAGCTAAAAATCCAGCCGCTTCAATACCTTTGGCTACACTTTTGTCTTTAACTGCTGTTTCGGCTGGTTATATATTGGTGAGTGCAGCTCTAACTCTCATGATACCCACGAATGACATAAATCCTTCTGCTTCCTTGCCTGAAGCTTTTGGTCAAATGGGTTTGCCTTGGGCCAAATACACCATAACGGTCGGAGCTTTATGTGGCATGACGACCACTTTGCTGGGTTCTTTGTTTGCTTTGCCGCGCTGTATGTATGCCATGGCTGCGGACGGTCTGTTATTCAGTTGCTTTGGCAAAATAAATAGTGTAACCCAAGTACCGGTATTAAATTTGGCCATTTCCGGCATCTGTAGTGCTTTGTTGGCCTTGGTTTTCGATTTGCGCAATTTGGTAGAGTTCATGTCTATTGGTACCTTATTGGCCTATACCATAGTCTCGGCCAGTGTTATTATTTTACGTTATCGACCTTTGCCCGTTTTGGAAAATCCCATTTATGCTCCCGATACTCCTGAGAATGAAGATGATGATGATGAAAACGATACCACTTCTCAGTATAGCATTGATACGGCCTCTCCCACCAGCGACTTGTTAGAAGGCATGTCTGCGGGTCGCCTTAAACCCAAATATAAATGGTTAGAAGCTGTTTTGGGGCGTTTTGAACCAGGCAGTGCTGTCTCGGCTGGTGTTTTACTCTTCACTGTTCTCAGTTTCACTTTGTGTTTTCAACTGAAAACTTCTTGGGCGGATACGAAAACTTTTACCTCCTGGTGGACTTTATTAATGTATGGTTTTTTGTTATTTATAATATTATCGTGTGTGTTTATTATATCCGTACATCATCAAAATACCCGAGGTCTTAACTTTAAGGTGCCTTTGGTACCTTTGTTACCAGCTTTCAGCATTTTCTGCAATATAGCTTTAATGGTTCATTTAAGCTTTTTAACCTGGTTACGTTTCTTTATATGGGTATCTTTGGGCATGTTAATATACTTTGGCTATGGCATTCATCACAGCAAAGAGGGTGCCATTTGCTCGGCCTACTCCATGTTAATGTCATCCAATTCGGAATCGAAGAAATCACCCTGGGCTGTAACAGGCGATGATTTAGATTTTCTTATAGGAGCCAGTGGTGGCTCCAGTAATCGCACAGTATTTCAACGTTTCTTAGGACGTAAAAAGAGTGACAATCAGCCGATAGTGGAAGAGGAATTGGTAGACGATGAAACTGATGAAAATGAAGAGGAGTCTTAAAAATATGAAACAAAAGGGCGGTGCTATTGTTCCACTTGTTTTATTAAACTGAATTTTAAGATATTTAAAATAACATAAAATTGCGCAAAAATAATGTTCATTAGACACAAAACGAAATGCATTCCAAATATGTAGATGTACAATATACAGTAAGAAATAAAAGTGAAAGGAAATCTCGCTAAAGTATTAAAAAGAAATTTCAAACTATCAGCATTATAAACTAAACAGCCAGCATAGAATATATAAAAAAGAATATCTTGCTGCTCCGACATGGAAAGACCCATAATGTATTTTTTTTTTCGATGGCATTTCATTGCGCGATAAACACGGATATCTAATTTGATTTTTATATAAAAAAGGACTTCCAAAGAAGCATATTATTATAGTTTAATTATTTCACATAATTTTTCGAAGTGTATTGATTTAATCGAAAATTATTTTTAATCAAAGCTTGAGTTCGATTATAAAAAATAGTGTTAATTAAGTTTCGAACTTAAGCCTATTAAATATTTTGCTGATCCAATTTTCTTATTTGAAACCTTTTTCGAACCTACTTAGATTGTTAAGTATTTCCGTTAGACGATTTTGAAGGAGAATGTTTGAATTTATTCAAAAATATTTGGAATAGATTTCCCGATTCTCAGCAAACTTTGAATATCCACTGCTGAGAATGTTTGAAAGCTCAAATTTCAGCATTCCCATTTAGTAACAAAACTACTGTGGAAATTGTAGAAATTTTCTCAAATCACAACTTTTCGGCCATGATTTTGATTAAAAAATTAATTATTTTTTCTATTTTCTGGCCATAAGTTCCCAGGCAAAACACTTTGATTTATTTAACTATTTTGATAAAACAAAATCTATCCCTTTCACTTGCATTTCCCAATACTTTGAGTTAAAAACTAATTACATAATCCAATTAAAATATTTATGTGTTTTTGTAAATCTATTTACTTTATAATGAAAAATAATTAATACGATATAAATAATGTACATTCATATTTATAAATATGAATATTTGTGTTAAAATGTATTTATAAAAATATAATTAAAATATTAAATTGTTATTTAATAGAAGATTAACAAACAAGTATCATTTAACATACGAAGGATGTATTAATTAATAGCTGCCACAATCTGAAGGATAGATATCTCTCAGATCCGTTTCATATTGTAAAGGATGTTCTTGTATAAAATCTCAACATATGTTGTTTTTGTCATCAGTATCTGCAATTGTGGTTGCTTTACAACTGACTCGACACAGTTTAACAATTAGATTTTAATTTGATTTTCTTTCAGTTGCTTCGTAGACACTGATTGTGCAACAACAATAGCAGCAGCAGCAATATGTTTTTTTACATCATATCTTTGCAGGATATACTTACTCGTACATATTTATAAGGTCTATTTGTTTTAAACACAGTAGGCAACCTCAGCTTGGTGCTGATTCAACTAGACACTACGAAACAAAGACAGAGAAAATTTAGGATTAAATTTCATTATGTTTTTAAATATCAAATACATTTAATGTACATATTTCCACCGAAGGGGGTACAAAGTACCCTCGAGCCCCAAGAGCTAAAAAGAAGGCTTAACTTAAAGTAAAAATTAATTAATTCATAAAATTTTTAGCAATCAGAATGTTTATTATTAATATGGCCAATGTTCGTAACATTTTTAGTCAGAAAGAGTCGGACAAGAGACAATATTCCAAAGGAACAAGGGAACAACAGCGTTGTTTCTGTTCTGCCGTGCAAGTTGAAATTAATTAATGTTAAAATTTTCCTTTGTTCCTTTGGAATATTGTCTCATGCCCGACTCTTTCTGACCACCACCATGAAAGAAAAGAAAAGTAAAAGAAAATCAATAATAAAGCTGCAGCCATTTTCATTCAGGTGGACAGTTACGATTTTCAAAACACAAGAGAATTTCAAAGTACATGAAAGAGTGTACCCCTTCCCAATCTTCTCTCCCTGTACACCAACAAACTAACACTTTCAGAAAGAAAAATTGCATAGTGTGAACCGTGACTTAGTGTGACAATCCCCCTTATTCCAGTTGGCGACATCGACGTCACGTCAACACAATACCAAAAAATTGGCGCTGTCTACTCGCTCTCGAGAACAATTTTGTGCTAATGGAAGTGTACTTTTGTTCTATAAGGTCTAGAAAATAAAATGAGCCTGTCAATAGTAGTCAGTTGTTTTCGACAAGCCCCAATTTTTTGGTATTGTGTTGACGTGACGTCGATGTCGCCAACTGGAATAAGGGTGAATATTTAAAGAAGACAGGGAAAGTCATTACAACGTTAAAACATTTAATTCAAACTTATTTGCTTTAAGAGCGTGACCATTACTTGAAGTGTTTTTTTTTAGAAAAATTTATTTCTAAATATTTAGTAAAAAAAACTAAAATTGATTGATTGGTAGTTTTTGTCAAACAGGCACTTCTATTTTATACATACAGATGTTTAAACATGTACAAATAAATCTCTTTTCAAGTATTATAGCAGCTGTAGCATATTTGAAAAAAACACAGAATAAATACCAGATAAAGGACATTTGGTTTTTTAAATTACATTTCTTGCTACTACTTTTTTCTTTAAGAAAAAAACAAAAAAGAGAAATTTTTAATTTGTTTAAGGGCAGTCAATGTCTGTAAATAAAAAAGAAAGGAAAGTTATGGCCAGCTTAAGCAATTTTTTTGTTATATCAGACTTTAATTCCTTAAGTTAATCTTTAATTAGAGCTACAATTTGTAAAACTAACGTTTCTAAAGGTACGGTCACACTTGGCAAACATTTGCCAAAAAAAACGTAACCACTACTTTTGCTCAGGGTTTGTGTGATTTAACTTGGTTTTTATATCACAAAAGTCAATTATGCCGCAGAATACTATCTTTATATTATTTTTAATAAATGCGAACCCATATTTAAAAAAAAATATTGCAATTAAAGAAAATGCAAATTTAGCTTGTCTGTTGGTCACGTTTTTTTCGGCAAATATTTGGCAAGAGTTGCCTGCATTTTTCAAACATGTAATAATTTTTTTATGGAATAAACGAGCAATGAAGAGACTAATTATTCCGTCAATGCACGCACAAGAGAACAATATGATGTTTTCGGAGGCCACTGCGATTAATTTGTTTAATTAATTAAAATTAAAATGTCACAATCTTTTGCTTAAAAATACTGACAACCTTTTTTATGGCTGAATTAATAAAATCCATCAATTAATGTTGTTATGAAACTGGATTTAAAATAAATGTTTAAACTTAACGGACAATGAACTCAGTTTACGTTACGTCATTGTTGTCTCTTCTAAAAAAAAGACAAACCCCAATATTAACATGACGGAATTGCCAGCTATACAAGAGTTTTAAATTCATAATCAGGGCTGTCACAGAATCCAATTTAGTTGGAATTGGATTTGAAAAGACGACAAAAAATACTTTTGTAGTGAATTTCAATATATTCAAAAAAGATAGTAATTCTAGATTGAATATAAAACCGATAACACTAATATTCATCACACAAAAGTATTTTTCTTTTCGTCTTTTGTAATTCAAATCCGACTATATTGGATTCTATGACAATCCTGAATAACTGAACAAGAAGATGTTGCAAGATTACACAGTACAACACATGATTTTGGGACTAAATTCTGAGAATTGCTCTTGAAAGTAGCCCCAAAAAAAATAAGAACTTTTGCATCATTCGTTTTGTCAAGTTGACTGCATAATAATTTAATAGCCATACGAATTTGTTTGTTCAAGGTAGATTTTTACCACTTTTTCTATATTTTAACACGGTTATATCTCGGAATATCGTACGTATACTTGTTATTATATTATATTCAATGTTCTTCTGGTTTTAAAATGCAATTTTGCAGGTGTCTAACTACAGTTGAAAAACTCTTATAAACTGCAACTTGTTTAAAGGTTACAGTGACACTGGGTCTTCACGTAGCAATTTCATTGCTGAGAACAAGCAGTTCTGAAAACGTCAGCGGAGTTTTAATAAGTAGTTCGATTGCTGATTGCTTTTAGGTGGAGAACACGTAAAATTGCTTCGTCACAAATTCAAAATTTTCATAGTGAGAGGTTGTATAAATATGCTATAATTTTATGTACATAAAGATGGGAATTGTTGATGAAATTGTATTATTTTAAATATTTCTTCGGGTTTCCACTCCATTAGTTTTTTTTTAAATAAATATGCAGTTTTTAGTTTTATAAATTCAAATTCGCAACTGCACTGACTACAGCAAAGAGAAATGACAGCAGATTGATAGGCAGTAACTGCTCAAGCAATCACTTGAGCAATCATTGCGCAATGGATTGCCACTTATGGCAATCGCAGTCCGCACGTAGCAAATTTCATGAACGCAATCAAATTTGACGATTGCCGCAATGGATATTGCTACTTGAAGACCCAGTGTGAGAAAGTACGATATACATAAACATGTCCAACTGTAAAAAGACAGTCAATTTCAAGAATGCCAGATCTTTTATTTTAAGTAAATAAACCGTTTTTGAGCAAAAATTTCAACAGATCTTAAATTACGCTCGCATTATTCACCAGTGTTGGTATCTCTAGGAAGAACAACAGCACCGGAAGCTGTTCCAAAAAGGGTAAAAAGCGCAAAAAAGCACCATAAAAAATGTATTAAAAATTTTAATTATGCCAAGAAATATTAAGCAATTTATAAAAAAGTTAAAGTAAATATCCAAAAATCAAATTTAAAGTTTTTGTTTCAAAATACATAAAGGACTTGACAAATAGCAGAATTTATTAACATATTAATTAAATAAAATCACAATTCATTCAATAAAAGCAAAGAAAAAACGTAACAAAACCAAAACAGGAGTAAAAGAATATGCATGGTGCATATATAAAAATAAAATAAATAAAATAAATAAAATAGTTTGTTTAGACAAAAGTTAAAAGTGTATGAATGTAATTATGTAAAGGGTCCGCCAGATCACTTTTTTTTTTGAAAATGCTATAAAAAAAAACTACTGAATATTTTCTCAAATTTATTTTTTTATTTGAAAGTACAATCCTTCCGGTTAATAATGAAAAATAATTTCATTCAAATGGCTGCCTCGGCTGGCCATGCAGTAGCCTACACGATCGGTCCAATTTTTAAGCACATTATCGATTGTGTGCAGCTGTATTTCACCAATGGCTTCACGAATATTGTCCTTTAAAGCATCAATTGTCTCTGGCTTGTCGGCGTAACACTTATCTTTGACGGCACCCCACAAATAATAGTCCAACGGTGTCAAATCGCAGCTCCGAGGTGGCCAAACGCGCCGTCTTGTTGAAACCAAATGTTGCCAATATCCTCCTCTTAAATTTTTGTGAACAAAAATTCGTTCAACATGGCCCGACAACGATCGCCATTGACTGTAACGGCCACTCCTTGCTCATTTTCGAAGAAAAATGGCCCAATTATGCCTCTGGACCAAAATCCGCACCAAACAGTGACTCGTTTTGGGTGCGTCGGCTTTTCAATGTATGCGTGCGGGTTTTCTTTGCCCCAAATGCGACAATTTTGCTTGTTTACATACCCGCCAAGATCAAAATGAACTTCATCTGAAAAGATGATTTTTTTGGCAAAATCGGCATCTTCTGTAAGTCGATCGCAGGCCCACTTAGCGAAGCGAAAACGCATTGGATGGTCAGTTGGCTTCAACTCCTGAACCAATTGGACTTTGTATGGCGTCACGCCAAGGTCTTTATGCAAAATTCGTCTCAATGATATCTCCGAAATGTTCAATTGTTGAGAACGACGGTGAATTGATGTTGATGGCGCTTCACGCACACAGCAGCAATATTATCGGATGTACGCACTATTTTTGGCTTTTCACGCTTTGGTTTATCGATGAGGATGCCAGTTTCTTTCACTTTTTTCACGAGATAACGAACATATGGAGCTGACGGTGCTTCTCTTCTTCCAAAATCCGTACGCAATTTTCGCACACATTCTGCAACATTACCATGATTTTCAAAGTAATGTCGCAATATTTCCCAGCGTTGTTCAAGCGTACAATATTCGTTCAGCGGAAGGATAAACTAATTATCTGTCAAATCAGACATGAGCTAAGTGTTACCATTCACGAAATAAGCACTAGTTGAAAAAAAAACGTTAGATGGCGGACCCTTTATGTACATATCACTCCTTTATTGCACCGTAGTCATTTATCAAAAGTGAAATATCAAAAATGTTAGCAGGTATGATGTATATGGCCTGTATTAGCTTTTTAATTGGTATACATTTGTTTTAGATTAAGCATACATATGCTACTGAAAAGCTTTTTACATACTTATAAAGAAATACCTTCAACATCATTTTTTTCTAAGTAATTTAAAAGATTTGGCTTTTTAAGATGTAATCGTGTTGCATTAAAGGATCGATGTGTAGTATAAATTCTTAATAACATGGAATCGATTGAAAAAAGGGAATCAGAGTTGAATGAAATTCATGATATCATTACAATCGATTTTTCGTTTCATTTTCGTTTATTTTTCTATCAAAAATATCCATTTCGTCTTCACAATCAGGTCACAAAACACTTGTAATAAAATATTGAGATTTTTGGTATGATTCGGTCGAATTTATTTTGCTACAAAGGCAGTTGTAAGTTGCTAAAAAATTCATTTTAAAATTTTAAACCGTATTTAATTTAATATGCTGTAACGCATTTTAAGGATAATCGGTGTCTATTTTTTGTTTTAAACAAATTCATCAAGCTGAATGTTCTTTCAACCTTAGCGAAAAAAATCATGGTTGCTAAAAAATAAATATTTGCGCTTAAAAAAGTATCTAATTTTTGTAACTAAAAACATTTTCCAGTTTTACAAAAAAGCACAAAAGGCACTGTGAGAAATTGTGAAAAGGACTGTAAATACCCGCTTTTTAAAAACGGGTATTTAACAAAATTTCACGCGTATGGAGAGGCAAAAAGCACCAAAAAAAGTTTGTAAAAAAGGCAATTTGTACAATTGACATCGTAAGTGTCCTTAATAGCTTTTTATTCAGTTTGCTAGTAAAAAATAGTTTATAAAATAGTTATACTTCGCAGTCCGAGAATGTCATCGATGCTCGCATTGATCATGAACCATTAAATTTATTTTTGAAAATTTTAATTTCTAGACATAACAAACTCTTGTAACGAAATAAATTTCCAATAAATTTCCACAATTAAAGGGAAATTCCTAATAATTTTCTCTTAAATCTATAAAATTTTATACTTTTAATAATTTTCGTTGGGGCTCACAGGCAGGCAACCATTCGCCCTAAGTTGCTCCTTCTAAAGTTTAAACTGTTTTGCCATTCTCGTTAATAGATACATACACGCATATGTCACAGTCAGATGCAGCCTCCATCCAAACTTTATGTACATGTTTTCCAAAACCCACCATTTGGTCTGTCATTTTTAAACAAAGTCATATCCTTTTAAACACTCCTTGCATGTACATATATTTCCATCCGCTATCAGCAGCCTAGAACAGATGCTACGTTTTACGAGTATTTTCAAAATACCTTTGCTATATGAGAAGGATGCTGTCTGTTTTATTTTTTTATTATTTTTTTTTTTTTTGTAAAGGAATCTACTTCTTTCTACATTTTATTGTAGCGAACATAGTAAAATATCCATGAAGTGAGTGCATGTAAGTGTCCTTTACGACGAAACAAATCCCAATGTATTTCATTTCGAATAAGAAAACGGCAACAAGAACAAAAAAATTCAAACGAAATAATAATTGTCGAAAAAGCATCTGTCTGTTAAAAACAAAAGACAGATGAAAACAGCAGAGGAATAATAAAAAGAGAGAAGAAAAAAAAAACTACCACCTTATCATTGTCAATGATCGGTGATCGCTGTACGTATCCTTGTGATCCTTTACATGCAAAACTCTGGCAAGAAAGCCGCCAACACTCGCAGCACATAACCTGTTTACACAGGCACTACAATTTTCATCAGGGTGTGTGTGTGTGTGCGTGTGTGTGTGACTGCGCGTATACGAATGTTGAATATAATGATCTTGACGATCTTTATTTTGGATGCGTTCACCAAACAACTGTTGACTGTACACAAATGTGTTCTTTTGTTGTTTATTTTTGTATTCTTGCGTATGCGAATGGAACATGTTTGAATGCTAAAAAACCACGAGGAACTTGTATTATTTCAAATATTATTGGTCTTTTCTTATAAGGTTGGTGTACGAAAAATATTGTGAAAGAAACATCTGCTTTCCAAAAGTAAATGTTGATCACGTTAGCTTCTTCCTTTTGTAATTATAATTTTGATTTGGTTACTTTTTCTTTTTGTTCCCTTCAATAAATGGAGGTATCAAATCAAGAAAAAGAAAATTAATTATTTATTGCAACATGTACTTCAAATTTTTTTGAAACTGATCATCATGGCAAGTTTTTTATGGCATAAGCCATTTAGCATTTTTTTCATTTATTTCGCAAAAATGCCTTTTTCCGCCTACTTTTGCCACAAAATGCCATTTTTACAGCATGACTTTTATTATTGTGCTATTTTTTATGATAGATAAAATACATATTTTGTTCATAAATTCAATGAAAGTTTTTAATTCAAATCGGACATGTCTTAATTTAACAATTTTTGGAAAATATAAAAAGCCAATTAATATCGCAAATCTTTAATAATTACTGTTACTTCATATTTTTCTTGTGCAATTTTTAATGCTTTTTTTCACAGAGTTGCGTTGAAAAGTAATTGACTTTTCATATTAAAAGCTTCAGGTCAAAAATAAAAAAAAAATTCGTAAATACTCGTAAATACACAGTACTTTCCGTGAAGATAATCAAAATCCGTGATCACTCAATTTTTGTACTAAAAACGGGTTTTTATGCCAAATAACGTTTTTTAATCAGTAAATACTGCGAAAAAAAATATCACTAGATGTGGGTCCAGCTTTAACATGATTGTAATTTGTCGCTGGTTATCGCTAAAATTTTTGCAAAAATTTTAAAAACCAAAAAACTTTGACTTAAGTAAGAAAAGAATAGAGCCGCTTGAGGTAAAATCAATGCGAATAGATTTGAAGTTAGTACAGAGCTTTTCAATTCATTCAAGAAAAAAGATTGTAGATGTTGGAATAACAATAATAACTCTCGTATATGTTTTCGCCAAGCATCGAATATAATAGATATTTAGGAAACTTAAATCCAAAAAGTCAGACATAAAGAATTCGATATTCGATACTTGAATAAGGTTTGTTAGCTTTTTTTAAAAAGTAAAAAAAATAATCGTTATATTTTTACCGATATTTTTATGGGTCAAAAATAAAGGATAAAGTTGGTTAATTAATTTTTTATTATTAATTTAAATATTTGATAAAGCAAATATGACAAGAAAATGCTAATTAGGCAGCCAATCAGAATACTGTTTTCGGAGGCCGATACACCCTCTCATTAGCGATCATGTGTATCCTGTTTTTTTTATCGTAACAGTTTCGCCTACGAAAATAGAAAAAATAATAATAATTATATTCGAGGTGACCATAATTTAATAGCAAAATATTACGATTGAATTCAGCAGTGCCATTCTATAAACAATAATACTGCGTAACTTAATAATCTTAGGGCCAGTTTATGACTTCCTATTTAAATGTTATTTATGCTTTAAGTTCTATTTAAATACGAAATTAAGTTTTGCAGTACAAACTTAAATGAAACTTAAATAATATTTAAATAGCCAGTCTTGCTGATTTAAATTCCTATTAAATGTTGACTTTTCGATTTTTTTATTAAAAAAAATTTTTAATTAAAAAAAATACCGGTCAGTCAGATATTTTCTGATTTGTATATTTTGTCATTGAAATAATTTTAATGTATCCAAATTTATAGACACAATAGCTTTTCTGCTGATTTTTCTAGTGTATAAGTTTTGTATATTTTTAGAGCATGGCAACATTTACTTAAACATTTTCTCAATCACGCCTGCCAGACTTGGCGCGACTTTTCCCCATAAATAGTAAACTCACGATTTTATATACATAATAGTGAAAAGACTCGACCAGACCTTGGGCTTTCATAATTTTTGTTATACGAATAAATTGTATGAAAAACAAAACTGTTTACCGGGTTTTCTGAATTCTGAATCGTTTTTTTTTTAATTTTAAATGTATGAACTATTCGAAATCCGGAAAATTCTGGAAAATTTCGAATAATCGATCAACCTAATTGCCATAATTTAATTGATATTTAACACATGACATGCATACGCATGAATTCATTTAGCTCAGGAACATAGTTCTGACCGAGTGTCGTTAAGACACCTCTCGTCTCTTTTTAAGAAATGTGTCTTGATAGCGAGTGATTTTAAAGAAAAGAATTCCGAAAACACAGATGCTGGAGGTTTTTAAAATTAAAACTTTCTTATTCATTTTTATTTGATTACTGTAGAAATAATACTATGCTTGTAGTTGAACCATGTCGGTTGCAATTTTATAGGTGACAATCATTTAATGATCAAATGTAAGCAAGCTATGTTCAAAATATTTCATCCCACTACTATTCCTTTTTTTCCCGCAACAATACAATATTGCAAAAAAAATAATACAGCTGTTTTATTCGTACCATGCCACAATCATGCGTTTTGTTTGCGTGCAACAGGAAGATAATTAAACATTTTTTAACTGACTCTTGTTTAAAACATTTGAAATTATTATGACAGCACTGAACTCTGACACTCATAATTTTCTGGAATTAAAAAACCAAATAAGATTAATTTTATTAATTGCCTTAGAGACAAATTCCTTCACAAATAGTTTCTTTACTCCCAAAAGAGTACGAAAATCACAAAAAAAAAAATTATGTTAAACACAAACTGATAAGAATATTTATCACTTCAATGTGTTCAGGACACATAAATTGTTGAAATTCCCATAATTTTATTTTCTTTATTCTCTATCTAATGAGGAAACTGCATTCAAGTGAAACAAATCAAAGAATGTTAAAAAAGTACACGACCAAAATAAATAAATATTTATTTATAAAAAAAATAATACATTTTAAACCACGAATTTCTTTTTGTTTTTCCCTGTTTCAATTGGTATGTAAAAATGCCATAATTTTCTTAGTTCTCTTTGTGGGAGCACAATGAACTCACATGTGAAATGCGATGAACAATTGATAGGCAAGCAAACATAATCCTTGACTGAAATGCAAACAAACGTAGTCTTCAATGTTCGATACTTAGAGAGGAAAGATATCAAAACATCAGCAAGCAGCATTTCCCTTGCGCAGCTCGATATAAAAAAACAACAACAACATATTCTAGACACTGAAAGAACAAGAAAATTCTTTTAAATTTCCGATAAAAAAAACAAAATGAAAAACATGCCAACAACAATACTTATTTGAACACTGAATTTCGAAATTTGTAGTGACTGTATTACGAGTATGTAGTAGGAACAGGATTTCGTCGTATCCCACACTTAAAAAATTATGCCCAACACAATTAAATCCTGCTAAAGTAAAGGTGGAAAAAGGTACACATGGCGTTTAACAATCGTGAATGAGCATTTCTTTTAAGGATAATATAAAGAGAGAGTGTGTGTGTGTGTTTAAGGAAGGCATCCATAAAAAAAATATGGAATTTTATTCAGTAGAAATTTTGTCCTGAATTTTAAGTAAATCATAATTTTTTGCATTTTTTCTGGCTTATTTTGCATTTTTTTTACTAATGACGGACTATTATTATTAAAAAAGACGTGTGGCACTCGGGGACTGCCGCGGCAAAGCTATTGCATCGCATTTTTTATCAACTTATTCAATTATAATTATTTATTAATTTTTTATTTATGCAGTATTTTTTTTTTCTTTGACATTAATTCAAGTTTTTTCTTTGATATTAATTCAAGTTACACTTTTTGAGCGTGGTGACCGATAAGAAAACAATATTGTTTTCTTTTATTGAATAAATGAGAAGTTAATATCGTTTGAAATATTTTTATTATCTTACAATACATGTAGGTTATTCAGGCATTTTTATCATTCAAACTATAGGTTTATGGTAACTGAAATAAGAAACATAAGTTTGAGAATTGATATCCCCTAAATATCTGGAAAATACCGCTTAAAAACCTACGAATTGTCTGTTTGTTTGTGTATATAATATTTTGTCAACCACAATTGCTCGTAAGTACGCCATTTTGTGTTTTCCTACATGAAAAAATCTGTTCTGGCAATTCTCTATGTTAATGAAATCAAGAGCATACTTTAAGGGTTAACATACGCTAGGCGATTCAAATACTTAAAAAACAAAAGACTTAAGAAACAAACTTAGCGTTAGGTTTTTTTTCGTTTTTCGGAATTTCTTGATTCGGTCGCCGCGCTCAAAGCCCGCGATAAAAGCTATGCAATAGCTTAAAACTCGTAAACAAGAACGTTTTTTCTTTATTAAATTGTTCAACGATATTTAAAAAAAAACAGGCAAAGAAAAAACTTGGTTAATAACAACATATTATGATTGCATTATATGGCTGTATTCGAATCATATTTTTATGAAACCAAGACCGTTCGTTCAATGAATCATATTCTTGTTTAAAGCATGGTACTCTGTTCATCATTTCGTTAAAAAAAATTCATGCGAAATAGTTGCAAAATAATATGGCCGAAGTTGTACTCTGTTCATCTTGTGAAAACAAACGAAATGTTTCTCGCAGCATTACAAAATGTTTCTTTTCTGGCAGCATATTTTCCAACTGCGAAATAATAATAATAAGAATCACATATTAAGTACGGAATTGTAAGCAACAGCTGATCAGATTTAACTTTCCATTGTGGTTTTAATTTTAAGTTTGTTGCCCACAAATCGGGTATCGGGAATAATTTTTTAAGCGTTAAATTCTAAGATTTAAAATTTCATCACTTCATGGTAGGACTTGTTCATAAAAATAAAAAGCAAATGAATTTAAGATGTTTTACCAAGCATACCTTCCCTTTTTATAAATGTACTAAAATACAAATGTTGAGAATTTAAAAACTATAGGAAATGTGCATTATTAACTCACACACGCAAAGGAAAACCTAAAAAAAAAACATTATTATGCAATATGAGGCTTTACACCTACGACTCCTGTACATTCAGGTATGATCATATGCCGCAGTCGCAGTAACAATAAAGCAAATGAAATCACATATGCTTTTTAAATCTATTATTCCTCTTGAATGCACACATCCATATGTTATTATTATTATTGTTATTTAAATGGGAAATGTGAGATTGATTTCCTTGGAAATCAGGGATACTACAAACATTTTGTTACATTTTATGGGAAAAACAATAATATTATGTTCATGAAAATGTACAAAAGGAAATTGTACATAATCAGTAGTTGTGTTCTCACGTTTTCTTACCAGCATGATCTAACTAATCTAATTCGAGCATCAATAAAATCGTTGATTGTGAATCCTTTTTCTTTTCTTTTTTTGGCTGAAAAGAAAGGGTGATTTTGAATGACAATGATAATAAGTAGTTGTAATGCGGGTTGATGATAGTAAACTCAAAGCAAAAAATTATATTTATTGGCATTTTTATAAGATTTCTTTTTGCAAATTAAATATTGAAACATCCTAAGATTCCCTTAATTTTCAGCTGCATATTATTTAAATAGTAATCAATATTAGCAATAAAACAGACGGATATGAGAACATTTTAGCATTCCGCTGGTTTTCTTTTCTGCCAACAGTAATAACCAACAAATAAATTAATAATAGGCTTTGTAATTTGAAACAAAATATATCTAACGGTAAAAGTGTTGGTTTTTTCTATTGTAACGCATATTTTTTCCACCCCGTAATTTAAAATGTGTCATAAAGAATATTTATGGAGCATTTTATTGCTTATTTTGCCTATTTAACTTTTTGGAGAATATTTTTAAATTATTTTGTGTATTCTCAAGTTTTTGTGCAATCAAACTGTTTGAACCCAAACACGATTTCTTTTAAAATAAAAAATATTGTAATATGCCATAATTTTGTTACGTTTACATACTTATATCCTAAAATATTTACTTAATCTGACCGTACCTTAAGACTTAAGCTTTATACTTCAAACAAATTTTAATATAAAGTTCAACAATTTTGGTTCTTTGTTTATACATACACAAAAAAAACGCTAAATTATTTCCCAATAATCTCTTTAAAACACCTGCTTGTTGTTTTAACAGCCTTTGGCTTCTTATTTGTGTGTGTGTGTGTGTCGCAGTAGCGATGCCAGCAGAAATTTAACAAAATCCCTACATATCTCGAAAAAACTTCCCCACACAAAGAAAAAAAAGCTCCTGCATTTTTATCTACTCTAAAAATTCATTGTGTTAAGAAAAATGTACATATTTCTATTTAATTGTTAAGCTATTGCATAGCTTTTATCACGGGCTTTGAGCGCGGCGACCGAATCAAGAAATTCCGTAACGCAAAAAAACTTAACACTAAGTTTGTTTCTTAAGTCTTTTGTTTTTTTTCAATCACGTGAGCGTGCATGAATGTAAGTATAAAACAATTGAGCGTGAGTGAAAAAACTACGCTAAAAATTTATTAATGGGCGCACACTCACGTTCGCTTACGCTCACAATTCGTAGGGTTTTAAACGATATTAACTTCTCATTTATTCAATAAAAGAAAAAAATATTGTTTTCTTATCGGTCACCACGCTCAAAAAGTGTAACTTGAATTAATATCAAAGAAAAAACTTGAATTAATATCAAAGAAAAAACTTGAATTAATATCAAAGAAGAAAAAAATACTGCATAAATAAAAAATTAATAAATAATTATAATTGCATAAGTTGATAAAAAATGCTATGCAATAGCTTTGCCGCGGCAGTCCCCGAGTGCCACACGTCTTTTTTTATTTTTTAAATATTTTTAAATTTTGTACAGTTATATCGCCAGATACCAAATCACGACAATAATAAAAATAAAATAATTTTTAATTTTAACAACCTCCATATCTGCCCTTGTGCCATCATAGTTCTCAAACTGCTGTACTAAATTCCATTTCTGAATTTTTTTTTAATTTTTAATGGAAGTCTTTCAATTGCGAAGGCTTAGAATTTTCCAATAAATTCCTTACAAAAAGGAGAAATTTCCTATTCTTGGCATCATTGGTGTGTATGCCTGTATTCTCTAAATATAATTTTTTTGAACAAAAAAAAATCCAATCTGACACTTCCCTTAACCCCTTTTTTGTGTGCTAAACAAGAAGTTTTCAAAACTTGCTTTTTTGTGAATCTTAATGATTGAACTTGTTTGTGCCAGTCTTGACGTGTTTTATTTGAAAATGTTAATGTTAAACAAAAGTGAATAAAAAGAAAACTTTGTTATCTTTTTCCTTTTATCATATTGTTGTAGGTAAACCCATTTTTTTTGTAATTATAAACAAATTCAAATAATTGATATTAATTTGAAATTTTAAGGCGAAGGCCACCTTTTTCAAGGTTGATCTCGTACAATAAAATAAATGTTTTATAAACTTATTTACATGAATAAGTAAATACATATTGTACATATATATGTATTTTTGTATGTATGTTTGTAAGAGTTTGAAGGTGTTACTGACTGCATGTTTGCTTCTACTAACATCAAAAATCATACATAAATTTAATTTGATTAAAGTTTTTATTTTCAATAAATACCTACATAGACAATAACAATGTTGTTAATACGAAATAATATACACATTTAATTTATTTGTATATTAACAATTTGGGGGTCATGCAGTATAAACACTGAAAAATCGTTCATTTACTTCAAGACCGTCAAAACAACTGAGTTTACAAATTCAAAGTTATAAATTTAATCATACCTCTCAAGATAAAAAGATATTTATAGTACACCCAATCCTGTTTTTACACGGTACATACATACGTTCCAGCGACCACCGTGTAAAAAGAAATTCGTGCAAAAAAAGTTATATTTGATTATTTCAAACTTAAAGGTGGTCGAAAGGATTAATATTTCTATGAAACACAAAAATTTTACTTCTTCTTCATACAGTGTTGCTTTAATTTAATTTTATGATTTTTCAGACTTAAAAACAAAGAAATAATTGAGAAGTTATCCTAAAATTTTTAAGGAACTAAATAACTCTGTATAAAAAATATTTTGAAAAACTGAAAATTAAAAACAAAAAAATTCAAAATATAATTTTTCGACCTTTTTTTAAATATTTATATTATTCTTTAAGTTAAGCTTGAGGTCACTTTTTTTATGAAAATCATCCATGTTACATGAACGTCTTTTTAAAACCTGGATACCTCCAGGCAGAAGGAAAAGCGTTGATTTTTATACGAACGGCTCCAAAACACAAGAAGGTGTGGGTTATGGAGTCTTTTCAGGGACTTTAGGTCTTCGTATCCAGGCAGAGATCCTTGCTATAAAAAAAGTTGCGGATTGGTTGAAAGTGAATATTACTTCAACGTCTTTAATTAACATATACACTGATAGTCGAGCAGCTATTATGGCCCTTGAGTCCCCGCTTCTAAGAACAACAACAGCCCTTGACTGTCGTTCATCTCTAAACGAGATGGCAGAGCAGTTTGATATTAGGATCATCTGGAACCCAGAGCATAGAGGCATTCAGGGGAATTCTAGGGCTGATGAGCTTGCTAGATTGGGACAACCTTACAGGTTACCCCTTCTCTCTTGCAAACTCAGACTTAGGCGCAAGACAGAAGATGAAACAAGTAGAAGATGGGCAACAGGAAATGATCACCAGGCATTTATGGATCCATCTAAATAGGGAAAATACAGCTTTCCTGCTTTTAAGAAATTAGGAAACAAATTTCAATTTTAGTGTCCGTGATAACCGGACCAAAACGGTCTAAGTGAGTCAGAGCTTCTGGTTGCCATCCTTACCTAATCTAACCTATGTATATCTGAAGTACTTTTTATTTTATAACGTTTCATGCTTCTCCTGTAAATTAAAACAATTGATGTTACATACTTTTGGATTTCCGACGTCGATATGTGTCTCTAATCGCGTGTCCTCAAAGCATCTCTCGTCTTTATTATTATTTTTTATTTTTGTTTATTAAGAAAGGCCATCCCAAAAAGAATATTGCGATCAATAACTTTTTTTCTGATTAAGTAAAAGAAGCTTTTAGGATAATTAAATAATTGCGGCGGTCAATGATGATCTCAAATTAAAAAGAAAACTTTTTTTCTAAAAAAAACACGTACAAAATCAAATGTACATTTATAAATACGAGAAGAGCATGTTAAAAATAAATATAAAACAAAATTAACATAAATTTCGAGAACTCTTAATAATAATATGAATCTTTTGTACGTTTATTCACCCCAAAAAGTTATAAGTGTGTCTACTGCGTAGTAGGAAAAGAAAGTGAAATTTCCAAACTCATCAATTGCTACATACACTATTAACCAGAAAGACCACAAAAACATTCCATAATCACGTTTGTTTTCGTCATTCTGTTTCTTGCATTCATGATTGTCTGGTTTTGTAATACTGGCGAGTCAACCAACCGGCAGATATTCATTCATTCATTCGATGTTCATATAAACTTCCATTTCTTTTGAGAAACTTTCTTTGAGCTCTCTACCTAAAAGTAATGTGTGCCAGTCAGCCAGCCAGCGTTTGCAGTGTCATTAACCTTTTTTTGTTGGAAAGCTTTTATTGTTTGTTGATTGTTTGAAAGCGTGGATCTTGCTAAAGCAAAGATAAGGTTGAAGAAGGGGATAGTATTGAAAAAACTATCGAGTTAAATGAATTGTCAGACAATCAGGGTTGTCACAGAATCCAATCTTGTTAGAATTAGATTTGAAAATACGACAAAAAATACATTTGTGTGATGAATTTCAATGTTATCGGTTTTATGAATGTTAAAATCAGATAGTAATTCTAGATTAAACATAAAACCGATAACATTGAAATTCATCATACAAATTATTCTTTTGTCGCCCTTTCAAATCCAATTCCGACAACATTGGACTCTGGGACAAATCTGAATAAATAGCCTACAATGGCCCTTATAGGGTAGACAGACGACAGCGTTAATTTGCATTAAAAACTTATTAATGTGAATTTAAATTTTACCCTGACAGACGATAGTTTTTAAATTTAGTAATTAAAAAAATATATTTTTTTTGGAATTTACATCGCATTCATATGGATAGAAGGTGGAAAGTACGATTAGCAGATATGCTTTTGCTACAAAATCACTATTCATTCGTTTGATTTTAATTTCAAAATAAATTAAAATTTTTTTTGAATTTAAAAATTTTTCCAACTGACTGATTGTTGATGGTATTGCCAAATTGAAATAAGCTAAATTCAGTATAAATTCAATTTGATTTCGTGCATTTAAGTTAAATAAATACTCATTTGGAAGGAGCTAATGTACAAGTTAATTTGAATTAATGCTACTAATGCAAATTAACGCTGTCGTCTGTCTACCCTATTAGCTGTGGGTAAGAACGAGGGACGTATGTAAAATGTTTATGTGACCAGAAGTACTTAAAATACAACTGGTTTTGTTGGTCGTTTTAATTTCGAATTAAATTCCACTATTCAAATGTATTTAAATTACTTAGCTTGCCTCATAATCGGAAAAGCCAGGTAACCTCCCTTAGGATTTCCCCCGTAGACTAGTAGATAGCGTGCTAGACTATTAGTCGACGGGTCGCAGGTTAGACCCTGGGTGTTTCTGCAGACAAGCCAAAATGGCTTCGCGGTTTGTGTTTGTTTAAAAAAAATAAGTGACCTTACCGTTGCCAAATGTAAGACATAAAAAGTCTCTGGGGCATATAAAGCAATTACTGAAAGCGAAAGCGAGTCTAGTGAGTTAAACTCGCTTATAGCGAACTCGGTTATAGCGAATCCTCGGTTATAACGAACTAATTCCAAAAACCCGACATTTTGGTAGCCATTTTCATACAAATTTCCTTCATTATGACGAATCCTTTCTTTTAAGGAACTAATTTGTACGGTCCCACGAAGTGAATTTCATAAATTTGTCCCCCTTTTTTTATAACGAACTCATAAAAATATGTACACAATGGCAACATCAATTTTTAATCTTACATTTTCAGTACACATGGTAACATTTTTAAACAGCTGATAAGTACATACTTGTGAAAAAATTCCAGTCGCATCAAACGGATTTAAAATGTTGCAAAATAAGATAAATGTAAATACAAATAATGTATTCATACTCGTACATATGTAAAGGAGTTTTACTGTAGTTATTTCTATTGGCCAGTTTCTGCAGTGAAGCGTAATACTCTAAGACAAGCCTTAATCCAAATTACTATGAAAGGGTTGGTTCCAGGGCTGCTGCCAGAATCAATAGAAAATTCCTGCTTGGAAATCCTGCATGTGCGTCTGTCTGAACGCGAATGAAGAAACAAAAGAGAATTTCAGATGTTTTTCTTCCAAATGTTCGCTCGTCTAAACTCGGACTTTTGAGTCTAATTTGATGAATCGGAATATGCAATATACATATATGTACATATTTATTTAGCAACGATTTGTGTGTGTTTTTTAATTACAAATGTTTTTTTTTTTAATTACTTTTACGCCTTGCTTCGCATGTTTCTTTAAATGAGAGCCAATGGCAGTTAGAAGAAGGTGAGAGTGTTAGATTTAAATGTTATTGCCGGTTATTGCCGCTGTTTATTTAACTCTACAAATGGCAGAGCATAATTTCTTATGATGTAGCGGCCACATAATGAAATGTGTCATGCATTGTCAGACAGACGGGTTATTGAACCAAAATGTTTTAGAAAGCGCTTTAAAGTTCAACAACTCGTAAGAGAAAGTCTATTTAACTGAGTGTTGATGATTGAGAAGAAGAAAGTTTAATTAAAGCGGAAATCAAATGATATAAACTGCAACACAATTTTACAATGCAAATAAATAAAAATGTACTCGTATCTGTGCATACAATACCAGGGGGCAAATTACGGCAATCGATATACATATATGATTTTCTGTTCTGTAAAGAATTTTGATTCTTATCCTTTTCTTATTTGTATTAGAAACAAATGTTAAAGTGTCCTTTTTTGTAGTGTGGGTGTGTGTTGTTAAAACAAAATGAAATTTTGACAGACCCGAACCCAAAAAAGTCCGTTAACGCTTCGACACTGCCTGTATTATTCTACCATGGCCAGCACATGCATCTGAGTACTCGTTTCTTTTCCCGTCGTCTCTCTCGCCTATGAAGTAAGACATGACTCGATTGAACGCAGTTTTTTTTTTTTGTAGAAAATCATGCTATTTGTGCTAAAATTGCAGATGTGCAACGAAGGATGATTTCCGCTAATACTAATCAGATTGTTTATCCATTTGTTTGAGGAGGTGTTCACATATTACGTTACGCGCTCCGATGGGGTGGGGGTTGAAAATTTGTTACGTAATTCATAATTTATATGTATGTATGTACATACTTATATATATGAAAAAATTTTAAAAATGACAGCCTTTTAGTACAACTCATCAAAGTTTTGCATTCAACTTTTATTGTCTTTCTCTACTTTTGCAGTTACATACATATCGATGGTCTCAAGTAGAAAGGCCCTAACTCGTAATTTTTACGAAATTTAGTTTTTTAGTGATTTCAAAAATAACGCTTTTACAATCAGTTGTACAAAGCAATTGTAGAAGCATTTGTACATTTTCATTTATGTTTTTACCGTCCCCTGTAAAGTTACAATTAATTGAGTTAGGGCTTTTCTACTTGAGACCAACGATATGTACATAATTACATACATATGTATGTATCATGTATGTACATACATACATATTTACATGTTTTGTGTTTGCAACATTGAACCACCACGATTTCCATTCACAACATCAGTGCAAACAATTTATACCCAGATTTACATATTTACAACTGAGTATAAAACTAGTTGCTTGCAGGCAAAAAATATTCAATGTAGCAAATTGTGCAATTTTACAATTTTAAAAAAGAAATTACTTTCACTTTTGCAATAAACTCTTTCGCAATATTTGCTTGTTATCTGCTCTAGGAAAGTTGATAACTTGTTTAAACCAACTGTGGTATTTATAGCAAAAACAATAGTGTGACGTTGTTTTTTTTTTCTGTTCAAAAAATAACATAACGCAATATAAGTATGTACATCTGTATGTAGGTATGTATGGAAATAAGTAATTTTTAGTTAAATTGAGGTGGTTTGTTTAGAGATTTTAAATATGAAATGTGATTATGTGTGTAGGTACTTGGAACTCAGAATATTGAATAAAAAAGCATTTATTGGCAAATGTTGTTTCCTTCTTTTGGGAAACCCATCACAGAGCTGTTTTTCAATACTGGAATACTCACCAGTTGTCAAAGATCCATTTCATTTTGGTAAATTTTAACTCTGCCACATATGTCTACCTACTCTCAATGAAAGACCGTTACATACCTATAAATTGAGCTTGACTTGATAAATTTTATATACATACCTACATAAGTTTAACTTTTGACCTCGTTTTTCATGCTTGAGAGTTATCCGCTTTAGCTAAAATTTCCTCCACGTGAGTTGTATAACAATTACCAACAATATTAATAAAAAATCCCATATATTCCATTGCCATCCTAATGCACATACTACATGCATACGCATATGTATGCATACATATGTACATACTTATATGTACATACATATGTATGTAAGTATACTTTCATATACATACATATGTACATAAATATCATGAATCAAAAAAACAAGATTGCGCACTCAGCCCTACAAAATAAATTTGTACTGCGCAGCCAAGTATGTATGTACGTCATCATAGAATACAAATGAATGTTTGTTGTAAAAAGTGTAAGAGATTTTTGGCACAAACACGGAAATAACTTCTAAACAGGTGTATCGATTTCAAAAAAAAATTAAATGGACAGAAAATAGATGCAGTCGAGTAAAACTTTTGAGATTGGACTTGAAGCTATTTGAAGAAGATCTTCCTCGGGCTACCAAAGTTTTACATTTCGGCCTGCTTTCCATACAAAAATTTACTTTTTTACCTGCGCAATGCGCAATCTTGTTTTCTTGTACATAAGTATTTCGTCATCGTCACTAAAACGTGGATTTTTTCAAGCTGCTTTGATTTGTAACCGAACAAACATTTTATGGCTTATTTGCCCTGACTGACCATACCTTAAGTTCATGATTTTAAAAGATCTATGTACGTACATATACATACATACATATGTATGTATGTAGGTAGTTAAGATGATTTAATTTCTGCATTCCCTTAAAACACTTTAACTATTATCCTTAAAGAATAAATCTATTTATGACACGTAAACAAGGCTTCTGCTAATTTCCCACATAAGTATGTATTTCCTTTTTGGTTTTTACAAAAAGATTCCTGCGAATTCGCGCAAATGAAATCAACCTTCCGAATCCTCTGAACACATTTTCAACGCTGACTTTTTGTACCTGCATGTCGAAGTTCATGCACATAATATTTTGACGAGTGCTTTCTTTCACAAGAACTAAAATTGATTTATAGTTAAAAGTAAAAATAAGTGAAGGTTGTTTACGTACATAGATACATACATACATAAATACTTATATACGTACATATTTTGTAGTTTGTTTAGAATTCCAGTATTTAAGAAAAGCAAACAGCTACTATGTTACTTTTGCAGACACGTGTACACGCACTCATACACACATTCCCATACACACATGTACATAGTATGTGTTTTCGCCTCATGCCGCTTTTCGTTTAAGGTGGTTGCGTTAATGGTGAGGAAAATAATAGTTGCGATTATTTATTTGTGTGGAATATTATGATAAAACACTATTCATTGGTATTAAAATTCAATTAATATATTTTTTAAATTGAACATGAATTCTTACACATTTTTTTGCAATATTTTTTGAAATTTGTTTTCTTTAATTGGTGTTCTAGAATCTAGATGCATAAAAGTACCACATAAAATTTGTTTTTATTTCCTTTTTTCGCTGTAACTACTACTTAGTAAGAAAATACAAATTTGCCAAGGGCTCTCACCGAGAATTATAAAAATTACAATAGTATAAGCAATAGTAGGCTTTGAAACTTATTCAAAAATCCCAACAAACAAATTATTGTATTCGATATGAATCTATTTTATTTTCTTTACAACCCTTTGGGTGACAATGAAAGTATTTAATAAGGCAAAACGGGAAAAAAATCTTAATTAGGTAATTATTAAATTTATTAATCGAGATTGGCTCGATATCTTCTTTCAAAGATTTTCAAAAACTTTTGTTTGTTGAGGGTTTTTTTAGCTAGTATATATATGTACATGGATTTTTAAAAGTTTTTCTATAAGATAAGAGGTTTGAAACATTTCAAAATATGGTTTAAGATATACTTTTAGCATAAGCACCAATGAAATGCATGTATATAGACTAGCTAAAAAAACCCTCAACAAACAAAAGCTTTTTAAAATCTTTGAAAAAAGATAACGAGGCAATCTCGATTAACAAATTTAATAATTACTTACAAACATTAATTAAAAAGAAATATGTATATATTTTTATTTTTTATTTGGCAGCTCTAAGCCACATAATGTACGAGTACGTACGCATATGAAAATTTGTGTATAAAATGTATCGTTGTTATTTAAAAGTTTGTTTACATCATAATGGGATTAGAAGTATTACAATGGCCTCTGTTGTACCACAACAGTACCTGGGTCATCACAATTAAAGGATTTTCGAGCGGAACCAAATAAGCTTCCCGTAAAACCTACATACGCTCATTGCACGTATATGATACATACGTACATATGCATGTGCACTCACTCATTCACGCCTTCGGAATTCTAGTTTAATTTCAATTGTGTAATTCAGGTATTTTTTTTTTACAAAATTACAGTTTTTTTAAGGTTGGTGAAAAGGGTCATAATAAGTAAGAAATAGAATTTAAAATTTTTATGATTGCGGTTTGTTTTTACGAAAATTTGCAAGGAATATATAGATATTTATTTCGCAATTTTTAGAATAATTTAGGTAAAAGTTGTAACAGTTTTGGATAGAATACATATGTACATATGTATTAGAATTGTTAGATGGCTATGACTGTGGCCATTCTGGTACATACATACATATTCTGTACATATTTATGTATGTACATATGCTTTATTAATTTAGCACTGTACATACCATGTACATACAAGTTAAATGTATGGCATAAAAGCCTCCTTGCTTTAAAGTTTCAAGTCTATTGTTTTCAAATGTCCCAAGAGTTTTAGATATTTTTGAATTTCACAAGAATTTGCAAAATGTGATTCACGTAAAATATTTTTTTAAACATTTAAACAAATTTCCTATACCTATAACATTTAATTTCACAAGAATACTCTTTTGAATCCAGTGTTTTGCTATTTTTCTTGCTGCTACTTTTGCCAACCGCAGTGTGCCTCACTCTCTTGCTGTGTTAATCACCAAGTCTATACATAAAACTTATTAATCGTTTGATTGTGAACAAAACTAAATAGTGGCAAAATTACAGAAATGTTCTCCACGTTTCCAGATTTTTTATAGAAATAAAATTAATATTTTTCTTTGTGAACGTGAACGTTAAATTATCTGCAAAATTCAAATCTAGACTCTCTGGAAATTTAACACTTAAATACTTATGACGCATAGCGCACGCTACTAATGAAAATACTTCTGCTAAAGCTTGAGAATATTTCATATGTACATATGTATGTTGTTGTTAGTGTTTGTAAAAAAGCGTAAACAGCTTTGGGACTTCTCATTACTATAATGATCGTCATATTCACTAATACAACTTAACATTCTTCTCCCCTTGTACGTCGTTAATCCCTTTTTCCTAAAAATGGAGCACGCGGATACTTCGTTTTGAAGTAAACAGTAAACAAACGAAACCCACTAAAATAAGAAAAAAAAACAGCATGAGCAAAATAACGATGACGATGTTGATGATGACGATGGAAAAAACACGTTTTGACAAAAACAGTAAAACAGCACATGATCCCAAAATACATTTTGAATTTATATTATAGAAAGAACGTTAAAAACCGTTGAAATTTCAAATTGTTTAAATGCTACTTTTTTAAGTTGTTATTGCGAAAATGTGCTTAATAACGACTGAAAGGTGAATCATTCAATATTGTGCATAAACAGATTTGAATGCTAAAGTAATTACTTCACGTAACCAATATACATATGTACATACATATACAATATACTATGTAGGTATTCGTACATGTGGTTTTACACATATCCTTTAGCTAATATTTTTAATTAAAATTTACATAAAGTTAATATAAAACAAGTACAACTTGATCAAATTAAAAATGAAGGAAAAGTTCTCTAAAAGAAATCCAGACAAAAAAATTAATGAAAATCCCTTAACAATTTTGCAGCTTCCTTGTGGGCTTCCCAGAAACCATGTGAATCACCTTGCAGCAGCTGCAAAATTTTTTTTGTCCCATGCGTATTTTCTACCTGTAGCCAATATTAAAGTAAAGTAAAGTAATGAGTAAGTTTAAACTGAACATAAACAAAAGTGACAACAACAATAACTTAAAGAAAAGTGTGCGTGCCTATGTTTCAAGATACTCATGCGTTTGTTTGAAAATTTACGAATATAACGCTGTCAGGACGAATGAATTCCATAAGAAGCGTGTATATTTGTTACTCAAATAACGAAACTGTACTACAGTAGAGTAATTTCAAATTAAAATTCCCTTGTTTGTTTTGGCATTTGTTCATAGGGGTTGTTTAATTTCTACAAGATTTTCATTAAAAACACTATGAAAAAGTTTTGTATAGATTAACTATAAAATAGAAAAAATAGTTTTTATAATTTAACTCGGAATTATTAAAAAATATTTATGGATATGTTTCAATACACATACTTTTATATTACGCATAGTTTTGAAATTAAAAATTGCAAATATTTTATTTTAAAATAATAACGTTTTTATTAAAGCTAAACAAACAGTATTTTATAAAATAAAACAATTTATATAAAATCTTTTGCTCCCTCTCTGTTGTTTCGTTATTATTCATCATTAGCTAGCAATTGTTGCCCAAATGACTAAGGTTAAAAAGAGACAACTACAAGCAATTTCACCTACATTTGTTGGCATGTTTCTTGTTTACACGCTGTTTTCTCTTATTTTTTAAATTCCTTTGATATGGCATCTCTAGATATGCTGTTGTTAAACGTTGTGTTTGGGTATGAGTTAATTTTACTAGGTTGCCTGTCTGCTGGTATTTTCTGAACTGATTGTGAATACGTCAGTTGAATTTTTTCATGCAAACGTTGAACACGTTAGTACGCTGGGCGCAACGGATATAGTACGAAAGATCTTTTCGAAATAGAACGAATGTAGTATTTCTTCACTTTATGTAAAGAAGCAAAAAAAATAATCCGATTTTGTTTTAAAAATCGTCAAATCAAAATGTTAAATATGCATTAAAAAGATTTCGTAAGAGGAAATTCAACTTGCATCAGCTTATTTTGTAAATAAAAACGTTTTGAAAACGTTAAAATATTTAATAATTTTATTTTTGAACCAAAAAATAAAAAAACAGTATAAAGAATTAAAGTGCAAAACGTAACTCTGCTGTCATTCATGTTCTCAAATTTGTAAACGTCGTATGACCAAGAAAATTGACAAAACAAAGTGCGCATAAAAATAAATAGAGAAAAGACGAAAAATTAAGAGTATTTTTCAAGCAACAACCTAAGTGTTGAAAAAATATAAGCTAGTGATATATTTGTTTGCCAATTATAGTGTTAAACACGTTAAAATTTATTACATTAATATAAAAAATTCAATATGGATAACAATACAACCAACACAACTGCCTCCTCGCCTGCAACATCTGCCACTACTCTAAACAATATTGTTACAAAAATATCATACTCTCAACCAGGTTCTCCCGTTCCAAATGATGTTACAGCAGCGACTAATTCGAGCAGCAGAACTGGTGTCTATACATCACCCAGCACACCGTCATCCAGCTTGTCTACTCCCAAGAAAAATTTCCTTGATGCTGTGATGCTGCAAACAATACGCAAGAAGCTTTCAACTCCTGGTGGAGCCTTTGAATTGCAATCCCTCCGTTTGGAGTCTAGCCTCGATTCGGCGGTGAATGTTGTTAAAGATCGCTATATAATATGTGCCAAACCAAAACATATACCCGCAGCTGCCTTTGCCAAAGCCCCTTCCTGCTATCGCCACTTGGTGGACATGAATATGTCCAACCTTAAGTGTACAGATGTCTTTACGGGTGAACAGTTCCTATGCAAAGTGATCAACGAACCTCTACATAAGGTGCAGCAGGCCTATTTTAAACTTCAACAAGAGCATAATCAATGTCGCAGTTCCATCTATGGGCACCAACTAATACGTGGTATTAAGGATATAGTGTCTCTGAATAAGCAACGCACATATGTTATATTGGCGCCACCCCGACCCGTAACTGCCTGTGATAGTACTGTAGGAGTATTCGAGGATTTACATACCTATCTACGTGAAAAGCATCGTTTATCTGAAGCTGAAGCTCGCTCTCTTTTCCATCAAATTTGTGAAACCGTGTTGGTGTGTCATCGCAATGGTATCATTTTGCGTGATCTCAAATTGAAGCGTTTCTTCTTTGTGGATGAAGCCAGGTGAGTTATTTCATATTTTTTTACTATTTCATTTAAAATTTATACTTATATACGTTTATTTAAACTGTTTGACTCACTTCCCGGATTAGAGTTGTCACGGGGAGAATAAATGTAAGAAGTAAAGAATTTTATATATTTAAGTACCTCTGCACATATTTTGCAATATTATTCACTGACAAAGGGACTATAAAAGAATGCATTCACTGTAAAAAGGCAGTAAATTATCTTACAACGAAATAATAGGTATACAATTTTTAAAAAAAGATAAAAATAAATACAAAAGAACATTTTGAAAGGGAAAGAAAAGTTAATTTTCGAAAAAAAAATATTTACAATTTATTAATACCCTTAAATACAAAATAGAAACATGAAGCTCATCGAACTCGTTTTCATAGGGGGTATCTTTGTTTTTTAGGAACCACCGCAGAACTTTCGAAACCACTTTTCGCGGTGTGAATTATTTTAAATTTTTTGTTTAACTAATTCTTCTGAGAGTTTTAAAAATATGGCATAAATATATTGCATACAAAAAGCTTTAGGAATCTCATGTATGTTATGTATCTTATATCCGATTTTATATGCAAATTAGGGATGTATCGATACGCCTTTTGTTGATACGATACTGATACGCGTATTAAAATTAAATTCAGGGAAAAAACCAACAAAACTAAAGTTAACAAAATTACAGCTTAGTTGTGATTTGGTATTTTAAATTGATATTAATAAGATTTTTGTTTAAAAACCAAAATATTCTCAAATATTGCTAGAAAGACAACTTCGGAAGTCTGTGCCTATTTACACTGAAATTCTTACTTTGTCGGCGAGAAGGAAGATCGAATTTAAAGGAGTATACTACGCATGTACTATTGAAATTCGTTTTCTCGCTCGTCCAAATATAAATGCACACAATGTATACATCCAAAAAAAGTTTTTGGAATAAAAATTTCACAATGTAAAACCAAACGCAGCTTTAAAGAAAGAGAAAAATTGCAGCGACAAAGGTTGCATATTGTAATCTTACAGTTTGTTTTAACGAGACTTGAATGGAAAATAGTCTCTCAGATGCAGCAGTAATGATTTGAAAACTTTAGTCCTTCTGTGTAATTTTCCTCAAGTTTATGTATGAGATGTCATTGCGCAGTAAAAAATCGGATCTGAGTATTAAAAGGATTCAGGTACCTCTCGAGTTCTTCTTTAACAAAACCACAGCTTACGATTGGCAAAAGCCTCAACATCCTCGGATTCTCCAATAATTTTATTATTCTATTAAAATTTTATTCGCTTAGTTGCTGTTATGCAGCGAAATAGGGATTAAAAATAGCCAAGCAGTTTCAAGAACTGAGTTACTGTTAAAGTTTCACCATAAAAAAGTTAAAAAAAATTAAAATTATCGTTGTATTGACAATAAAAACATAGACGATGCCTTCAAACCTGAAGTTATTGCCGACATATCGGTATCGGATCCATGCCATATTTGAATGAGAAAATTTCTATAAACTATAGAGCCCTCCAACGATAATATAAAAGTGGAAGACACAATCGTATACGTATCTGAAAATAGGACCATAAGTCGGAAAAACTAAAGTTTTAAATTTTTACGCATAGACTTAAACCAATTTTAAAAATTAATATAATTTTAAAATGTATTGAAGGTTCTATGTATACGAAGTTTTTTCAAGTCTTGTAGTGACTCTATACCTTTACAGTACTTATTTTAATATTATTTCTCACTTCTAAAAAAAACGTAGTGGCGTAAAACACAGACACAACAAATAAAAAACATTCGTGCATACATGGACAATTTTTCTCAATAGTAAAAATGACATGTATTTACAACATAATTGTAGTATGGCAGCAACAGTCACAACCAGCAAAAACAACAATGAAACATTTTAAACTCGTTATTGCCATTAACACACAAACATTGAGATAAACCTAAAACAACAACAAAACAAAATTTCAGCAAGTTAAAAAAAACGAATGAAACAATCATTCTCGAAACACTGTAGCAAAATTAATATGTGTACATAGATAAAAAAAAGTTAATGTAAAAAATTATGGAACGACTTTGTACCGCGTATGTTTGTATGTTAGTAAGTTTTATATGAAAAAATCTAGGTATGTTTTCTTAATTATAAAATTTCGCTTAATTAATCGTGCAAATTTAGAAAAGGTTTTGTAATTGAAAAGTCTAATGTACAGTTTCCGCTTTCGATTAAATATTCTTTATTAAATTTGTCTTAATATGAAAAACTGCTATCATTTTGTTTACAACTGCATATGAACTAATTTTTGTTATTTTAAAACATTTGTTGTTTGTTATAGCAACATTTGCAGTAACATTGAACGTATTTTCAAACCAAATAATTTTGAAATCAATACTATGAAATGCTCAAAATTAACGCCAACAATACAACCACCACCACCACCAATAATCACACACTATACTACCATAACACAACGTTACCAAAATACTGAGGGCCAACAATTACAAAATAAACAAACAAAAAAATTAACACAGGAATCCCCACCGAAAATTTTTTATGAACACACACACAAACGCACAAACCAACACACATACGATGGCACCCGCAAATTGTAAAATATCATGGGTCTCCCCGCCGCTCTTTTTCAGAAACTTGATTCTTTTAAACAGCGCCAACAAATACACATGTGTAATTTTTAAAAAGTCTAAACGGCTGCAAAATTGCATTTTGTATTTATTACTAAATAATTTAGCAGCTTGTTGCATTTGAATTGTGGTCGTAACTTATGACTTGTAAGTGAGAAACCAAATAAGAGTAGAAAAAATTGTGAGAATTGTTGTAAAAATCATGTAAAGATTTCACATTATGGCCAGGGTTGCCACTCAAAATCTTTTTTCCTACCAAATTTAATTTCAAAAACTACCAAATGGCATGTTTACCTACCAAAAATAAAATAAGCAGTTATAAAAAAAATAAAATTTATTAAAAAAAAACAAAAGTTTATACATAACAATGTTAATATGTATCTTTATAAAAATAAATAACAATTCATTTGTAAAAGAAACAAAACAAAAAATAAAATAAGCAGTTATAAAAAAATTAGATTTATTAAAAAAAAACAAGTTTATACATAACAATGTTAATATGTATCTTTATAAAAATAAATAACAGTTCATTTGTAAAAGAAACAAAATTTTAAGTAAAAAATAAATAAGACTTCATTTGTAAAAGTAAAAATCTTAAGTGTTTATTTGGAAAAAGGTTTATTTTTTAAAGTCTCTTTTTGCTGACCATATATAGTGCGAATCAGTCTTATTTATCATTTCCTTGCACATCATAATATTATTTAAGGAACATAGTTCGAGTCTATTTCGAAGTTTGGTTTTTACTAACGCAAGTGTTGAAAATTTTCTTTCTGCAGCTGCTGAACTATGTGGTAAAGACAATAAATTGAAAACAAAATTAACAAGCTCGCTAAACATATTTTAATTAAGCCCATTTTTAATTTTGCCAACCTTTTCCCAAAAAACATTAATCTCCATTTCATCATTCAAGTTGTGGTCACTAACTCAGTCAATTCCACTGCGATACAATTTTATCGGTATCACAATCTAATAATTTATCGAACTCTGATAACAAAGGCAGAATTGATTTGTCATTTTCAGATAAAGTTTCTGGAGGTGTTATTAATTTCAAAAATTGCAAGTCAGATCTGTCAAAGTCAAATCTGATTAAAGCTGATTAGCGTGAAAAAAAATTAAAACTGAAAATGAAAAAAACTACCAAATTCACGACACAACCTACCAACTCATTTCAAAACTACCAAATTTGGTAGGAAACTACCAAAAACGGCAACTCTGATTATGGCTCTCTAAATTGTATGAACAAAGAGAACGAACTGAGTATGGTTATGTTTATTATGAGAGGGGCGGTTTTCGCAGTGCTCCTACACCAGCGTTACCATATTGCCAGTTTTAACTGTTTTTTCCAATTTTTTAGGATGCGTAACAGTTTTTCAGTTTTTCATGAATAAAGACAGGTTTTGTTCGATTTCCACCTTTTTTTTCCAGTTTTTCCAGTTTTCAACAGTTACCTGCTCAATTTTCTATTTTTACTGGAATATATAAAATGTTTCAACAAAAAATAATACAACGCATTGAATGCAGCTGTGTAGTTAGTTTTAAATCTCTTTTTGGCATTGAAATACTACCCATTGAATGCAACTGTGTATTAAGTTTTAACTCACTTTTTAGCATTTGTTTGTGTTGAAACCCTGAAATGTTGTTTTGTTTCTGGGAGGTAATACTCAGATCAAAACGATGTGACAACTCTGAAGTTTTTCCTTACTTACAAAAACTAGTATATTCAGTTTTGTCAATACCTGTTTCAACAGCTAATGTTGAACGCATTTTTTCACAAATTAATATAAATAAAAACAAAATAAGAAATAAATTAGAAATTTCCACTTTGTATGGTATTCTAAGAACCAAAGATTTCCTAAAAAAGAATGACTGTAATTGTACAAATTTCGTGCAATCAAAAGAAATGAAAATCAAATTTAATCAAAAAATGTATAAATGATATTTTTATGTAATTAAGTACGATCTCAAAATGTGATTATTGAATTACTTTTTTTATGGTTTTATAGCTATTTTTTGCTATATGTTAAATAATTAATATGAAAATAAATGTTTTTTTTTATATTTTTGTTTACTTTAAACAAGTACAAACGAATAAAACATATTAGGCTTATTGTTAATTAAAATGTAGTTTTATAACAAAGCACAACTTGTGATCTATAATAAAAGAATTTGAAAATATTTTTTTTTTTGTTAGTATAACTAAAATTTTTTTATTCTGTGTACATTAAATGCTTTATGTTATGTTTTTAATTTTTTTTTATGTTGTTTTATGTTTAAATAAAATACAATTGAATTCAAAATGCACGTAGTAAAGTTTTTTCTACTGTTTTTTATTCTTTTTTTAAAAAACAGTTTTTTCTTAAAAAAACAGTTTTTTTTACAGTTTTTTGAAAAAAATACATGGCAACACTGTCCTACACCCAACTTATACACAAGTAAATGCTTATATACATACATATATATATACCTTTGCATATATGGGGCAATATTTACTTATACATACACAATCACATAGATTTATTATGCAGTTTTTCTTAAATTAATGAGGTCTAGTTAAAATTAATGTAATTATTAATCCATATTTAATTAATAATGTTTTGATTTAATTTCATTAAAAATTTTTATTATTTTTATTTTGTTTACAATTAAAAAATACTTTGAATTATTGTAAATTTTTTTAACATGGACATTTTCTCCGTGGATTTCTTTATTATTGAATTATGATTTTCAATTTATTTAAATAAATCACTAAACAATAAACTTTGAAGTTAATATTTTAGTAATTTAAACAACAGCTCTTGCATGTTTTTATTGTACGAACTTTTTTTGCTGAGTTTTTAACAATTTGATATTTCGCTGTTGCTAATGTGAACTTACACCATAGTGAGCCAATCGCTAATGTGAAAAAATCTAATAGCTCTAAATATTTCTGTGGATATACATACATACATACATGTATGTATATTAGTATTTTTTCTAACTACGGTAAACATTAGTTCACACTACCGTGATTTCACTATGCGTTAATTTTTTGAATACAAAACCATTTAACAAATATGTGACTTATAGATGATGATGATATAGTAGTTTAAAAATTCGACATTTTGTAACTTTAATTTCAAGTACAAACATGTATTTAAATTTTTTTTAATGTCAAACAAAAAACACTTAATTTTGATTATAAAAATTTATAGAAATTCGTCGATGTTGAATAATACTTATTCTGTTTGTTTTTAGTATCTTCGTTTATTATCATCTTGATTTAAAAAGTGTTTAAGGTCATTGAACACATTGCCTATGACCCTGAGAAAAATAAATATCAAATTGGAATTCTCTTTGTTAATCTAATAAATGAAATACGAAAGTATGTACATGTGTACAGATATGTATTTGAATATCTATAAGAATCGCTAAATACATAAGTTATTGTTCCAAAAAAACATTTATTTTCTTAAACACCATTTCCCATATTTTATTAATTTGCTAAATATTTTTTATAAAAAACAAAGTCTTTTCTCATTGTAATTTTTAATCAAAATTGCTGTTTTTTTATAAAATTTATTTAAAAAAATATTAGAAAAAGGCATAAGAACTGTTTATGTGTATAAGTTATTGCCAAATCAAATATTTTGTCGAAACGTGTTTTCAATAGTCATTCGCGACCAATGCGATCGATCAGGGAATAAACCCATAATATTACTAAAGGTATAAATAAAAAACTCGAAAAAATTTAAATTTACTCTGAAAAAGTGTAAAGTTTTCCGAAAAATCTAAATTCCACGCCTAGTATTCTAAAACGCACCAAAAAGTGACCTAAATTCACTAGATTTCCATAATTTTAAGGAATCTAAAACTCGGACAACATCGAATATTCGAAACTTAATGCATGTTCGAAAGATTCTCAAAATTTAAATTTTGATTTAAAAAACATGTCCTGCACTTCGTTTTGTAATTTTTAAACGTGTGTGTACATATTTCACAATTTTAACCTTGAAATTTTTAATGCAACAGAAACAAAAGTAATGAATCACCGGGGGAAATAATAAAGAAGAAAGAATTTATTATTCAACAAAAATTTCATAACTTTTGGAAATTAAATTAAAATATGTTTTTAAGTATTTATGAAGGTCAAAAAGGAACGTGCTACAAAATAAAAAATCATATTGAACTGAAAAAATACTTCAGTAGCGACAGCGAACCGAAACTAGAGAATATTAAGTGAGGAATAGAAAAAAAATACAAAACATTAGAAAAAAAGAGGAACAAATTTAATTAAATTTTTAATTGGTAAAAATTGTTACTGCTCGGTTAACGAAAAAGTAGTGTCCGACCCCAGTCACCTTTTCGGACCGAACGCAAACTTCAGTAGACTTTCCACCCCGGACTTTAAAACCACCATTTTTGTAATTTATTTATTTAATGAAAACAGAATTAATACACATAAAAACGTTTTATTTTGTCAACGTGGCAGTTTTCGTTCCTTAATATTTCACGATGTTGCATTTTCTTCTGTATCTTTGATGATATACAAATACATATGTAACTATACAAAATGTATGCAAAGTTCGGTGTTCGGCGAAAACTTCACCGAATGCCAAACAGAGGGTTAAAAAGTTTTAACCTTGTTCTCTGTATACATTTTCAAAGCGGAGAATCCTAAAATTTCCGTGTGTTTATATAAATTAAAGTGATTAGATCTGACTTCACTAAGAAGAGTATTTTTTTTTTAGTTTATGAACGAAGGGTGTAGAAAATCCAAAAGAGAATTTTAAAAAAATTCAGCATGAAAAGCTTTCGTATAAATCCCTTCTAAAGGCAGATATTGTGTTCAGTTTTCCACGCGGAATGCTGTCAAAATGCATGCATAAAAAATATGTGTGGAAAATTCGTGAAAAAATGTTGCTCGGGTAGTACTTGCTTCTGGCAACTTTTTATCAAAGCTGTGAAATAACGCGAATGGCCTTTATTTCATACGGAATTTTAATAGCTGATCTAAATACAGATGGACATAAAATACTAATCTAAAATAAATTGATAGAAATAAATACTTATAAATAAAAATAATAAATGCCAAATATTGAAAAAGAAAAGTTTAGTGAAGTGGAGAAGAGACAACTTATTTTAGTAGTCAACACCACATTTGAAATGTCAAAATTTCCAGGTGAAATAATCAATGTTGCTCAACATTTTTCACAAATTTGAACAGAGTACTAAGCTTAAGAAAGGAATAAGGAAATGCTAATTACTTAAAAAAAATAGTACTGTTCCTTTCTTAATAAAAATGATTATGCCTATAAAATCTGAGCCAGATCTAATAACTTTCAATTAAACTTGTAGATATAATTCCAAGAATTACATCTAATAATTAAACTGAATTAAATATTTTTTTATTTATTTATTAAATTTATTTTTTTTGTATTTTTTTTTTTTATATAGAAAACAGTGTTATTTATTGCTTTTTACACACGTCTACATTTGTCCCACTATCTCTGCTCTCTTGTTCTACTCTTTTGTGTTGCTCACAAATTATTGCTACACGAATACTGCTACTGTTGGCTCCATATATACTACATAGATACATCATACTACATACTACATTCATGATGGTCTTGCCTCATTCATGGTGATTTTTTGAAAAAAAGAAATATACCACACGAAAAAAAATTTGCGAGGTCATTGATTGTAATTGTGTTTTATCATTATTATTATTATTGTTATTTTTGTACATAGTAATTTTTTCTCTTCATCATCTTTCTTCCAAGCTCTTTTGTATTAAAACCAAAATTAACTTTATTTATTTTTCCTCGATTCTTGTTTACTTCATGGAGTTATTGTGCTTTTTTTGCTCTTCTTCATCGTTTGCATTTCATTGTTGGTTATTTTAGTTTTTGTATTTTGTTGGTATTCATTCGTTTTTTTTTTGTATTGATATCAGGGTCAGTTCGAGGTTTCATGTTGTTGTAATACTTGTTGAAATTGTGTTTTTTTTATGTAAGCCAAGCTTTTGGGTGTTGCTTGCTTAGTGGCTGGTAACTAATATGTGTGCAAGAGTGTATGCAGTTAATAATCATCATACACAGCATTTAATTTGTTTTTATTTTATTTTATTTAATGTGATCTTGCTGGCAATGAATTTATTACAAAATTCAAGTTGTATTTCTTATACCAGTAGGTATGGGCGTTAGTTTTGAAGTTTTAATACTTTTTAAACATTTATTATGGCTGTAGAGGCACTAGAACTAACAAAAAAAGTTCAATTTCAATTGTTGCGGTTGTCAGTTGTCTGCATTTAAAACTAGTCATAAAATTGAGGTCAAGTTGCGAAAGAAAAAAAATCAAGAATAAAAATGGCTTTTAATATAAAATAATTACTATCAGGCTCTCAAAAAATAAATAATAGTGCAAGAGAAAATTACATAAGTACATATACATATACTATGTTTTTATATATGTATGTATTAAAATAATGCTCTTAAATGTATGGGGCTGTTCACATATTTGCTTTACGATGTGGTGGTGTGGGGGGAGGTTAAAATCAAGGAATCACGTATTAAACGAGGTCTACCTGTACATACATACATAGTTTTATAGGTCTGCGTTCATACACGGCATGTCTTATTGACATGATTGCTACTTTATAGGCGTGAGAGACGAAAGGAAAAAAAACGAGTACTCAGATCCATGTAAACGTCATCAACAAGACATGACTTGTGTGAACATCAATAAAAGTTGAAAGAAGAAAAATTAAGAATATTGTCAATAAGACATGACCCTTTTTCGCATTCACTGAGAACTGATAACGGGAATAAATGTTCACGTGAACTGCACGATACTAATTTCCCCTTTCTTGGAGAATGAAAATTTCATGGGAATACAAATTTCACAACTTGTTCACGATAGAGATGAATTCTTACTTGCCAATAAAATGTATAAAAAAATTTATCAAAAGGTTTTGCATATAACCTGGGAGTGCAGCGTGATCAGGCGCATATCCAGGGGAAGGGAAAAGGCATTTTTATCTTCTTAAAACTAATTAAATAGCTTTCATTTCTGTTGCATTTCAAAAAGAAATTCTTTCAAAAGCAATATTGGTTATTAGAAATTTCGCTTCCCAAAAGCGGGACAGTTTACCGAACGAAGTAAAAATCGTTACGTTGCCACATTTAGTAACACGTTTTAAGATGAACAGCAACAAATCTGCTTAGCCTCGAGCCGTTTAAAGTCGCACACACCGGCGGCAGCTAAGTGATTTTGATCGGCTGAGTTCTGGTCGGCTTCGCGCACTGTGTACGCATACAGCTAAAGTACAAAGTTCTTATGCTGGCTACAGGCATTGCAACGAGTTTATGCAACCAGGCTTGTTTCATTGTAGGTTGCATAGTCTGTAGTCGTGTCAGCATTACCGTGTGTCCTCAAGACACTCCTCGTCCTTTTTTATGTACATATATTATTTTTCATAGAATTGTATATTTTTTTAATTCTTATTTTATTATTAAAGTTTCATGATATCTTTTGCGAATGCATTCTTTTTCGACCTTTTTTTTGTATTTTTTTTCGAATATCTGTTAATTATTTCAACCATTAACTTCTTATTTATTCTTTTTTTCAGAACGAAACTCCAGTACGAGTCGCTAGAAGGTTCCATGATTCTCGATAATCCCGACGATGATACTCTTAGCGAAAAAATCGGCTGTCCTCTTTATACCGCACCCGAGTTACTGTGTCCCGAACCCACCTACAAGGGGAAACCGGCCGATATGTGGGCCTTAGGTGTGATTTTGTACACAATGCTAGTCGGACAGTACCCGTTCTTTGAAAAAGGCAACAGCAATCTCATTACCATAATACGCCAATGTTTTGTACAACTGCCGGGCCATCTATCACGTTCTGCGCGATGGCTTTTATTGGCTCTTTTGCGGAAAAATATCTCAGATCGTGTGCCAATCGAACATATCTTTTTAGCGCCTTGGTTGAAAGAACAAAAGCCATTTCATATGTATATACCAGTGGATGTAAGCATACCAGACGACGAAGATGATGATGGTATGAGCAGAAGTGAAAGCATGGGTTGTGTGGATATAGTTGAAGATGATGGAGTACAGCCGTTGGATTACTCTTGTAGTACGCTGAGTATGAATTTCGTTAATGATTCGTATGCTGAAATGGGTTGACGCTGGTGCGTTAAACCAATTTAAGCGGCTGGCATAAGCTTTTTCTTATGCTCAAAGCTTAAGACTTAATCTTCAAGCGCTGGCGCGCTAGCTTCGCCGTTTTAGTTGCTCTACGTCAACACAAACTTAAAGCGTGACATTCGCCTTCCTTTTACATACCACCTAATTCGATTTGGCGCTATTCCTTTCTTTCCTGCTAAAACGTCAGATCGCTAAAAGACTTGTTAACGTCGTTGCTGCTGTCCGCCATCCAAGTCCATTATGTCTAAATTATGAACATTCGCAAAGAATTAAAACATCCATCTACCAAGTGAGAGAGTGTGAGACTGAGCATTATGTCTGTCAGACATCACAAGCCCTTGAGTATTTCACGCTGTGGCATTGTGTCTATTTTTTTCCACCTTCCCAAAACTTCCACCATTTTTTTAGAAAAAGTTTGGGTTTCCTATAGTTTTTAAAAATTTAGTAAATTAAATATAAATTTGTTGATTTTTTTTTTAAATTTTATAGTAGAATTTTGTTGTTACTCTGTTGCCTTGAATTTTTTTTTAATAAAACACAATAGTTCGAAGTTCTTCCAAGTGTTCTATGACTTTGAAAATCATTAAAAATGTATTAAATATTGGAATCATACAGAACAATTTATTGCTTGTGAAAAAAGTTGTATAAATATAATTAAGAGAAAAAATATATCGGCTGGCCTCTGAAAAAAAAAACAAAAGGAAAAATGTATAAATTGAGTTATTTGATTTTCTTTTACATTTTCAAAAAAAAAAACTAAAAAATTAATATAAAATATTTAATAAAAATAATAAATAATTTGATCTCAATATTAAATAAAGTATTTTTTATTTGTTTTAGTTGGGCAAAAGATTGTTAGATGGATTATTTTTAAACGCACGCCAACAGAAATCGGTTGAAAAACAATAAAATCAAAAAATAAATAAATACATAAATACAAAAATTGTTTCGAAAATATTTTTGGATGAGCTGAAATTGTTCTACTTTAAAAATAGACAAATGGGTTACGAAAAAATATTTATAAATAAACTGAGGAACAATTAATAATGTATTGAAATTTCTATGTATGTATGGATGTGTGTGGTATGTAAGAACCGTAGGAAACAAATTTGTGTATAGGGTGATATTTTAAGCGATTGGCTTCCAATGATTGCCATAAAATTTGTGATGCAAATAATCAGAAAAAATACTAATCTGCATCAGAGTTTTTTCATAAAAAAAATAATTTATTAAAACAGGTAAACATTTTTAAAGGAAAGATAAGATAGGACAAGAATAGAGCTGAAATAACATGCCATTTTTCGATGATCATCTCATCTCCATCATGAGAGCTCTGGCGCTTTTCAGTTTTCTTACTCTCAATACTAATTTTTAAACCAATTCCAAACCCCATTAACAAGGTTGTGAAGTCGATTTGTCAAATAATTTTATTATTTTTATTGTCAAATTATTTTTCGGCTCTAGACACTTCAACATATGTATGTATGTACATACCGCACTTGTTCAACAATAGTGTATTAACTCGAAATTTTTACTCTTTATGAAAAATTTGCAGATAATAGCTGCGTTCGAGTACTTTTACAGTAAAATGCAATAAATGAGTAATTACTGAGTAAACTGAAAAATTTACTATCAAAAAAAGCTGTTTCCCAAAAAAATATGCGAACGGAAATATTGTAAAAATTAGTATAATTAAGGAAACAGGTGTTGCAAATCAATATAGTGTTGAAATATATTTACACTTTGGACTACTCAACTCCTTTCTTGTTGGTACTCGATGCAAGTTAAGTTTATTTGAGACTTCAACAACAAACATTACAAAGTACATGATTAAAAATAGTATTATAAAGAAAACTTAAATATATAATGTTTTGATAAAATGGTATTAATGTTAGACAGTAACAATCTTATCAATTTGTGAATATACACATATATATAATAACAATTTTTGTAAATTAAGTGCTTGCTCCCGGCACAATACTTGGTACTCGATGCAATATTTATTATATCACGAATATTTTAAGAAACAATTTTAAACAAATTATTTTCTGTAATCTATTCCATGTGTTTATTTTTATTTGAGTTTACTAATTTGTGTCCGATTACATTTATTTAAAAGTATGTGATTATTTGATTTTGCTATTGGCTACCTTAAAAGCAAGTGCAGTACTAAGTAACCATATACTTAGCATTTTCACAACTATAAAGAAATAACAAGGGAAATGGCTGTAAATGGTTTCTGCAACATATTTTTATTTTAAAAGGCATATACATTCATGTTTAACGAACGAATAGCTTAAAAAATAGTTGTTCACTTATTATTTTTTATTATTTTGTCCCCGTTTTTCTTTTTTTAAATAATTTTTTCGCAAATTGTATACTTTTTAATTTTTTACTTTTGTTTATTTACCTTTTAAATCATATGTTTTTCTGTTTTACTAAATTTTACTACAAGAAATTTCTGCAGTAAAAATTTGTAAATTCTCAGTCAAGAATTGTCACTTTACGCTCTCAATTTGTGTTCTCATTTACTGCAACTCGAGTAAACGAACGCAATTTAGTAAAATGCAGTAAAGTTCAGTAAAAATTTGTAAAATCTTTTGGGTACTCGAACACACTTAATGTTTATAATATTTATCTACATTTTGGTAGCAAAATGGAAGATTTAAAAATTATTTTTCATATATGTACATATCTTCAATGTCAAATCAAAGTATTTTTCTTCTATTGAAAATTTTAATATTTAAATTTGACACTAAAAAAAGTTTTTTTGTACTAACGGGCTTACCTTGCTTATTGTATCATGCATGGTCTTCACGCAGTTGGAATATTTAATTCGAAAGTGGACGATTTCAATGGGAATGTGACTGCCAAAAACGCTAATAAGTACTTAGGAGTTGTTCATATATTACGTAACGCATCCATGAATAAATCATTTATAATACCGATTTGTTTTTAAATGTGTTACGAAAAGCGGTGGACGACGATGGTCGATGTATTTCGATTCGAAACGGAAATCTTTCGAACTTGTATAGCTTGTACATTGTGCTTCGAACATGTTTTCTTTCGAATGGAAATACATAATAACCCCCTGGTAGTTTGATAACATTATAACGCAAATATCCGTAGCTACCAATCAAAAAAAATAGTAAACTCAATTCATAATGGATTAGATTAGAATTTTTAGATTAGCTAATTAGAAAATAAAACTAAGTTTAGTCTCGATTCAAAATATTGACCCTAGATTTTTAAAAAGATTTTAAAATAAATAACCGAATGATCACTCTAGATGCGTTGAGCTTACATCATATTTCTTAAATTAAAGTATTTACCTATTACTATTTAATGATTTTAAAACTTAAATTTTTAAAATAATTTATTTCAAATTACAAGAGTTTAAAAATTTGTCTGCAAATATTGCAACCTATTGAAATACACTAACTTATTCAAATTTCGTCATACAAATTGACGCAGACACATATTTGACAATTCTTCAATGAACTTGAAATTTTAATTTAAAAAAAAACTAACTTTACGACAGCAACTTAGCATCGAATGTACCGCGAAGGTATGTAATAGGACTTCGTAAATATGTCTGTATGTATGTACGTTTGTGTATCTATGGTGTACTGATTGGCTATCAGTATCAGCACTTGGAAGGGCAACATTTAAATTATATTGCATAGTATACATATTGTATCATGTGAACACCTCAGATCCAATACACCATATCCCATTTAAGTTATAAAAAACAATAAATTTTGCATTTAAATTTATTTATTATAATTTATTGTTAGTTTTCTAGGCGAACAAATATGTATGTACATACAGTGTAAATTCGATAATCCGGACTTCACTAATCCGGAATATTCGGTAATCCGGACAGAATTTTGCAGCTCATTGCGTATTCTATAGTCCGGATTGATTTCAACTCTATAGTCCGGATTGAATAACAACCGTTTTTATTTATTTTTTTATTCAAATCACAGCATGCTTTGAAAAATACAGCTAGAATAGTGTGATATGAATATGTGTTGGAACGTTGCACATCTGTTTTTAGTTTAGTATTGATGCAAGATGCCTTCAGTGAAGAGAGCACACAAGACTATCTATTTTAGATAAAATAAAAATTGTTGAAGAACTGTACAAATTAATATTTATGTTTTTATGTTTAATTTTGCTATGCATTATTACAATTTTTAATAAATGCATACATGCGTAGTAATCCGGATAATTCGCTACTCCGGATTGGGGTTTGCAATCAATTATCCGGATTATCGAATTTTTACTGTACATACAGTACGTGCTTATATTTTTTTCATGTAGGATAAAGTGGACCTGTGAGTCATATAATTTCTTAGATAAAAATAAATAATAAGAATTATAAAATTCTGAATTAAAATAATCAGCCTGTTCATGGAATTCGTCAGGGAATTGGTTCGGCATCCAAGTCTGAATCCTATTCCAATTATGAATTGGTTCAAGAAAACGTAACGTAATTGCTTTGTTCAAAAAGCGATTGCTTTTGTTCGAAGTTAAACATTAAATTCCAAGATGGGAAGATAGATCCTGCATATTTATTTTTTATTAATTTTTTTCTTTTATAATTTAAACTCATATTTTGTAACAGGAAAGCTTTGGTTATACATATTTCAAACTTGTATGAAGAATACTGAGACATTTCCTTTAACAAAATGAGGCCTTTATATTATAACTGATGAAATATTAGCTGAAAAATTAACTAAAATGCTGCAGAGCAAAACCAAATAAAACTCTATGGTTGCTATCTGTTCAAGAAACTTCTTTAATTTTGAATTAAAAAGAAATCTAATGAAAAGAAATCATATCAGATGAAATAGAGCTGTAATAAAATTTGTTCCGTTACAATTTTCAGTTAGTGCGAACAGCCCCTCAGGCCATCGGCATAAAATTCTAGCTAATAAGAGCTTAAATTAGGAATTCCCGATTTCCAATGGATGAACCCTTTTAGAAGAGTTTTGCTGAGAAAGCCTGACCTTGGTACAATAATGCAGGTGATGCTACTAGCAGAGCTGAATTAGTAAGTTTGAGAATGTGTGCGAGACACAGATTTTGACATAGACTTTGTACGTTTCTACCAACAAAATGAGTTTGTTTTTTATTGTAGAATCGGTAGTACCTGTAATAATTGTAGTCTTACTCTTCTCCTACCTAACACAAATAAATACAATTAATATACTTACGTATGTATATCGATTGGAAATAGTGTACCTTGTTCATTATCAAGTTTTTTTTAAGTTTATTCCAACTCATACATGCATGCATATACATATGTATGTACATATATATATCTATTAACAAATATACAGACAATTTGTTTAAATGTTTCTTTTTTATTTTATTTATGCACATGCATACACACATATACCTAATATACATATATACATGCATATATGTATGTATGTGTGGAATACGTTTTCAAAGTCATATTGCGAAAAAGTTCGTCGTCTAATCATATAGTACATGTGTACATACATATGTACATGTGTACATACATATGTATATATGTATGTACATATTTCTCACCTTTTTGTATTCGACTTTTGCTTATTTATTCATACGAAATGCTTATACTATTTCCCATAGATTCTCTGCGTGTATTTTTTGTCAGTCTCTTGTCTTGGAGAGCTTTTCGATAATATAATTAATAACAGAAAAACTGGCTGGCTTAAGAGACAAATGGTTTATGATGATGCAATTTTACTTCCTTTCCGTTAAAGAAATTTACATATTATGTGCCTATGTAGGTATATTCAAGAACGCTTTAGAACTAACAGCAATCAAATAGATCGACATTTGATCTGTTTCTTCTGAAAGTGACTTAAATATATTTATGTATGTATCTTAGAAAAATCAAATACATACGTTTAAATTACAATAAAAAGATAAATAAAATAACCTTTTTTTGAAAATTGACTTAGGCAACTTTCAAAATAAACGGCTTATTTATTGTAACGCAATATACTTAGGTATGTGTGTATACGTACATTTGTATGTAATACTTAAAATGTAAACATTATTGCATCATATGCAAATTGTTACACTGAAATGCTTAGATTCAACTAGAATATCAGAATTTTTTAAGTACATACTCGTATGTATTTACAAAAATATACATACATACATATGTACATATGTTCATAAAAAAATTCAATTAGTTTGAGATTATGAGACCCACTATCGAGTAATGTAACCACTGGACGAAAGGGTTGCGATTTAAAAAAATTCAGCGCCAAAAGTATTCGTATAAATCTTGACTAACAGATCTTGTTAACGATAAAAAAAATTAACGGTTCTTATTACATTATATGGCAGCACTATTATAGAAGTAAAACAAAAATGGTTGACGTGACTTATTGTGCGAAACTTTATTTTGTTTTTCTGCGCAATGTATTGAAATTAGCAAAATGAAGGACAGAATTCAAAAAAGTGAAAGATTATTTTATTTCTAACTTAAGATAAGAACAAATTTATTGAAAAATATAACCAGTTCTAGTTATAAATATATAATTAATGTGTCCGTATGTACATACATACATACATACATATGTACATAATATATACTATGTATGTATGTAGATTAAAATAAAAAAAAAATTAATTAAAATTTGTGTACTTAAGCTTATGACTTGCAAGCTGTTTTTTAATTTAGCAATACATAGCTAGGGCCATTTATTTAGACTATAACCCTGCAAACATATGGAAGTTTATATGTATGTGGTACTTAAGTATATGGGAATTTTTTAAATTTCTTTAATTAGTATTATAACTGCACTAATTGTCCCACATATTACTTAAAATATATTGAAATTGATTATGGAGGGGTAAACTTAGCTAGTTCCTATGCGCATTTCACTGTTGTTAAAGCAGATCATCAGGGAAGTTTGATATTAAAAATTTAAACATCAAACATAAAAGTTAAAAAACGACACACTTACATTACGAATTTATGTACATATGTATATACAACATATGTATATTCTTATTATCCCTATTCTTACTTGGATTCTTGATATGTAGGTAGCTATTATCCACCTGCCTCGCTTTTTCCGGAACGGTGACACTTCTTGGATAAGAGAGCAATATCATATTTTGCATTTCCCGCTGTCACATTTCAATGTCAATTTCGATAGAAAATGTTTGCAGGGAACGTATGTAAATCAAATGTTTTTATTTCCGTAAACAGGCGAGTTTTAACATACTACATATGTACATACATATATACATAGATAAGTGTGTATGCACACATGACGGTGTATAATAAACTTTTAGAACAATAAGTTAATTCAGAATTGTTTTTATTAAAGAAAAGAACAAAGTAAAAGCAAACGTGCTGATCAGCACTCACTAGACATAGTTTTCAAATATGATGTCGCAGAAGCTTATTTTTGACCTACATACTTGCATTTCACATCTTGCGTGAGGCATTTTTAAACCCTTCCCCTTTTTCAATAAAATTTACAAATTCCGTAAATTCTAAACCGTCTCCCCTTCTAAAGCGTTATGTAATATGTGAACAGCAACTAGGGGATTTTATGGAATGTCTATGGGTAAGCTAGTCTATATACATGCACATAGTAAATCGTATATTTTTTGAAAAGTTTTCAACCTCAATTGTCTACATAAAAACTCTCCAAAAATAAATAAGAAATTGTTATTATAACAAATAAGTATATATATACATATGTACATATATAGATAGATTATAAGAAATGTTTTAACTACTTAAGTCGAATATTCATATGTAGTTATATGATATTTCATTAATACATACATATGTATATGCATATAAAAATCTAAAAAACCTGAGTAATTAAAATTTAAAAAGATTTTTTACGCTCGAAATGTGTGTTGAATAGCAACTTATTTTTGTTTTTTATCTATTGCAAATTTTTACAGCCTATTTTTAGTTTATTTTTAAGCGAAATGCATCTGCCATCACTTAGAAGTATTTTTTATATCTCAACGTTTGGGCATTTTCGTATTTAGTTGGTATTTGGAGCAGGTATGAGAGCTGAGTAAAAATAAATAGTTGACATAATTGGGAGTTATTGACGTCAATTGTGCAGAATATGTCTACAAATGCATGCAAAATTCTATCTTATGTGTTCCTTGCAGTTCATATAAAAATAAATATATACATACATAGATAGTAGACACAAAGAATGCCAATACTTGCTGGCTGTTTATAAACTAAAATATTTTGTGTTACGCTCTAAATTTCTGGACTATTACAAAATGTATTGTATTTAGTAATATTTTGACCGTACTAGTCGGATTTACATAAAGTTAGAGAGTTTTTTATATGTGTATGAGGGGAAAGCTGTTTTGTAAAACAAATTAAAAATAAACAACAATATTAAATTAAAGAAATATACAACAAGAAAAATATTGCTTATATCATCGATTACGAGATGTATATTTTTACCACTGGGATGTGAAACGAAATTGTTGCCGCGAATAACAAAATTTTGTAATCAAAATTTTTGCTAAAAGCAACCACAAAGAAAAACTATTATTTTTATTTGTTTGTTTGACAAAATTTACTTGCAAAACAATAAAAGTAAAAAAAGTAAAATTTAAAATAAAATTAGTGGATACTTTTTTCCGTAGCCTGAAGCAAAAATTAATTTACAAACAATTTGTATTTTCTTAAATAACTTCTTCAAGCTTAAGTCCAACAATATAAATATAAATTATTTATGTATTTTATTCAATATTGTTTACCAAACAATTTGTAAAAATGTAACAAAGTCACTACCAGGCTTTAAATTATAAATAAAATTTTCTATATTTCCATAAGTTTGACAGTTATTTTAATAAATTTGAAATAATTTCCGCCCATATTTACAGTAAACCGTGTTGTTTTATCCAATATATCTGGCAGCTTTAATTGAATGTTTTCTATTGCCAACTGAATGCAACCCTGAACGGAAACTTAAGGAATAAAAAATAAACAAAAGTTATACAAAATAATGCGGAATGCTGTTGTTAGACTTAAACTCGGATTGTTTGCTGAAAATATTTAGTTATTGTGATGAAAAAGATTTAATAAATTTGTGTCGTTCGCATTGGATGCTTAATAATGTGATCAATAATAATATATTCCAAAAACAGACCTTGGATCTATTAATGTGTGGCCATCGAAATAACCCAACAATATTAAAGCGGTAAGTGTGTAACTGTAAATTTAAGGACTTGCATAGACATGTTACAACACCTATTTTAATTTAATTTATCTTAAACATCTAAAGCACCCATTCATACCTTTCGTTTGCCGATCGCTTGAAAATAGCTAGAAATTGGCTAAATGGATGTTATCGTGAGCAACAATATTTTCATCGCTCCAAAATGTTTCCCACAAAATTACACTTGGAGCGTAACTGGTTGTATGTATCCTATGCCGGCTATCTTAGTCAACACAAACGTTTAAAGGCGGAGGCTTTGCAAAGACGTTATCATAAAGAAATATTTACGGGGAACAAGGCAGACATAGCTGATTTTGTTAAAAACAAAGATAGCATATTTGTGGGTCGTGTTACAGGCAGTTGTTTTATTTACGAAGATGGATATGCTACAGAACAACAATTACATCTACCGAAAGAGTACTTAAGATGTGTAGATTTCGCGGGCAATTTGTATGCAACAAGTACTGATTACTGCGCTAAAATTTGGCGACGGGAAGAGGAATTGGGCTTGATAAATTTGGAATTAGTGAACGATTTAAAGGATGCTTATAAGACTATGCGTTTCAATGATTCAGGAGATCGCTTGTTTGGTGGTTTATATACGTCAACCAATAGATGTGCCTTAAGAGAAATTGACTTGGGAAGGTGAGTACTATTTTGATTTCTTTTATCGCTTTGTTAAATTTCATTCATGAAGAGCATTAAGAAACGCATCGAGCTTCGCACAAATAAAAAGTTTAATATCTTGCATGAGATTCCTTTAAAAAATCATTAAATTATGCCATTACTAAAATGAATGCCTTAAGATTGTAATTTCGTTTATACATACAAACATATTTAAGACTGGCTTTTCTGCAAAACACACAGGATCTTGGCAGAATTATACTACTTAGCGATTCCTAATAGATTTTTTTGTGAAACAATTGGGTTTCAAAGAGTTGGAAAAATACGTTAAAAGTTCGTTCAGTTTAGAGTGTTTGTTAATATTTCCCCCAAAAGAGTGATCATCATGAAATAGTGAATATTATTCAGGAAGCTTAGTGGTCGAAATTCGACCGCTAGTTTAACGTATGCCTATTTTGGTTGCATTTATTTAAAGAGAAAAAAATTACCTAATTACTTACTCCCTTCCCCATGGATAAAACAGTAAGCGAAATGAAATTAAAAAAAATCTTATCACTCATATACATATACTTTGCTTGTTTTTACTTGAACCAATACTTACGCAAGTGAATGCGTGTACGTGTGTATTTTTTGCATTTGTAGTGGTGCCAAATTCATAAGCCTTTTATTCCTTTAATAATAAACCGATTTAAATAATGTATGGCCGTGTCACTAAAGCTCAACAATGTTTACCATTTGGTAAAAGAATGAAGAAAATCGGTTAGCAAACAAAGGAGAAAAAAGGATCTAAAAATTTGTCTTTGCCTATTTATATATAGATTATTATTAATATTCATTTATTTATTGAAAATTTAATTTACAACAAATAGAATGGAATGAGGAGCGGCTTCAGTGGCCTTCGTCTCTCTTATTTAATATATGCATGTTTGTATATAAGATATAAGAAATTACACAAATGATGTTTTATTATGGAAAATATATGTTTAAATTTTAGTTAATATTTCTGGCGGTAGATGTCTCTTTAACAGCTTATAATATAAGTTTTGTATGGCTTCTTTCAGAGTTGTTGGTAGGTTGGGCTTATTATAACATGACAGGATATGAGTTATAGTTAGCTGGTTGTTGTATTTTGGATTTAAAAATTTTTTATTACGTGAAACCTTGAAACTAGTTTTTTATTTTATTTCACCATGCGAGATACCTTAAAAATCATTTTTTCGGCTTCAGGTGAAAGTGAATTCAACTACAACAGTGTAATTTATGTGTTGCATAGAAAACGATAAAATAAATTATTGTGTCACTCGCTTTTCTTATTAAAACAAATATGTGTTTTGCAATAGTCATATATGTATGTATGTATGTAAAAGTATTAAAATATTTACTGCTATTTGCAAATCCTTCAAAATCATAATTCACAAAAATCATTAATCGTGATCCACTACTGTTAAAGTCGTTAATTTAATTTCCTGCCTCCCACCTTATGTTTGTTTTAGTGGCTACGAACATGCCCTTAATTCCAGTACCATTTCCATTTATGATCTAAAACTGAAGGATGATAATATTCTATTTACCGCAAATTTTGATACAAGTTTTCGTCTGTATGATCGCCGTTCCGATCGTGATGAATTTATTTGGGAAGATCCCTTTGATTCTTCGTTTTACTGCCTGGAATATGATGGTCTGTATGCAGTATTATGTGGTACTAAATACCACAGTCGTGTTAACCTCTACGATATACGCGTCCCTGGCAAACACATACAGCTGTATTTTCCTCAAGTACAGTCAAGACGTCGAGGAGGAGATTTTAAATCATCGCCTGTCTATAGTTTGGCTTGCGATAGTCGTTATTTGTTTGTCGCCACTGATCACAATGTACATGTACTTGATTTTAAAGCAGACTGTGCCATCAGCAGGGATTATCGTGATATATTTCGACAAATGCATCGTATATAAGTTAAATAGTCATGAAATATGTAGAAAAATTAAGTCTTACAGTTAAAACAATTTTTATTCACGTAAAATAAATTTTAGAAATTCCAAGCAAATGTAAGTAATAATCTAACGCATTATTATTTTAAATATAAATGTTGTTTTTTATTACATTTTAAAGGGAATTGCTTTATTTTATTCAAGTTTTATCTTTGCGTTCAATATTTTTTTTCTTTTCTTACGCATATTTCAATAAAATTAATTAAGTTAAAAATTGTATCTTAAACAGTGCAAAAGTATGAAACACAAAGTGTAAATTGCAGTAAAAAAATGAAATAAAATTAATTCTGTATGCAAGTAAAGTTATCAATTAAATAATGATGCTGTTTTGTTGCCAAACTAATAAAACTAAATTTGTGCCAGAAAACCTGCTTAATATAATACATACACTATCGAGCCTGTTCTGTAAATCACATTATTTAAAAACGTAAATTGTAAATTATTCCAGTTTTTTGTAGTTTTTTTTGCGTGTTTAACATTTACAAGATATCATTTTATTTTATCCTCGAATGCTATAAATCGTGCAATCTACAAAACATTAACTTCTTAATGTTTGGAAATTGTGTGATTTATACAATAGGCCCGTATATGACAATTCTACGTACATTAACTACAAGCTTATTTACATATAGTGTTATGTGTAAATGTATTCGTTCTATAGAAGAAAAAAATCAAGTTATTGGTACAAATATTTTTCCTAACTAATTTATATAGTAAATTTATAATTTTTTTATAATTTAATTATTTTTACGTAATTTATTTCGAACTAATGGATATTGTCTGAATTGAAAGTTATTAAATTAGGCTTGAGTTCGTTAATTCAAATTACTTTTATTAAGAAAAGAATACAGGAATACAATTAACTCTCACAACACTAGAGCAGATGCTATTTTGGGAATCCTTAACACCACCTCATGAGTGCTCAGGTTTTTCGTTTCCACTTTTTTGATGAATGTCAATTGTTGAGGAGGTGATGTTGTAGCCTCCAAAAGCTGCATGTTGCTACGTTCTGCTTTAATGTTATCAGAATTAGTTACCTTTTCATGTGATTATTTCTTAATAAATATAATATGTCTCAGTAATTTCAAATAACGAACTCCAGCCTAATTTAATAACTTTCAATTAAAATTATAATTTAATTTATTTTTTTGTGGCTAAAAGTATAACAACAAAGAAAACGTAAAGTGCCCAAATATGGTACAATTAAACTCAGTGTGTCAAGATTAGGGGAAGTGTTGGAGGAGGCATAATGATTTTGATTATTTTTGTGTAAAAACTAACTTATATATTGCTTAAAATATAAATAAAGGCACCACTCTCTAATCTAGAATCTTAACTATCTTTGAGTTTCTGTTGGCGTTGAATCTGTTATTTCTGTTTTGGTATCATGTGCCGTTGTTGCATCAGTATTATTGGAAGAAGTATTATGCTGAGAGGTGGACGCATCTGCTGTTGAAGCTTTTTCTGTGTTTTCATTTAATGCAGCCGCAATTTCACCATTGAATTGCAATAGACAGCCCAAAGCACCAAAGTATCCTTCATGTTCAAGGAATAAACCTTTGAGGGTGCCATTTGACCAGAATTCCATGGCATAGGCCAATAATTTCATGGCTATGGGATTAACACGCAGGAAATTGCCCACAAAAACTACCTAAATGGATTAAAAAATAAAATGTAGAATTATGTATTTGTTATAATATTAAAACGATTTTTTTAATAAAAAAAAAGTATTGAAGTAATAAAAATAAAAAATGTACATACATATGTACATATTGCATATTGATATGTAGTTTACACACTTTGTTAAAACTTGTTTATTATTAAAACAAAAATTAAAAAATTTTTGATAATCTTATATGATTGATGATGACTGTATGATTTTATCTTATGCAAAATTTAATTTCCGATGTTAAGCGATCGATATTATTTATTATTTGACTGTTCTTTCAATGACCCAATTTTTGAACACATTATTTATTTTATCGTTTTGTTTGCAACACATTAAATGATCATAAATGAAGTTTCAGTTTTGAAACAAACACTGCGCATTAAAATTCATAAATTATACTTTGCCTATATACAAATTAATGTATTTTAATTACCCTTGAAATGAACAATTTTAATTTATCTATGCTTCATATAATTTAAACAAATATTGTTGATTTTGTGTAACGAGAAGTGGTTAAAAACATCTTAAAGAATAATGTACACACAGCCCTGATTTCAACAAAAATAAAAAACAAAATTTCCCCCAAATAAATTAACCCAACCTTTATCGCTTGATAAAGTTAAAGAATTTAGATAACAGGAATATTTCCATAGAACTTTTTGTTTTAAATTTAGTTATTGTAGCAATAAATGCAAAAATACTTTTTTTTAGTTACCTTATCAATTTGTTCGTTAACTGCACACATGCGAGCAATCAAACCGATATTATTGGTAATCGTAACTAGAGTTGCATTGGCAAGATCTTCTCGGGAAACCGAAGCTCTTTTATCTTGTATATGCATTTGGCCAAAACTATGAAATTCAAAAATTAGAATACAAATTCAAAGATTTATTTAACATAAACAGGATTTACCTTGAGGCCACTAAATCGCCAGTTAAACCAAAGCGATCATAATCGCCACCATAAATATCACGTACCAATTTATCAACTTTACGACTGTCACCCTTGGTGGCCAATTGTATGGCCTCTTCGAAGGTGGTGCAGCCAGTTAGAAGACAACAAAGGCCCAGGAATGTACCGCCACCCAAACTGTTGGCATAAAAAAGAAAATAAAAAATATATTCTTGATTTTGTGTAGATGTCAAATTAAAGCCCACCTAGTACCCGACACACGTTTATAGTTGTCAGGGCCGTAAACTGCTAAAATGGAAACACCAGAGCCCACATTTACCAATATGAAGGGATAAGGTTGGGAAAAGTCGAAAGCTTTTTTCTCGCTTTTACTGAAATTTTTTTAAAATGTTTTCTCTTAATTCAAATTGAATATTTTTTAACAAAGAAATACAGGAAAATCTTAAGAAATACAGGAATATTAGCAGGCTGGTTTCGTCGGCCGCAACACTCCCTCTTCAGCGCTCATGTGTTTGTTAATTTTTTTTAATTTTTCGGATGTTGAATATATTATTTATTTAACAGAGTATTCGATTGACTTCTCTCCGTTAACCAGCCTTTTTCCTGTTGGCAGCGCTATAAAAGAATTAAAAACTTTCTTAACTTACGTTATGTCCCGGGCATTTTCATAATAATAACATTCTGTACGATTTTGTACTTCCGAAAATAATATGCCTTTTATTAAAGTATCCAATTCATCAAATTTAGCCAATTTCATATTGACTTGCTAAAAAATATGTTTAGTTTTTACTTTTTATTATATATAAATATTTGTGGACTACTACTCATACCTCACGAAAATCATTTTCAAATTTATACGCTCCTCCACCAGTGGCACATACAGTTGTTACCAATTCAGCCATACCCTTTTGTTTAGCTAGATACAAGAAGTTGCCCATATCTGTGGTTTGAAAACGTATGAAATGCAAAGATCCTCTACGCTTGCGTATTTCTACATTGTCCATCTAAAAGATAATTATTTGTTTGATTTGGTTTGAATCTTGTATTTCATAATTCTTATATCAATTAGGTTGGGAGATAAGTAAGAGAATTTTATGTTGATTATTTAGATTGTTTTTTGTTTTTGTATTTTACCGTAAATATTTATGTAAATGGTTAATATTTAATAACTAGAATGCGGGCGATTCGCCGTCGACCGCTGGATATTAATCGGTTGATATACCAAAAACAGCTTTTATATTTTATTTGCAACTGAACAGATAGATATACACAAGTAATTTTTTTTGTAGAGCTCTTCTTACTGCAAATTAAGTAAAATTAAGCAAATTGCAATTACGTAGTGTTGTTAATAACGATGTATTTTTGCACAAATACATTGTTTGCACACTTTGCATTGACAATCGTGAGTACCCTCATTATTTAATATATATATGAACAAATTCTTGCATTTGTTTCATCATTATTCGTACCCTTTGTGTTGACGTTTTATCTCAACGATTGTTCTATAAATGATCATGGATTTTGAATTAAAAATTTCCAAGTTTGATAAGCACTAAAATATTTCCACGAGTTTTAAATGACATTTTTAATCAATTTTTTGTTTTTATTTAATTAATAAAAAAATAAATAAATAAAAAAGAGCAATAAAGTTTGTATTACAGTGCGTTTAAAATGTTTAAAACAGAGATATGATAATTCAGTAGCATTGTACGTTTTGATTTTGGTGATATCATTAAACATTTAAATTTTTTTTCTCTAACGGGCAGTTCAAACGCAAGCACATTTTTAAATCGTGTTATTTTGACTCTGATAGATTTTTTCTTCCCCCGAAATATGGATTATCACTCTTTATATCTCTGGGGACCAAAATGAATCGCTTTGCTTTACGGTTGAACAAACAAAATATTGCAAACTTATTATCGGACAGAGAATTTGGCAGAAAAATCGTGTTACCAGCCGTCTTGGCCTTAGACTTTCTCTAGTTGGATTAAATAATGAGTAAATAAGGGGAATGAATATTTTTTTATTTCTAATAAAGTAGTTTCATATCCTTTAGAAAGAAAGCCTCATTTCCAAAAATATTTTTAGATCATTCGATATTAGGCGCAAAGTTCTTTGCAGAAGTCACTATTATCAGACATTTCCTAATTATTTTCTAAATAAGAGTCTACATTTTATATATATTTTTTTAAATTTCAGCTTTTGAACGTTTTTATTTATTTCGTTGAAAGTTTTCTTTCTATTTTTTTTTCTAATGACCTAATTAATTACTTCAGCATTCCATTACAAAGTTTGTTCACCGACTGTATGCTAATGTTTTGTGCAGTAGAAAAGTTGCTCAATTTTTTTAAGCAAACACTAAAACAAACCTTGAGCCGGCTCTATGAACAATTCATGATTACATATTTGAAGTACTTCAACTAAGTGCGATCAGTTTAAAACCTCACAAGTCCTATGAAACAACAAAACAAAAGTATGTACATACATTGAATATTTTTGTTTAACTAATAACAGATATGCATATATAATAATCATTAGTATTCGTAAAAAAATTTTTTTATATACTCAAAATGTGAGTGACTGCAGGAGGTAATACATTTTTGTTTTCTTTTTAATTTAAAGAATGTCGAATTAATTTACATTTTTAACATTTACGACAGCAAAATGTCTTCATTTCATTAAATACAATCCCAGAACGATTTTTTGTATTGTTGGAAGCACATTCAATAAATTCAAAAGTCGAACTTTCAGCAGTGGGAGCAAGGGTTAACACAAACAAACAATAAACAACTTTTGTTACAAAGCGATCGTTACTAAAAGCTAATGCTAATGACGTCTAATAAACGTTTGTTACAAATATACGAATGTATGCAACGCAAGATTCATTTGCATAATATTTTTACTGATTTATTTGGCTCTGCACCAAGGTCAAGTTAACACGTTGTTTATTTTACATTACACACTTGTTTTTATGTTTAACAAAACGGCCACAGAAAAATAAGTAATTAAATAAAATAACATACAAATTACAATATTTTGAAATGGAAATTTCGGAATTTAAAATTGTAAAAAAAATTCGAACAAAAGCACACAACCAAGTTAGACTTTGATCAAGACTTTCGCACGTTTTCTCACCTGTAAGTGTGTATCTCTGTGACCCGTTTTGCCATAGGCCGAATTTTTTGTTAGATAACGTCTAATACTTCTTAAACTTTCGGCCTCTTGGTCTTGTTCATCTGGTGTAATATCTTTGGGTTCAAAATACACCAACTTTGTCAAAGTACCACCAATATCCATTCCAAACCAGGGCATTGCTGCAACCACAAAATAAATAAAATAAAATTTTCATTAATGTTTATTTGCTTCAATTAAAAAATAGGATTAACAGTTTAATATCTATCTTCAATGAACATTGTTTGGTCACCAGATACCTGTTTGTTGTAATATTTTATTCCAACTCCTCGTGTTCATAGTTTACCGATAGTTACACTTTTATTTTATATAAATTGTTAATAGAAACTATATTTTTTTGCGTAGTACATTTTCCACTAGACCTTATCTAAAAGTCCCGACGTCTGCCGCCTCTCCTGTACATTGAAAAATAATAGTTAAAACGCACTCAATTTTAAAATCACCTCATCGCCAATATACGTGAGTTTGTATTTCTCATAAAATTGTTGAATGAAATATGTTATAAACAAATAACATGCGATTGTTTTCTAAAGATGAATCAATACAAATTTGCTTGGAGATTGATTTTTGTACTCATATTAAAAATCATTTATAAAAAGAAACTGCACGCTCATCATGCCATGGATTACGATATTTATGGAAAAATTATTTTTCTTCTGTGTACGTAAACTGAAAAATAATACATACTCGTACATACATACGTGCAAAATAGTTCATTTAATAATAAAGTCTATTCAAAATGCAGCTTTTATTGAAGGGATTTTAAATTTAAAATCAAGTAAAAAAAATTAATTTTTTTTCAATTTCAATGCACAAACAAATTCAATAGTGCGATATTTGAGGTCAACTTGTTATAACAAAAATTTTACAACGTTTAAAATTATTTACTGCTCGCATGATTAAAGCTCTCAAATGTGAGCTTATAAAAAGCTTAATACGAGAGAAGTTGATAAAGATCTTCGTGGGACATTTGTATTACAACTTTAATATGACTGTAGAAATATTCAGATTGTTTATTAGACTTTTCATACGCCCATGTTCTGAAAAACGCATCATAACGCTTAAAATTGGCTAAGCAGGTGGTCTGAAAAACGAAAACGCCAGAAATTTGGCGTTTTCAAACCTTTAATGTGCACTGAAGCGATCTGGCTTATTTTATTGAAACCGCACTTTAAACACAAAATGAAATGATGCACAATTTAAATTTAATATGTTTTCTTTTTATTAAAGCTAAAGCTTGTAATATTTGACCACGATTTTAATAAAAAAATATGCAATTTTAAAATTTTCTTTGAGTTTGTCAATTGTCTGTTTCAATTGTTTACTTTTGAAGAATCCCTTGGTGTTTTTCTTTTTATTAAAACTTCTTTTGATTGTAGCTTTTTTAAATCTAATATAAAAAGTAAGAACGCTGTCGGCATTTAATTTAAATTCATTTATTTGTTTACGTTGTTTTATGACAAAACATCTGTTTTTTATTGTACGAATCGTAGCGATTTCCGAACAGGTCAAAATGCGTTTTGCATTTTTGAAACTGTATGCGATTTGAAAACGCTGCGTGTTTTTCAGAACATGGGCGATAATTTTTGTTTTTCGAATTCAGTTTGCTTTTATTTCCGAGTTTAGTGAAGTTATGAGTTTTATCGGCTTTTGGAAAATGTGTTAGATTTCGATTTTTTGGAAATTTGATACTTTCAGAGTAACGTCAACTGTTTTCCGCATTTTCGAGTTGAATTTTCGGCGAATTTTTAGCTATTTCGGTGTTTGCAATATGCAAACATATATTTGAAAAACTTAATTTTAAATAAATCACGAGATTTTAAAGTTAAGTGAAAAAAACATTTTTTATGAAAAAATATTTTTAATATTAAACTAACCAGCTCGCTAAATTATTAATGGCCTTATTCACAAACGCTTAATAAAGTTAAAACCGGTTTTCCCATATAAAAATCCAACATTAAACCTACAATAACTTTATTAATTGTTTGTGAATAAGAATAAGGCCATAAACATTTAATCTACGAAAGCTTTTTCGCACTATCCTCGTATTAAATTGGACTAAAAAATAAGAGTACAACAAAAACTAAATAGTTGTGATAGTACATAATAAAGAAAGGTGATTTTTCTTATCAATATCGAGCGTACAACATTCTCCCGAAAAAAGTAAATAAATAATATTCCAAGGGCAAGAAAAGATGATAAAGAACTGGTTACAAAAACTTCTACAACCAACAGTGTTTTCTAAAACATATTTTCTATCTAATCAAGATTTAATCATTTTCTTAATAGCAAAAGAAACTAACGCAAATATTCCAATATCATCCTTACTTACACAAAATTTCAACTTCCTCTAGTGGTCCTCTAAATCTATTTTTATAAATATTTTCACTTTCATCACTATTTTTATTAATATTTTGAACTTGATTTGCAACTGTGATTGGCGTGTCGTTTACATTAACTTCAACTTTTGTGTTAGTGCTGATATTATTATTAGTATTTGAATTGGAATTTTTATTTTGATTTTTGGTTTTAACGCTTTGTATTGTATTATTGTGGTTAGCCAACTTCCAGGCATTGCGCCATGAGTTCCGTTTTCTTTGCATGGTGGGCAACGTAGGTGACATGGGTAGAGCTAAAGAAGACTTCTTGTCGAAAATGGCGCTCGGTTGCAATTTAAAAATTTTCAAATTAATGGAATACTTGCTACTATCGCGATTGGGTGGTACATTCATGGTTTTAGTTTTTTCTTATTTTTTATATTCTTTTTGTTTTTTTTTGGTATTTGTAAAATAAATAATATATTTTTTTAAATATCACAGTTTTATTATTGTTTGTTTTTAATTTAATCATTTACAGCATAGAAAAACATTTCTAAAATATTTTGTTTTTGTGATTAATTTCTATGAAAAATTTTAAACATTTGTACTTTTGTTAACTTCAGTTTTTTTTTTGTAACAACACTTAATCCAAGCGTCTACAGGGCCAGTCAAGCTTTAGCCAACTAAACAAACTGATCGTTAAAAAAATATTTTAGCAGAATTTCATAAATTAATGCATGAAAAAATAAACGAGCCGAACGATCGGCTGATCAGTGTCACCAGGTCTTATTAACATGCTGGAGTTCAGCAAAAAAAAAAAAATGAAAAATAAAAAACCTAAAGAAAGCAAAAAAAAAAAGTGCTTGCTTATTAAATTAAACAAAAACAGCTCTTAAAGATTAGTCTAGCCACTCCAAAAAAATCTACCTAGAGCGAAAACACTTAGAAATTTTGTTTTTCAAAAAGAGAACAAGAAAATTAATAAAACGGAGCGGATTTGCACATTAATTCAAATGTATGTATGACTGGCGTATGTACTCGTAGCTTGAACGTCAAGTGCTTCATAATATTTATCTACTTTATGTTTTATGTTCGGCATCAATTTCTTTATTACGGCGCTCTTGTATTTGAGTTATAAATATGTATGCTTTATATTATAATTTTAGTTGATTTATTTTTCACTATCTTGATTTGTTTTTGAGCTTTTATTTTTATTATTATTATTCCATCTGTGTATTCTGTTACCCAACAAAAAAAAAACAACACAATTCAAAAGAGTAATTTAATAGAATACTAATTCAAATGTTTGATTTTACTTCTTTAATCAACTCAACAAAAGAAATAAAAGAAAGAAAAGAAAAGAAAGGTGTCTTTAAGTATCTTCAATTTAAGATTACGAATAAGGGACAGTTTACTTCTTACGTAATACCTTTCTGTTGGATACTCCTTTGTACCTCAGAGGAGTTTATCTCTATAAAGCAATTTCAGTGTATGAATAGTTCGATTTCGTGCCATTTTTCTTTCGTATCGCAATAAGGAGCAACCCTCTTGGTTTCTGGCAAAAAAAAAAATCAATTCGTTTGATGTGTTTTTCGAAAGTGTAGTCATTAAAATTAACATTCGAAATTACGATCTTAAGGACTTAAATGTAAGCTTTAAAATATATACAGTATTTATCGCTTATATGCACGTCGGTTATTTGCATGTAACGCTTATATGCATCCCAACATGGGCAATTTCCTTTTCGTATATAAGAAACCATAATTATTTTTTATATTTGTAATGTAAATATACAAAGACCAATGAAATTAAAATTTTGAAATTGAAGTTTTGTTTTAAAAATGTATTAACATTTTCTTTTTATGATTATTTGGGATTTCAGAAAAAAGGCTGAATAGATGTTTATATCCTTACATATTTATTCAAAGATTTAAAAAACTTTTGTTTGTTGAGGGTTTTTAGCTAGTCTATATACATGCATTTCATTGGTGCTAAAGCCAAATCATCAGTAGACCTTAAACCTAATTTTTAAATGTTTCAAAAAGTTTTCAAAAGTTTTTTAAATCTTTGAAAAAAGATATCGAGGCAATCTCGATTAATATAAATTTCATAATTACTTACATATTTATGTATTTTTAAATTTGCGTTTTAATGATTTTTTTATATTTCTCAGAAGTATTAAAAGTTTTTTTATTATGTATTTGTTTTATACTTGTGTGCTCAAAATAATAATTTTAATTAAAGTTCTATTTTTTATACATGCACCACTGACGCATATGGGAGTTTTTTTTATTAGCACTGATTATGCAAATAAGCAAGTTTTTATAAATGCATTTCTCGCTTATAAGCACCAAAAGTTGTGCAAAATTTTGAAAGGGATATAAGCGATAAATATTGTATTTTATTTTAGAAAACCAAATAGAACTTTCGAACGTTGATAACATACAATATTAATTTTATGCGTCCATAGACTAGTGGATGACTATCAGTATGGATGTTTGGTAGAATCGATTCCCGCCAAGACCCTGGGTGTTTCAGCATACAAGTCAAGAAGTTTTATTAAATAGTCAGTTTAAAAAAAAAAAACAAATAAGTTTTAGAGAAAATTTTTTTATATTTAAAATTCCTATATTGTATTCTTTTTTTTAAATTTTAACATTGAATAATGTTCCGATAGAAATACAAATTTGTGTATAATGCCGTTCTGATAAGAAATTGCCAACATTTTCAAGATATGCATGTGTACACATGTATGCAGAGTGCACAACGAACACATTTGCCAAAGAAAAACACATGCTATGCTTCATATGACAAGTGCATTATCAAGCGACTTTTTTGCATATCTTAATATTTCTTTAAATCATAAATTTTAACGAGCAAAATTAGAAAGTTAAAGTGAAAATATATTACATAGGTAATAAAATAAGTACATACGTACAATCAAAATATGCCCGCATTATTTTATTCTTTAAATTTTAGCGTTACAATATGGAAACAAATAAATAAACAAATAGAGAAATGCCCGCAAGGACCGTACCCACCTTTGGCCAACTGTCTTTTGAGCGATGCAGCATCTTCGTCCTGTTGTTGTTGTGACAACATATTTTTTAACTTTCTTCTGTTGTTTTGCCTTAGATCAGTTGGTAGTAATGGTTTCCAAATTTTTACTGCATACAGAATTTTATTTCTTTTGATTTTTGATTGATGAATCAGCTTGCATATGTATATTCCACAATAAGCAGCACTTCTTGTAGCTTTCCCCAGTTCCGGTTAGAGCTCTATTTATCTTTCTGTATCTGTTGCGTACCAAACGACAAACAAGAGACAAAATATGTTTTGCAAACAGGAAAAAGGCAGACAGCGACTGAACGAATGAATACTTTTTTTTTGCTGCGAAACTTGGAATGTTTGTGTGTATGTATTTAATATTTCCGATATTTTTTTGTTAATTATTTCGGCATATACAAGAAGACAACAACAAACACCAAATATTCCAATTATCAAATATTGCTCGTATATTTTACACTGGCGAAATTGCAATAGGAGCAGGTTTTTTACTGCATTGTAAAAAATGTAATCTGGTAATGCTTTTCCGTCGTATGACATTTATACTAATGGCTGTAAAGCAACTCTGTGTATTTGCTTATAAAATATACTAAAGATGGAGCTTACCATGCCATACCATGCATACCATGAAATATGATAGACATTTACAGATTCTGTTCACAGATTACGTAACGTTACTTTCTTCGATTTTAATCCACGTTCGTAACGCATTTTAAAAAATGTTCAGCTAATTTATGCTGATAACTTGGGTAATAAACAATTTTGTCAAGCAAATTTTATTTATTTATTTCATGATCAAAAACAACGAACATTGTGTACGATAAAATAAATAACGTTTTTTAACATCAACTTAAGAAATAAAATCACACAATTTATGTTCAAACTTTTTTTGATGTCGCAAAATTGGACATGAATGTCTATTAGAAAATGCCTTAATAAAATTAAATATGTACATACATACTTACAAAGAAGTTGAAATATAAAAAAAATATTAAATTTTCACTAAAAATCATAAAAACAAACATAATGTTAAACCAGATTTCGATCTCCTTATTCAGAAGTCAGTGTTAGCCTGTAATCGCGAAAATGAATATGTAAAGGAAAAATTATTCCGTACATATCACTCATATGCTGCTGTCGTCGTTATAAATAAAAAAAATATTTGTTTTTTCTAGGAATTCGCTTTCTGTAAAACTAAAAAAACGGGTTTGCCAACACTTAATAAATTACACAATTCACAATAGGACAGCAAGGTTGTTGTCTTTGGTAGGAGACATGAACGGGCAGATGTCGCTTTTTTGTTTTCAAGTATAGTGGTACTATAATTTTTTTCATGCAGTGACGAATACAGTATTTATGAGGGTACGTGATGAAAAAGATATACATATTTGTTCTCTCTAACTGAATGAATTTGTTCGATATTTAATGAATTGATTTGGATTTAATTTAATTAAAAAATGATTTTTTTAATTTTCTTCGCAAATTTTGTTGTTGTTTTGTATAACGACGCTGTACACTGTATATTTAAAGGTGTACTTGATTTTCTATTGTTTTTCTACCCAGTTACATATGTAATTTGTGGATGTTAATTTTGATGCCATTAGGAAGTCATTTGCCAAGATTTGCCTCATTCATTTAAGTGTTTATTTAATGTAAGCGTGTTGAAAGTGTTCTACTGACATTTATATTCTCAAAATATAATTAAATTGCTTAAACTTATTTTGCAATTTACGTTTTTTATCGCAACATATTCATTCTCTTTTAATATCTCTAATACGGATAACGGGGAAGAGTAAAACAATAACATGTTCGTTAATTTATTTTGCGATGTCTCGGGTTTTTTATATTGTAGTACTTGTTGTAGTAAATATGTACATACATATATATGTACATATGTACATATTTCCATTTCCTTTTTGTCATTATTGTTAGGTTGTTGTAACACAGTCGGCCTGTGTGTTTTTGTCTGCCCAAAAGAAACAAATTGTTTAGCACAACAATGTGACAATGACAACATGACAATTGTTTTGAAGAGTAATTAAAAATGTGCTGCCTAAATGCATATAAATCTTTTATTAGGTTTGGAAGAAAGATTTACATATTTACAAACAACACAAACCAGTCAAAAATAATTTTGAAAATGAAACAGAAAAAACAAGGGGCAGACAATTTGCACGAAGAAGACTAGTGGGTATTTTTAATTTTATTATTTTATGATGTTTGTTTTTACTGGGAAATAAACCATGGTTGTAGTAGTTGTTGTTGTTAGTCGGCAGTATAACTTGCAACGTTGCACCAACAAAATTAACCTGCTAAAACTTTTTACAAAACTAATAATAATTTAAATAGTTGTTGGTTTATTATCGTGTCATTAAGAGTTAAAGGCGCGAGAATGTGCATTATGGGTACAAAATGGCCTTGTACATATAAATAATTATTGAGAAATATAATATCTATTTTCTGCGACCGAGCATTGAAAATGTTCACTCAACAACAACAGAAATTCATGTTTTTATTTTAAATTTTAGCATTTGTAGTCCATATTTAAATACCAAGAAGTGTTGAAAGCTATTTGTGATACCTGGTATGAAATCATTTGAAATTTCATATTATTTTTTTTTGTTAATTGAACCAGCAACCAGGGCTTGATACCTACCTACGTACTTACATATCGTCATATGAATTCATAAAATCCTTAAGTTACATTGAACAAAAAGAATTACAGGACAATCAAGAAACTCTCTAATATAAAAAGTTAATGAATATTTTTCAAAATTTGTTCAGTTTAAGCTTATTCCTTATTAAGGAATTAGTAAAATTTTAATATGCCAAATTTTCCAGGCACATGTAATTTAATATGATGCATCTTAATCAATCAAGAAGTCCATTTTGAAAATTTTGTAACTTACAGCTTTTTTGAAATCATGTGACGATATGCAACGCACTGCGCTGGAACTGGGAAAATTAAAAAACTATATGATAAGGAGATTAGAGGGAGTCACGTTTGTGTACGTTCGATCTGAATTTGCTCTCTTTGAAAGTGCATTTTTTGCAAATATTTTGTTTTTATAAAAAGTTTAATCAATTAAAAATAGTTTTTAACGGATTTTAAAAACCAAAGTAGCATTTTTTTCCTTACAAAATATACATACTTTCATATTGTGTATATAAAAAATAGGGTTCTCTTACAAAATACTGCAAAAAACATGTCCAAATATGAAAAATAGCGAAAAAATTTAACGGAAAATGCTTTTGCGGTTAAATTACTAACATGTTTTTGAAAGGAACATGAATATCATATACATATACATTAAAGGCTTCAGTCTCTTCTTTCTAAATCCATTTTAAAATTTTGAATCGGTTAATATTCAACTAAGTTACAGACCTATCCGTAACTCCAGATTTTGGGGGTGTCCCGGAAATTTCAAATACAGATTCTTGATCCACTCGACAGCACCTACAAGAAAAACAACATCACTTCCCGTTTTTTTTGTCACACTGTGTTATTTATTACAAAATTCTTAACCTGAATGAAAAATGTTTGCTGAAAAGTCATGATAGTTATTTTTTTCTGTTTATAAAATTAAATATTAAGGAATAAATAAATAATTAATAGTTTCAACTGTTGCTTACAGTTAAAATGTTTATTTTGGAACGCTTTAAAAATTAATAACTTAATGCGCCACTTCAATGTTTTTTCAACACGCAAAGCTGTGTTTTAAGCGTTTTAATAACATGAAAATATATATTTGCCACTCCTAAAAGTATACTCATCTTATAGTTTTTACTGCAAGCAATCTAATAGAAAAATGCTACCTAGAAAATTAGAATTGGTTTGATTCCCAAAAAATTTTTCGTTTTCTGTGACATGGCCTGTATATTTAATATTTTGATGTGCATGTGTGAGAAAAATCCCTATTTGATGTGATTAAAATATCAAACACCAGTTGAATACTTTTTTACAGAAAAATTATGTATGATTTTTTTTCAATAGATTACACACATATGCAAATGCACACGTACATAAGATTGTAGAAAGCTCTTTCCAAAATTTAATTCACACCATTGTTAAATATGCATTTAACAAAGTCATGAAGAAGGTGTAAATAAGTATTCAGTATTTTCAAGTTGCATACAACTTTTTTTCCAATTTGTGTCGCTGAAATCAATGGCTTGTGAAGAAAGACAAATTAAAATTGAATTATGCTATTAATAGGACAACAAAATTGAAATGAATGTGGGAATAAAATTTTGTGTTTAAATGCCAATAAATATGTTCAGTTGCAAAAGACAAATGCAATTCTTAGTTTTTAGCAAAAAAAAGCTTCATAATTTGAACGTGTTGAAGCGAAGTTAAATAATATTTTTTTACATATTAAAAAACATAATTTTTTATTAAACTTATAAGTCATGCTTAATTGAACCCTTATAATTAAATACTTACAAGAAATAAACCCACACATACATGTTCCAGCGTGTAAGTGTAAAATCCTTTAATATTTTTGAACAGCATTTACGACAAATCTTGTATTTCAATGAATAAATTTATTAAGAAAACAATCAATTAAACTTAACTCGATTTTTTTTTGCGAAAGGATTCATGTGAACTTTTTGTTCGAGTAGAATAAAAGGGGTTTCATTTATTTCAATAGCCACCACGTATGCCATTTGCTGAAAGGAAGTTCATGCCAGTCAGTCAGCCACTTGGAAAAGAAATGGCAAAATGTATGGATGGCATTTGAAAAGGAATGTGTTGATTTAATTTTTTATAACTCAATTGATTTCTTTAACTTTGCTTTTTTTAACACACAAACTTATTAAATGCACATTTAAGCTAAAATGAAAAAAATTGCTTATTGTTGAAATCTAAACGGGCCACTTAAAATTATGACGACAAGAACAAGGAAGAAAAAAACTTTATTCTTTGTGGCAAATTGAAAGAACCTTTTACTTTTCAGGTAAAAGTTTAATATTAAATATGTAGGTTTTCAAAATAAAACTAAAGCTAAATTTGTTTTGCAAAAAAATTTGTAATAAACGAGAGGAAATGACCAATGTCTTTGCGGTGACAGCGCTAGAACTTAAAAAATGTGGGCTCTCCGCTAACTGTATGCATTAAAAGTGACAAGAAAGGTTTTTGCAGGAAGTTTTCCGCGTTGGTACTGAATATACATATGTATATCCGACTGAATATTCTAGTTCGGTTTTTGCCGAACAACGGAACTTTGTATTTCATTGTTTGTTGATATTTGTGTGTCACGGAAGATACGCAAAAATGCAACACTGTGAAATGTTAAATATAAAATTAAAATAACTTTTCTTTTACTTTTGAGAAGCGATTTTGAGTCAATCATAAAAGAAATTTATAAAATTTTTGAAAATAAATAAACTATTTACAGTTCATTGATTGCAATTATCATAAAATTGTTAAATTCCTTCCAATTTTTTTATTAGCTTTAACAAATTTTATTTAACTCTTGACACAACTTTCACAAAAACAAAAATCACATTGAAAATTCTGAATTTGTAAAATGTTTTTTTGTAACTTTCAGACACGAAAGTTAACTTTTCAGCTTTTGTGTGTGTGTTTTTTTTAATTTTTAGTTCCTTTTATTTTTTTTCCTTTTTTAAGGGTTACTCGTAGTACATTATTTTTTCGCATAATTGCTGTGCCCATTATTATAGTTTGTCAAGTACAGCGTGTATTTATTACTTTAATTTAAATCATTTTCCAAAATTTTGTGGAATTATTTTTTTCGTTAAATTGAAGTACACACTTGTGTTTTTATTGAAGTGTCATTAACTCGTTCCTTAAAATCCCACGGTGTGTTTATGACCACAATCACAATGGGGGTAGTATTTAACAACAATTATTTTCAGCCAGAGAAAATGTGGAAATACTCATACATGCACTCAAATATAAATACATGTGATGTGTATGAGAATATATTGTAAACAGTTTATGTGATGAAATTATTTAAATATATAAAAACTCTTAAAACTCTTATATACATACACATGTGATCATTAAAATAGGTAACACATTTATAAATATAAAAAATGCCAACATGTAAAATTTTTATTTTTTTTTGGTATAATCCTTGAACCTTTCGTCTACTTAACTTTATCCAGCATCATTGCCCAAGAAATTACTTTTATTTTCATTGCTCCAGAGTATTTCTAGTTTCCTTGGGTCACACCATATGTCTTATGGCGATTTGTAAAATCTTTCCTCTTTTGTAAATTTAATTTTTTAACAATGGAACATTTCGAGTTATTTGTCCAGGATTGTCGCCAGCATTCCCATGTATCCATCCGTTACCGGTCTTGTTCTCTCACAGCAGCCGGAGCTTAAGGGCATTAAATAAAAAAATTTTAGATCGAACACGTCTCCGTTCATGCACAGTGCAATATTGTGTTCTATCATTAATGTTGATATTGATATTAGATTAGATAGCATTGCGTTATGATTAGATAACAAATGCACAATTTCAGTTCGATCTTAACTATTGGGAAATGTGAAATTATTTGACTTTTAATTAATTTTTTTAATTACATATTTTCAATTAAAACCATATAAAGAGAAAAAACAAGGACATTGTAAAAGGTATGTCAGGATACCTATTTTAATGGGCACATGTGTATTAAAATTAAAAAGGGTAATTGTATGCACATAAACTACACTTTAAAATTTTTAAAAATATATTGAAACATGCCTGTGCAAGAAAGCTAAATATGCAACATCCGGTTCTTAAGTTCCTTTTCGAGTTTTGTTTAAAAGAAAATCAAACTTGGATATAATCAGTTGACGCAGAAATTAAATAATTGAGACAGCGACTAAAAAACATTATTGGTTTTAAAGAGGTTGTAAAACTTTCTTACACTAAAAAATAAATAAAATCTGTAGTACATAGCAGAATAATACAGTGGTGGCCATATGTGTACATACATATTTACATATGCAAATAGATACATAGTTAGTTCACTTCTTACAAACTCTGTCACAGACCTGATTACTTGGCGATAACTGGCTTTAATTCCGCATTTGCATCTTTCAGAAAACGATAAACTAAATAGGTATCACAAATATTTTTAATTTTCAAAGTACATATTATTAAATGGGATGTGAAAAAAATAGTACAAAATCAAACTATTGTTACACTAAAATTGCTTTCGTATCGCAATAGAGAGTAACCGCCCTGAGTCTTTCTACGAGGTTAATTTGCAGTAAAAAGTGCATTTTTTTAGGAGCGACAAAATATGTTGCTTGTTAAAAAAAATTTAATGTGCAAATTAGACGCAAATCTGAAGAACATGAGACGAAATCGACCGGAATTATAAATATGGAAGTAAAAGCAATCCGATTACATTGGATGTGTTACACAACTGATCTTTAAACCATGTTGCGTGTTGTAGATCTTTATGAAAAAAGTGCTTGCTCATGGTTGTTATTGTAATAAATATATGTACTAAATAGAACGTATGTTTTATTTTTCGTTTTGAAATCACAGGAAATACATTTCATTTCCCACATAGATTTTCTTTTATTTCCCTTCCTAAACCAAACTAATCGCAATTTGGTAAGAAAAGAAACAATAACAAAAATCTTATTAATACATAGTTCTGTATGTAGTTAAATTTAAGTAAATATGTATGTAGATACATTTGTAGGTATGTATATGTCCTCTGGAACTACGGATGTGTTTCTTTCATTGCACTAAAAGCTAAAGGACACATTTTAATATACCTATTTGTTGCAAAACAATCGAACAATCAATGAAATAAACTAAATAGATATGTAATACGAAAGTACGAGTAAGATAAACCGTGCAAAATTGAAACCACAATAAAAAAACGAAATCATTATAAAATAAAATAGGGATACATACCTACATTGATTATAATGCTCTCCCTAAATAATGACAAATACACAAACACATACACACATGATAAAAGGATATAATGAGATGTGTTACACCTTTATGTCATACATATGTACATAAATGAGTTTATAAATAATTGTTAACTACATTCATACATGGTATATGTACATATATGTGGCTACATGTGTATGTGCATTTTATTTATAATGTACATTATAGCTTTTGCGCACAAAACAATGACAACAAAAGCTCCCACACCAAACAGCCATTGTGATTGGCTCAATAGCTTTAACACAGACACACAATTCGCACACTGCCAAAGAGTGCAATAACGCCAATGGCAACACAATAACATTTCCAAGATGAACGAAAAGAAACAACCGAAGAATAAGAAGAAACAACAACAACAATTACTACTACTTCTACTAACTACTCGTACCTATAATAAGCAAAGACAAAAGCCTGCCAACCAACCCAACCATTTATGAAAAATGCAAGTAAACAACACAAGTTAGCAAAATCTTAAAAGCACTCATACTTACATACTATTTCAATTTAGGCACATGCATACATATATATATGTATGCATGCATGCTTATTGTATGTGTAAATGCTTCATAAAGGTGCCATTAATACAAGGCTGCCAGATATTTTTTTAAACAGCCCCAACATTTTATAATGGATTGGAGAAATTTGTCTCTGCATCAGTGATGGATACTACCTATTTGGTATTGATAAATACCATGTTATTCCGCTGACTCATTTGATAGTCTCCGGTATATACATAAATACCGACGCAGCAAACACAAAGTTCGATGAAAATTTGAAATTGATTCGAAGTGAAACTCTATTCGTATTAAATTCATTGGAATTTAATTTGAAAAATTTAATACCTATTCTCTAGAAATTATGGGACTGATTCAGAGATAAAAAAAACAAAATTTCCCAAAAAATTTCTACCTATGAAAAATAGAAAAAAATAGTGTTTTCTATACAAATTTTTAAAGAGAAGTTACATATGTTAGCGGTTGTTGGTAAATCAAAGTGAAAGACAACTGAACTTTTAGAGTATTTTTTCTTAACTTATGAGTTAAAGTTATGATTAAACTTTAAGATCAATTTACACAGTATTTCTTTGAGATTTGATAGTACGTTAACCAATTGATATCAAATGCGTAACTTGCCAATTTGAATTCAAATTTTAATTTCAAACCGCTGTCCAGTTTTGAAATAGGATTTCGAATAAAGTTTTGTATAAAATTATCATAGGTATTTAATATGTAAATAAACATAATATCACATCCAATTTACTATAGGTATTACTTTAGTTAAAAAAGAAAACAATTGAAAAAAATCTCATTGAAAATATTAGAAAAAAGTTTGATTTAGTACTGTGGGGATCAAAAAAGTACTATTGACATTTTTTTTTACCAAGAAAAATTTCATTTTCCATCACTGCTTGATTCCATTCAGGAATGGATTGTGCGACGACGATTCAAAGTAAAGAGCTGTGATAATAGGAGAACCAATTTAAAGATTGTGTGGCTGTCGAGGAGATGTCAAATCAGCTCGACGGATTGATGAGCCGGTGTGCAACCGCGAAAGTTGACGATCAAGACACTGATCTGGATCTGCTTGGTAGATAACTTTCACAACACAGTGAATGAAAACGAAACTGCAGATAAACTCCTATAAAATAGGGATCTGTTGCGATGTTTTGTGGTCCACTGGGAATGGTATGTTTGTACTATTTCATGCAAGCTCAAATGATTCTCAAAAAGGCTCTGGCCAGTGCAAACAAAAATATACTTTAGATAGGTACCTATAATCGAAATACATAGGTACTATAAACTAGATGATTGCGTTAACGGCAAGACATGGAAACTTCAAATATTATCTAACAGATATGGAAATCGATAAAGATTATTTTTGGATAATGAGAAGAATACAGAAACATCGGTTGTGTAAAACACCATCCCCAGATTATCAATAAACTTTAAAGGTACCTATTTGTACATACCTACGTATACGTTGTTGGGCAACACCATTTCAATTCTAGTTTTAATCGAGATTTTACTATCTCTTCCTATCTCCTTCTTTCACGCAATTTGAAACAAAGCTTTACATTACATTCAGTGCTAACAAAAGCTTTTAAAAAAATTGTTTACAAGAGTATGAGACCTACCTCCACACATACTATGCACCTATAAAAGGTATTAAAATTGATGTTTGGGTATGCGAAGATATTGTTGTATTATAAGGTAGACAAAGAAAGAGAAAAACGCCAACACACTCATCTATAACAATACCAAAATAAAAGCTATTAGCACAATCAAACAAATAGACATACCTACTTTTATCAACGTATGTACATTAACGGTAATACAGTCTAAAAGTGCATTTTATGTAGCCATGCTACTCATACTCATGCAATCGAAAAGAATGGAAAGGAACGAACAAGAACAAGAACTGAATGACTGCGTTGAATTCGTCCATAATAAAAGTTGGCAACAATGCGTTGCAACAATGGCTAAATAGAATAGAAACAAAATTCTCCAACAACAACAACAGCAACAACAAGTGAAGCAACAAAATATTTATGGAAATGGAAAAATAATAACAAAAAGGAAAAAAGTTTAATTTTAAAAACGTTTTAATTTTAGTCTTTTATTCCTTCTACATTTATCTAAACCTTCCATGAAGGTAGTGCCATGGAACTGGGCTTTTCTGATATTTTTGCCTACAATGAACAAAACGAACTTTAACAATTGCAGCTCAACATTTGTGAATGTGTGTTTAAAGCAGAGCACAAAAACAACTCAATGCCATTTTACTCTTTTCTTCAGCAACAACAAGCACGCTGCCATTGTATTAAACACACCTCTCAATGATGATGGTACAATGCGCACAAAGCCCTCAATGCGAGGCGAACAAAGATCGACGGCTGCATAAAAACCAACCAAACAACGCACACAATAAAACAACAACAAAACATACTTATATGAATATATGCATGCAGGACATGCACACCATCATACAAATTGAAAAAAAGAATGATTATGTTGTTGCCGATAATAATGATGAGAAACAATGAGAGCAAAAAAGAAAGACTACACTACACAACAACTATTACCGTATTAATTTAACAACAACCATGGCAAACACATATATAAAAGACAAACCTATTCTCTGGTCACACAAAGGTAAAACATTTCCTAACCAAACGAACAATGCTATCTCTTTTCAACTACTTTCATTTGACGAATAAGTCACTTTCATTCTCATTCTATCGCTCGTTTGTGCAAGCCCCAGACAACCGGTTAAAAAATTAGATATAGGGAGTAGACAATAGTTCCAAATACTAAATACTCAGAATTCAGCAGCCTTATTCAGCATAAGAGAATTTAATAAACCTAATGGCACAAGAGAGTGAGAGAATTGAACAAAACACACAAAAAAATATTTGGTTCGAATCGTGTCGGCAGTTGGTAAATGTATGATTACATCAGTTAGTAAAGAGCTGTTGAGAAGAACGGTAGTGTAGTGAAGAACAGAAAGAAGTAGAACAAAATAATAATAATAAACGTGCAAAAAGAAACAATACCTATAAATCGAAAAAAGTAATATAAAAAGAGAACAAATAACTATAAAAAAGAATTAACAATACCAAAAACAAAGAAAAAGAAGAAGTCACATTGTAAAAGCCTGTTTGTGGCTGATTGAAAGTCATTGTAGCATTGAATTAATAAAAAGGAAAACAGCAAAATAACAGTGTGTTAAAGTCAATAAAAAGTCTTACAATTGCTTGCTTATATTTAAACATGGCAGCTTTATCGTCACATCCAAATTATGGATTTCATTTGGGAGGTCAGGGCTTAGACATGCCCACTCCCGGTGATTACGCTCCACAAACTACCATCGGTCCCTCCGATATGGATATAAAACGTGTTATGCATTTTTCACAAACTGGCAGCTTGGCTGCCATATCGGCGGCTATGGGTGGCTCTCCCGTAGGAGGCCACAGTGCTAGCAATGGTAATTCTATCATGGGCACTGCCAGCATGGGCCACATGGCTAGTCAAAATCATCATAACCACAACATTCACAATCATATGCAAAACGTTGTTGGACAACAAACACTTTCACCCAATTCGTCTATAGGCTCAGCTGGAAGTATTGGCAGTCAAGGATCTCTTAATTCGAATATGCACAATTTACACGGTTCGGGCAGCCAATTAGGTCATCATCATCCCACCTCTCCTGGCCAAGAGGGACACATCAAAAGACCCATGAATGCTTTTATGGTGTGGTCTCGTCTGCAACGCCGTCAAATAGCCAAGGATAATCCCAAAATGCATAATTCTGAGATCTCCAAGCGCCTGGGTGCTGAATGGAAACTCTTGGCTGAAACCGACAAACGCCCGTTCATCGATGAAGCTAAACGTTTGAGAGCCTTGCATATGAAGGAGCATCCCGACTACAAGTATCGTCCACGTCGTAAACCTAAAAACCCTTTAGCACAGGGACCGCAGGGAGCTTTACAGATGCAAGCCAATGGCCAACAAAAGTTGTGTAATAACGGTCCTCACGGTTCGGGGTCATACAATCCCTTCCATCAACTACCTCCTTATTTTGCGCCCTCGCATCATTTAGATCAACCCTATCCGGTGCCCTATTTTGGCGGTTTTGATCCTCTAGCGCTATCTAAACTACATCAGACACAGGCGGCTGCCGCCGTTGCTGCCACAAACCAAACGCACAATCTTCATGAAGCTCAAAAGGCTCCCCAACTACCTCCCACCACCTTAAGCAGTTTTTATTCCGGCATTTACTCGGGCATCTCAGCTCCTTCTCTATATGCCGCTCATTCCGCCAACGCTGCTGCCGCCGGACTTTACAATTCCTCCTCCACCTCATCGCCGGGATCCTCACCGGGAACAGCGACTCCCAACGGTATGGATGTACAAATGGACAATGCTTTAAGAAGACCTGTACCCGTTTTATATTAAAATCCTTTCACACACACAAAGACACCACCTGCCTGACCTAAAACAGCAGAATAAGGACCACGAGGACAAAACTGATAGTTGAGAGAAAAAAATCCTCGGAAATTCCAAATTACATGAATGACAAACGTGTATTGTAAATGTATTTTTAAGTATTTCATAGTTTAATTAAAAATATTTTTAGTTTCTAAGAATTACAAGTAGATTGTTTGTTGTTTTGTTTTTTCGCCCCATCTAACTCCCCGGCCCCCACTCCCCATTATTCTTTCAACTACTTTAATTGTAATTTTCCTATTTTTTTATTTTCTTAAAATCATTCCTGCACAACGAAAATGTGCAAACAATTGTAAATATTCCATTTGCAAAACTTCCAACTTGAAAAATAAAGTATTATTTAAAATTAACTTAAAAAAAAATACATAAATAAAAAATAAACAAAAATATTAAAATGAAAACTGAAATGGAAAGAGTGTGTTTCTTTTTGTTATTATAATGTCTGCTGATTGAAGAGGTTAAGTTGAGAACTAAGATCTTCTTAAATCGCACTCAATATTCTCAATTCGTATAACGGTTCCTTTCAAGGTTTATTCAAAAGTGAAGGGCAACGTAAAAACTTATTTCTTTCTCTCTTTGCTTGAAGTTAATTTGTTAAACACAATTGTGCAAACATTTTGTTTTTTTTTCTATTCTTCTTCTTAGAATATGAATAAAATTTTTACTTAATAGCATTACGGAAGGTTGTGTTCCACTGAAAGTAGTTTGCTATGTCGTAGACGAACTTAAAAAAAGACGCTTTTCATCGGAACTACATATTCTGATAAAATTCAAAAAGGAAGACATTCTTTTATACGAAATCTTTTATATTGCATCGAAGTAAATTGAAACTTGTGTTGATTAGTTGCGCGATAGAGTTTGAATTTTGAAGGGGGGAAAATTTAAAGCCAATACTGTGTGGGCAGAAGCAGAAGATGTCGTTCTAGCTAAACTTGAATCTGTATTATAGAGAATTATTATTTATGTAGTTAAACTGTTGATGATATATAACGAATTCATATTTGTACTATTTCGTAAAATTTGAAGACTTTCATAAAAATTTTGATATTTTTCATATAAAAAATTGCAATGACAATATTTATCTATTATATTTACTATTCGAAACATGTCTCGATATCTTATTTCAAAGAATTTCAAAACAATACTTACTTTTTGAAATTATAAGTGTAACAGTAATGGTTCAATTCACAAGCTCGTATTAACGTCGTATGTGTTGTGTAATCGTCTAATTATACAGTACAGTATTTTTGTTGTTGGTAATTTTCATACAAAAGTGTGTTTATACGTTTGAAATTATACGACTGAGGTTGTGAATTGAACAAATATTTTGTTATTCATGTTTTTCAGTGTGTCCATGTTTTTTCAGTTGTTTTTTGTTTACAAATTCGTGGCGAAATTTTATTTTCAATATTATTTTATTTTACTTTCCAAAATTAAAATAATTCTGATAAAAAAGTAGGTATCTAAATATAAAAAGCAATAAATGAAAGGGAAACAGAAGCAAATAATGTGGTTGGTGACTGCATTTAAAATTTAGTTAATCATAATTTTTTAAGTAAGTTTTTGTCTGTTTTGGTGGACATTATTTTTTCTTTCATAATAAGTTCTATATTTTTTCTGTTATTTGAGTTAACAATTTATATTATTATACATATTTATAAAAATTTTTTATATGGCAATAAAACCGGAGTTTCACAATAGTGCTATTTGGCCTTAATTAGTACTTTATTACGCACCCCTTGAGAAGACTGTGAATTGGCTAAAATCTATATAAATGTAAGACGACAATTAAGATTTAGATTTTCACCATCTGTCATCTCTCTCACTATCATTTTCCCAAAAAAGATAACACAACTACTGGTTGGTAGGCATATTAATTACCTGAGTGTTACTTCTCTTCAAAAAAAATAAATAACGAGCTTGAGGACACTTTTCTATAAAAAACATTCCAATTTATATTCTACATTTCGCTGTTCTTGTGTATTTTATGAAAATGTTGAACAATTAGTTATTAATTATATTAATAATAAAAATATAATTATTATGAAGCCTTAATTACTCGCACGCGGTTTCAGGTGACCCCAAATTGTGGGACCTAAATAAAAATTTTAATAAAATTATTTCATTACGGCTCTTGCTTCTGCTGCATAAGCTGAAACACTATTAAAATGTAAGCTTTGTTGCGATTTAGGAGCAGTGGAGAACTCAGAATGCGCCAAATAAATTTTTTTTTTTGAGAAAATTCTTTGACCCCAGACGTTTAATTAACGCTTTCGAGCACAGAACTTTTTTGCAGAAGCTTTTATGGATTTTAATGGACTATGTATCATATTAAGTTGTTCATATTCTAAATATATGTTTTATAGAAAAATAAAAATTATGTAAATTATTGAAAATCTCTTCGGAATAATGTGTCATTCATTATTCTTGCTTTTTAGTTACTTCAAAAGCACTTATTTGAAATAATTAAAAAAAATTAAGTCATAATAAGTATTAGCAATTTTCGCATGATCTATCACAACAAATTTTGAAAAATGAAAAATTGTATCACAAATTATTTTAAAAAAAAAACAACTTTCCAAATTACCGAAATTACAAAAAAAACAAACGATTAAGAAAATCTTTTTTAATAATGTTGCAACTCAACTGGATCAAAAAAGAGAGCTTAACAAAGAGCACAAACATAAAAGATAAACAAAAATTAATAAGAAACTTCTTGCCGCAACTCATAAAAGCTCTCCACCTCTAACAAAACTCACATGACAATAATTAAAACATATTTAATATTTTATGGAAATTAAAATTAAACTGCAATTTAATTTATAAATAACTTTTTGAGCCAAGCTATTCTTATTTTTTCATGTCAGCGCTTAGAAAAGCCATATAGAATTTGGTGGCCATTTCAATCTCAGTAATGCATTAAATCGGCCAATAGATTCATTTAAACCCATTCAAATGGTTTGACGAAATATAGTGCAGAGCCCTTCCTTTCTGATTTATACATAAGTTGTTTTTTAGAGATTCAGTTGCTACAGTAAACACTTTTCTGCCATTAAATAGGCAACATATCGTTGATTTTGGCATAACAAAATAATAAAATAACAGTTAATGAAATATAAATAACGAAAATACATAAATAAATATTTATTTCATCACCTTTTCATAAACAACTAAAATTAGCATATTTATAAAGAAAAAAAAAAACGAAAAAATAGAAAATAAAAGAAATATTAAATAAATAAAAGAATTAGAAAATATTAGTTAATGTGTAGTTAGTTAGTAGTTTGTTGTATGAAATACATAAACCAAAATAGCACAAATTTAAATATGAACCTACTGACGTTTGATGGCCGAGTAAACACTGAAAGTTGTTTTTATTTAGATTCCAAATTTTATCAATTTATTTGTACCATGAAAAAAATATGTATGTATGTACATTTATTATTATTATTTATTAATATATTTCGCATGTACTACATACATATTGAATTCATTTAAAATAAATATAAAATAAAATATTCTTATATATAAAATTCTTGTGTCACGGTGTTTGTGTGTTTGAACTCCTCCGAAACGACTTTACCGATTTTTATGAATTTTTTTTGTGTGTATTTGGTAGATATGAATGAGAATAGGTCGTAAAGTATATTTCATATCAACTTTTGTTTTGTGGGCGGAGGGGCGTTGCATAATTAAATTTTAATATTTTACCACAAATGTTCGATATACAAAACTAAATTACTCAACGGAATTTGGTGAAGTTTTAAACACATAATGCATGTAACCTGGTAGAATAGTTTATGATGGACCACATCCATTTTTACGCCCATTTCTTCCATATATCTAAAATTCCTATTTACTTAATTCGTTCAATATAAAAATTTTATTATTATATTTTAACCTCAAGAATTTACCAAGAACAAGTTCAATTAGCCACTTTTTCTATGACTACTTTTACGCCAACTTTTTTCAAAACTGGTATAAGTCGCAAATCGATGCTTTGTTCGGTTCGTTCGTTATCGAATTATCGTATATAATTGAAATCAAAATAAAAATTTATTATTACAATAATTGGATTAAACAATTCAGTAATTGAATTCTTAATCAAAATTGATTAACATTTTTATTGAATAAATTAACCAGGATGATTCATAATCATAAGAGAAATTAATTAAGTGGTTAATTAAATAAACCAATATAGCAATAAAATTATTTTGTTAAAATCAATTACATATGTACATATATGGTTAATTTAATCAACAGGAGTAATTAAATTGTTGATTTAAATCAACCTAACAATCCCTTTGAAAGTTAAATAAAACGAAAACACATTTTAACATATAAATTTAATTTTTATTCATTTTTTTTCATTTTAGAAGCCCATATGCACATATGTGATTCTATTAAAATAATATATTTGTATTTTTTAATAATATTTACAATACAATATTGTATTGATTAAAATAATATGATTGTATGTTATACAATATAAAATAATAATAAATAAAATAATTCTGAATTATATTATAAAATACATACATACATATGAGGGGCTCAAAGCACAAGGGGTTCCAAGAAGCCACTGTGGAGTATTGATCCGCTGCCGAGATATGATGAGCAATTCTAGCACTTCTCATTAAAATACCTGTTGCGCTTGGAGCATAAATTAATAATTCCATGTGTAAATTCAATTTTTAAAGAATGCACTTGAACTCCTTGTGCTTTACTCCCCTAATATGTATACATACGAGGGCGGATTGATATTGAAGCTACCTAAGGAGGAAAAAAACATGTTTTTTTTCAAAAACCATTTATTTCTCAACATAGTCTCCTTTTAGCTCAATAGACTACTCCAACGTTTCTCCAGTTTTTGTATCCCTTCCAAAAAATAGGATTTTTTGAGGTCCTTAAAATAGGCATTTGTTTGGCCAATAATTTCATCGTTGGAGCTAAATAGGAAGTAGTCACTAGAGAATAATGCGGATGAGGTACCAATTCGTAGCCCAATTCACAGAGCTTTGCCATTGAGACTGCACACGTCACACGTTTACGTTTATGGTCAATTGAGAGCAAACGCGGCACCCATCTTGCCGGTAGCTTTTTCATATGCAAATGTTCATGCAAAATTTTGAACACACGTTCATATGATATGTTTACCATTTCAACAATCTAACGTAACTTGACTCGGCGATCATTCATAACGATATCGAGGATTTTCTTGATATTTTCTTCAGTCACCACCTCTTTTGGCCTTCCTGTTGATGGTATTGCTGCAGTGCTTGTTATCGAACTTTTCTTTTGTCTCTTTCGCAGTTTTCCCTTTCAAATAATAGTGTTTAATCACTTCACGAAATTCACTTTTTTCCATTTTTCAAGAAACACAAAAGTTGCTTACTTCAAACGACTACAACAAATAAACTAATCGATGAATTTGGGTGAAATTTTAACAGCTGACGTTTGACAGATCGCAATTTCTAAAACAAAAAAGTTTTTGTTTTTGTGCTGCTATCTAGCGCTAGGTAGCTTCAATATCAATCCGCCCTCGTATATGTATGTATATTAATTGATCAATAGAATTTTGAATGATTTACATATGAATATTGAATAATTTGAGTTTTTACTTGTTGCCTGTTTTCTTATTTTACGGTTTCATTGTTTTAATATTTTGTATATTATTGTTTTTATATCTGTGCATATTTATGTTATTTTTTGTAGTTATAAAAGGATTTGATTTATGCTATAGAACATTGTTTCATTAATAAACTTCATTAAAAACCAACAAGGGAATTGGTAAATAATTTCACAAAACTGGAAGTTTAGAGAAGTACCACTTCTTCTCTTTTGTAAATCGCTGTATGAACGGAACACGATTAATTAAAATAAACGCAACGTACGCAAAAGGTGTCTTAAACAATCATTAAAGAGCCCGCTTAAAGTTTTTTAAACATTTTAATCCCACTTCCTTTCGCAGCTTAACAACAGATCCTTAATTCTAACATATAGAACTTACTACGCCAGCGCATAACCTTTTTCTTTTTTGTTTTTAGCCTTGCAAAATCCTCAAAGGTGTGATAGATATAGATAATATTGCTTACATGGACTCGCCTCTTTCATTTATTCACTCACTAGTCAGTCATTTGCTGTTAAAGAAAATCAGATTACAAAATTTATGGTAAATCTCATCTGGGGAAAATACGTGAACAAACACAAAAAGCATACATACATACACACACATTTCTTGCTACAATTGAATGCAGGGTTTTGTTTCATGTTTACAAAAGTAATTTCCCGCAACAATCGGAGTTTAACCTTTGGCGTAGTGTTTATTACTTTATTGCTTTACGAGTCCAGTTAGTCGCACATCTCCTCTATTGTAATTTCTACCTGATCCCTCCTTCTCTCGCTCTTTTTCACTATTATTTGTGTCTGTACTTGAACATTTTGAAATTGTTTGACTTGAGTTGAGTTCGTTTTAGCTGAATAATTTGTATTTAATTTTTTTTTAAGTTATTATTTAGTATCGTTAATCCTACGATTAGCGCTTGCTTAATCCAGGGATTTGTACTTAACGGGAAAAGGTTCAAGGTTTAATCAATATATTAGCGACTTGCGATTTTTTTTTAAAGTAGGAGGTCATCGTGCAATTAGTTTTTATTTTGAAAAATTTAATGAATTTTGTTTTTTTACTTCTTTTTAGGCTGTAAAAGACTTTTTTGCCTGGAAAATAATTTTGGAAGATTGTCCAAAAAAAAGCAATAGTTTGGGTTTTGTCAAGCATTCCTTCCATAATTCTAAAGCATGAATTGATAAAGACAAAAATTAAAACTCCAGGTATTTTTTGAATTTTAATTGAAGGTGTGATATTTTATAAATGAATATTAAATGAAAGCATTGAGAGTATCATGGATTATTATCATTGATCGGTACATACATACATAACTCTGCCTTGAATGATGACAAGTCAATCAACTAATGCTTCTGAATAATCTGCCTTCAAAGAATTACAAGAATTTTCTTCGATTGCCGTCGGATGTTTTAGCTACAATCTTCAATTTTATTATTTGGAAACCTCCAGCGTAAAAATTTAGAGGGTAAGTGATTATTTTCTACTACTATTAATAATTAAAATTCTAATTAATAATATTGTGAGACGAGATAAATTAGTTTTTTTTTGTTTTGATCTTTAAATATCTTAATTATTTCAAATACTTTTTTATGTTTTAAAATATTTGAAGTTAAGGTGTAAAATCAATGCAATTTTTAATGTTTCCTCTCTGACTGCTAATATAAATGTTGTAAACATTTTTGAAAAATATTATTAAAAAAAATACTTGAGGTGCCTTGAGGACTCTCGAATTAAAACCCATGTTTCTCAGCTATGCATATGTATGCATAAATATTCCTTTTAGCCGATTTAGCATTTTCTGGCAACACAAACAAGTGAACAAAAAAAAAATAGAATTGATAGCAATAAACGTACCCATACACATAAGCCTTAAAATTTAACACAAAAATTTTAGAATATTTTAGAACGACAACTACAGCAATAACAATGCATCAATTTAAGGGCAAATGTGTCGGTTTTTGATTGTTACGCATTTTTGTTTGACATTCACAAAGTTCTGTAAACAATAAAGTTCTACAATTTCAATATTTTGATAATTTTTTATCAATTATTAGAGTAGGAAAACTTGTCTCTCTGATATTGATTTAACCAGGCTCCACTCCTTTATTAAATCAACCGGTTAGCTGAGTGAGAATACTACCAGCCAGGTAACATAGGACCCTTGGGAGACGGTGTAACATTTTAACACAACGGTTACTAATTGAATGGACCCACTTAGGCTGCCAATGGAGCCTAATCTAACCTATCAATTATTCGGAACGTTTTTTTTTTAAATTGCAAACACTTTGGAATAGATTCCAGCTATTATTGTAAAATTTAATGAAGAAATTTTAATAATTCTAAAGCAGATACATATTTCTTTTAATTCGAATTGTTTTAACAGAGTTCGAGCTTATTTTATTCAATTTTATTGCAACCATTCAATTAGTTTTGTAATGGGTTTTATCGAGAGCTTGAATTTAACCGAAGTTAAGTTCGGAAAAAATATCTTAAACATCTAAAACAAAAAAAAAAACACTTGAAAAGTTGCTATAAATCAGATTTTTAGTTGAATTATTTTCTAGAAATTTTAAAACATTTACAAAAACTTTTGTTTGCATTTCATTGATGCTAATGCCAATTCATCAGTAGACCTTCAACGATATTTTTGAAATGTTTCAAACCTCTTATCTTATACAAAAACTTTTAAAAAGCCAATGAGAATTTCAAAAATTACAAAAGTATAATAATAGGCTTTGAAACTTATTCAAAAATCTCAACAAACAAATTATAAAAAATACCCTCAACAAACAAATTTAAAAAAAACCCTCAACAAACAAAAGTTTTTGAAAATCTTTGAAAAAAGATATCGAGGCAATCTCTATTAATAAATTTAAAACATTTCCTTTCAAAATTAATGCATCAAATACATAATATTATGGCTTAAAATATAATATTCTAAAAGTTTTACTACGCATCTCATTAATTTTTATAATTTCTAAATTGTTTGAGTTTCTGTAATTAAAAATTTAGTCCATGAAAATATTTCTAATTTTTTCACTAATTGATTTTGGATGATTGGAACATTGTTCGCTCTTAAGTTTAAAAAAGTAGATGTATGTCAGCCAACATTTTAAAATTTTCTTTTTTTGCTTTTGACCCCCATTTATCTCTCAGTTTCAGTTTTAGGACAATAAACTTGATTATGTCCTTAAATTGTTAAGGTTTTATGTGACTTACGTTTTTGTTTAATTATTACAAGTACTTCTTATTGTATAATTTTAATATTACATATTTCTTTGTCCCTGGCCCATTACCAAAATGTAAAAATGTGGAAATTTTGTTGTTGTTATTGGTCGGTCGGTTGTCCAAATAGCAAGAGAAATAAACAAACAAAAAACGTAACGAAAACCTTTTAATCAGTCCTTTTTAAGTGTCATTTATATAGTTTGTATTACTATTATAACAGGCATTATGATTATTACGCTATAATGACGTTAATGCCAATTATTCTTTAAATTACCAGAAACAAGAATTGAAATATGCTTTGAATTAACCACACGTTAAATACGGCTTGGGCAACAAACAGCAACAGCAATGGCAAATAATAACGAACGACAAAAATACCCCACTTGTAGGAATAATAATAAGAACCATAAAAACCAACAAAATACAAAATTGTTACAAAAAACACCCTCTTGGTATTTGGACGTTGTTTGTTACAAAAGAAAAAACAAAAAAAAAAACACAAATAGGAAAAGTACCCACACTTTAAGTGTATTTACCAAATACAAAATACATTGTGGACAATTTAATTAAGGGAGGTTTTGTTTTAATACAAAAAAAAAATTAATTTCTTAGTGGCTCTCGACTTTTATTTATTTATTTTTTAACCTTAAAATCTTTGCTTCCAGAACTTGCATGTCTCTAGTCTCCCCCTATTTATATGGCCCACAGTGTTGTCGAGTATATATTCTTGCATATAACCGATTTTATGTAGTAATAATGCTTGAGTGTACTTGCAGCATACATACATACATATATACATATATAAAGTTGAGAGTTGACGGGTGTTTATGCCACAACTTTTGGTATGGTGTGGTTAACGCTTTAACACACTGTCAGCAAAAGGAAGGACGCTGAAACTGGAAAAACATATTGTTAGTTTAAACAGAATTTGTTCATAGCTTTTATTTGTACATAATGGTGTCGTTTTGGTGACATTAGTCCTGGTGGTGGTGAATAAAACAAAAAAGGATGGGAAACAAGCTTTTGTCTGACTCTCAAAACTACCACCAAAAGAAAGAAAGGAAGAAAAAAATATGGAATTCAGCCAAAAGTTTTTGCCCCCCAAAAGTCAATAATTTGAAATCAATAAAGCAACCAACCGACGACTTTTCGTTTCATGTGTTAAAATCTTTGTTTAATCTTTTAACTTGTTTGCCATAATTAGTATTTTATTTATTTCAAACAAGCTTTAGTAGTAAACAGCAGTAATTAAGTTGTAATTAAAAGCACTACAAAAGCTAAGCAATTGTAAAAGCATTTATTTTACTCGTTTTGCTCTTAACTTTAATGGCGGTTTTATAGATTGTTTGTTGTATGTGTGTGCTTTTCCTTTGTACCTAATTGACATCACCGAACCATAATCATTTCAAGTTGTTTGCTTTCTTTTTTTTTAACTTATTGCCATCTAAAATAATTTAAACAAATTAATGTGAAGTGCCAAATCATTAGTGGCTTTGGCACGTTTGTCCATCTTAATGTTGTTGTTTTTGTTTTTTTTTAATTCTATCATTTGACTCAGTGTGGCATGAAATGCATCAAGCTGCACCTCATGCAAAAACAAATGCTAATGATGTTGAGTATTTTTGCTGTGACAAATGATCATCATCAGCAGCAGCTTTTTTTCGTCAATGTCATAAACAAGTGAAAAATATAAATAAATTATATTTACAAATGTATAATAAAGCTGATTAAAATAATTAATAGAACTACATTGGAGCCGCGAAAAACGGGGATATTTAATTATACTGGAAATTTCCATTGAAAAGGGCAACAAATGTAGCATTTTATTCTAGATAATAACATGTCTTTAGGCAACGGATTTGGCTTATTATTTCAATAATCGAATAGGAAATATATTTTAAGGCATAATTCACATTTTTTGTTGGAATAAAGTTAAAAAAATATTCATTCGGCTACAAAATTAATAATAATATTTATTTTGCTTAAATTAATGCTTTAAAAATTTCAATAAACAAATTAATTTCGGCATCAATTAATTGATAAAATACATTGAAACTGGGTCGAATTCTCGCATTCAACTCTCATGGATAGTGGATATTGCTTACTCGAATTGTGATGAGCGGCCTCCGAAAACGGCACATTGTTTTGCTCTGCATGTGTGTTGGGAATAATTAGCTTTTCCTTTCTTCCAACTTTTTTAATTTCTTATTTTTTATCTTTTTCGTTTGCCTTTTATATATATATGCTAAAAATTAAATTAAAATTGCGTATGAGAATTTATATAAAAAAATAAACTCGAAGCAAAACATTAAAATTACTGCCTGTCACCACACGTATTCGTTCTTTCGTACAATTACATTATTCGTACAATTACATTATTTAGTTTGCCGTCGATTGTTCGTACTGCTTCATTTTAAATTCCCCAATTCTTCTTCACAAAATACTGAAAAGGAATAAAAAAATATACATATACCTAATAAAGGAGTTATAAGGAATTCAAATTCAAATTCCTTCGGTAATTTTGTGTCAACCTGTATAAGCAAAACGTTATTCATCTAAATTATTTTGTTCTTTTTAGTTGGCTTTCGCGTAAAGCTATTTTCCCTCTAAAATAATTGTGATTTTCAAAATTAAATAATTTTTTTTCATTTAAACTCGTTCAACAAGTTCGCAGTGTTAAAGGTAACTATGTAACTCTTTTTATTGTGTTTCCAAAATTTCCAAGAGACACACTGCCTTGCATTTGTTGCTAAATGCGAATGCAAAAACAACAAAATGTAAAAGATATTAAAAAACACACACACACACACATTTAGCAGGGTGTTAATGCAAATGCAAATATACTCAACATTTTAATAATGCACACATAATACATGCATACATACATACATAAGAGTGCATCACACTCTCTTAAACAATTTACTACCCTAATCAAGGCAGCAACAACTACGTATCATATTAAAATAAAATTAAAAAAAAAACAGTAAAAAACTTTGGCGTTGTCAACATCATCATTTCTTAAGCCGCAATATGACAGAACAACAACAAAATAACATTTTGTTGCTTTTTATGCAAATTTGTACTAAATAAATGTTCATCATGGTAGACAGACAGACAGACTGACAAACAAACACAGAGAGGAAGACCAAGAGTTTTAACAGATTTGTTTTGTAACATGTTTGTACTCGTACATTAACAAATAAAGCATTAGATTTGTAACAAAACTAACTCAAATGGAAATAAATAAATAAAAAAAGAAACATAGAGTTGGCATGAATGATGAAATGCCTGAAGAATGTGTACGAGTATGATTAATTAAAAGCATATTTTTGCATACATACATACATATGTATGTATTTTAACAACAATTTTAAAAAAGGACTATGAAAAATCACTAGATGCCAGTGTGTGTGTAGCCAAGTGTATGAGAGCGTATGATAATTTTTTAGAGTAGGAGGCAGGATTACAAAACTCATGTGCGAGCTCGAGTGTACGATGCGAGTATAAAATGCAATTAAATCAAATTAACGTGAAATTATGACAAATTTATGCAAATAAGCTAAAAGATTTATTTATGTAGAAACGGTTTTATTAGGTTTTGTTTCGTTAGTGGTGTTGGAAGAAATAGCGGCACTAAAAACAAAGTGATTAAAAACGCACAGATATTTGAATAATTTTTAAACAATTTCTGCTTGAGAAATGCTAGAAATTTATTTGACTTTACAATATCAAACAAAAGGGATTTTTAATTCCAAAACCCCTCGACATGTCTTCTAAGAGTGTGAAAGGATTTTATTGACACAAATCTATCTTTTAGCTGATCAACTCAGCTCAGCGTATTTTTTTATATTCTGGGCCTAAAAATATATTTGTTGAAAAGCGTTTTGATTAAACATTTTTATTTATACATATTTTATGTATGTATTCGAGTGATCTTTTTATGATTGCAACTGCTGGCCCTCCCTTTAATTAAACAGTAGATTTAGAAATCCTTAAAATGTATGAAAATGTTTAAGCAGTCTCGAATTAATTCAGCAAAGAAGGACTTTTAGTTTTTTAACTATTATTTCTTTTTTCTTTATATTGCCGGGTAGTAATGACACAGGGGAACAAAAAAAAAGATTTAGGGCCTCATTTTGTTAAGCCAATTTTGATATCTAGAAACATAAAGTATCCAGTCTACATTATATTTATTATATTTAATTATTTTTATTATTAATTTAATTTTTAAGAACTAGTGGTATATTGCTATAAAGTTATTAAATAATGCTTGAGTTCGTTAATTTAATTTATTTTTTACCCATTACATAACGTAACTTTTGCCTATTTTGACCCACCTCCCAACCCCACCCGAAACATTTAACTCAGTTGTTAGGAATATCAATTCTTTAAATGACTTCAACTAAATTATTAAATGTAGTTCAACTATATAAATGATTTAAATAGTTGAAATGATAAGCGATATCTTCAATATTAGAGACGATTCGATAAATAAATGAAACTCGCCTGTGTTCCCCGGTGTAATTTATATATCGCCAGGCTTAAAACACTTCACTTCAATTTTGTTGTTAAACACAACAGCCAAGTGTGATACTCACACACAACATGATTGCCAATTTTGAACTGATCTCCCGCTGAGTTCACAGAGGAAACAAATTACGCTCGCGAGCACTTTTTAGAAAAAAAAAATTATAAAATGAAAATAGTTCCGCAAACGAGTACTTAAGAAAATTCTAAAGCAGGATTAAAAATGCAACAAATAAATATTTTGTAGCAAATTGCAAATCAAAAGAAATAGAGACAGTTTGGCCCTTGATGATGAGCCGTGTCACATGAGTGGACTTTAACAATAAATATCGCTAGCTGGATTAGTTGGTCTCACAACAAAGAAAGGAAGGCTGGCAGGCTGGCTGGTTGGCCTTTAGTGTGTCTGTGTCTGTTTGTTAATGTGGATGGCACAATTGCGGAAGTAATAAGCAATTGTAGAAGATTGCTTGCTGTTTGTTGCACAACGACGGCATATAAAAAGTCATAAATAAAATTGTTTTCCACTACACTGATATTGTGGATTTTAAGTGATTCCTGCTTAGACAACGGGGTGGTCTCTAAGGGTGGCATAAATTTTATTTACTTTTTATTATTTTTTTATTTGTGATATTGCTGGTCGTTTTGATTGTCAGCAGCTTTGTAATGGCAACAATTAATAAAACTCTTTATGAATTATTAAGTAATTTACATTTATGCATGATGTTTCTCTATTGAGCCACGCCTATTTATCATAAATTATTAAGAAATTAATTTGAAGTGTGTGTTGCTGTGTGCTGTGTGTAATATGAGACAAATTGATGTCTTGTTGAGAATTTGTTGCTATTGTCATTTATTATTATGCATTAGTTTGCTGAGGATGTTCTTATTAGATTTATGAATAAAAAGCTTATGTTAACAAAAAAGTTAGTGCAATCTCTAACGAGTTGATAATTTCAAGTAGCATACGCATATCTAAAGGCATACGCTGCTATTCACGAAAGAGATTGTGAAATCAGTGCTTCTGTTACTGTAAAAGTAGCATTATGCCACTGAATTCACCTGCTTTAAGCGGGGCAAAATTGTTATAGAATTGTGTGCTGGATATCAAATCTATTTTTTAGATTTTTCATCCAGCATCGTCGGTATAACACACACAAACAAATTTTCACAAATCCTTCACAATGCTTGATGAATATGTTTGAACATGTCTGCCCCGCTGTAGAAATAACTTGCCACTGTTACAAAAGTAACAGTGCAAATGAAATAAAATGTAAAATGTTAGTAACATATAGAGACATTTCTGTACCTGTGATTTGATCACTGTTACTCAAAATGTTTAATATGCAACATTCAATTCAATTTAATTCCTTATTTATAATAAAATTGTAAAAATTAGTACATACGTATAATCTTGCTTAAATATAATGAGTTTAGATCAAGTAAATTACATTTTATTTAATTAAAGTCATAAAGAAAATTAAAAAAAACCTCTTTAAAGCAACAAAAATTTAATAAAAAAAAAAGAATTTAAAGTTAATAGGGAGAAAAAAACTATTCAGATAAATGACATTTTTGATTAAAATTTGGTTTCAGCCGTTGGATTTTAACGTTAACAATTACGATGTTGCTAACATTGTGCAAATTGAATAATACGAAGGAAGGCTATACAGTGGGGCCTCTATTATCCGGGTTTTAAAATTTTGCATCCATTAACCGTGATTGTTTACTGAGAACATTGAAACTTGGCTCAAGTGTAATGAAAACGCTTCACCATTTACCGTTTTGTTTATATGATAAGTGCCTCAGATAAACCTGAGGTCGAAAATGATTCGGAAAAACCTGATGAGGATGATTTAGTTGTTCCTAAAATAACTTTAAAAGAAGCAATACACACATCCAGCACGTTGCTGAACTTCTTGGAGAGCCATGGTGGCTCCGATATTACAGAGCAACATAAACTCCAAGTTTATCACATTCATGAAAAGCTAAATAATGAAAATATGAAAAAAGTGCAAAATTTTTTGCACTTTTTCCTGAAAATTTTTAAAATTGCACGGTTGATAATTGAAAACTGTTTAGTTTGGATGTACAGTACAACCTCCATAATCCGGACAGATATAGTTTCAGCTAATGTCCAGATTAGTGGATCGTCTGGACTAGAGTTAAAATGAAATTTTAAACGCAATACGTATACATAATTTATTTTCGTTACCGAAAACAAAAATAAGTACACATAAGAATTCATTTGAATTTAATTACTTTACAGGAAACATAAAGAACCATAACAAAAATTACCAAAAATATTCATTTTGAAAAATAAGAATTTATTTTTGTTTGAATACACAAATCTTTATGTAATTTGGCTGCTTTATTTTTAAATTCTTTTAAAAATAAAATATATTTATCTGTCGCTTTGGTTTGTTCAGCCTATAAAATAGCTTTTGAAAATAGTTCGCCACGCAAACTCAATTAAACTAAAATCTTTTACATTTTAAATATTTATTTTGTCTAGCTGTAAAATAGTGAAAACATTTTACTGAGAAAAAGAACACTTGTCCGGACTATAGAGGAAAAATTTCTAAGCTATCCGAAAAATTTAAATGTCCGAATTACTGGATAGTCCAAATTAGCGAGTGTCCGGATTAGGGAGGTTGTACTGTATTCGATCTCATTCCAAAACCAAATTTTCTATTTTGTATGTACTATTAAGAAAGTGTAATCCAAAAAAGGAATTTTAGTAAAGTATCTGTTAGCAAATTACCTTTTTAAAAAGATCTCTTAACATTGCACCGCGGCGTTTGAGAAAGTACACTTTATGAAAGTCCTTTTAACAACATTTTTTCAAAAACAAAAATGATTTTTTGAAATAGTGAGTTTATTAGAAATTATTAATCATCATCACTTAAAAGCCAAAAATTTTGTCTTAAGAAAACTTTAAATTGAAATTTTTTTATAAAAAGTAAAAGAAATGTTACATTTTTTAGAAAAGAAAACGGCATAAATCTCTAATAAAATCATCATATTATTTTCCAAAAAAAAAAACGCTGAATATTAAAATGATTGGAAATGTCGGCTTTCACAGGAAACGATACATCTCGTAAATCTTTTGTAAACAACAGAATTCATAAAAGAAAACAACAACAAAAACAATACAATACAAAAAAACGCTAAATAATGAGTTCCATTATGAACTAATTTATCTGGTATTGTGTTGGGAGGGAAGAAATTACGAAAATATTTATTTTCATCTTCTTTTAAGGTGTTTAAATATTTTCATTATTAAAAGATGATTGCAAGTGTTTTAATACAAAAGATGAGAACAAAATGTTGGATGTATGGCTGGCTGGCTGGCTGGCTGTCTGTCTGTACGGCCAGTTGGATTGTATGGAGGTGTTACATTCGCTGTTAATTCATTTATTTATTTACAATTTTTTTTTATCTTTCTCTCACTGATTACAAGTACGTTTTTATTGAAACCGTACCAAACGATCTTACAATTGAAAATGAATATCATTAATGAACAAAAAACAGTTTCTATTCTTTGTTTCATCTTTTTTAATAGAGTAATCAAAATGAAAATAATTGAAAATCATCTTTTGTAATTAAGATTCAGAGTATTGTTCGATTTAACCTTTAATTTTTTTTATACATTTTTTTGTTGTTGTTGAAGAATTACTGAATTCAGCAGCAATGATAACAACAACATTTACTTTTAGAAGGCCCTATTTTTGGATTTTTTTTATGAAGAGAACTGAAAGAGGTTATTTTTTATATTTTGTTTACCGTTCACCAGACTAAAGTCGCAATTTTATCCTATTTTTAGCGGTCTGCGACTTTTTGTGAGACTTTTTTTATTAGCGACTTTTGCGACTTTTTTAATTTTGTTGTGTTTTTTACCCTTTTTTTGTTTCTCGTAAATAACATTTAATTTGCATTTAATTTATAAAAAAAGTCGTCAAATATAAAAGCAAATTTCAGATTATTCAGATTATTTCACTTTTTTGCAACCTTGTCATGTTCACAATGTATTCAAGAAATTGTTCACAAATTTTCGGTAAATGTTTCAATGAACAGTTTTAGCAAAAAATCTTTTTAAAGTAAGAAATTGTGGGTTTTGAAGTGCTTATTTTACAAAATAGGCGTCGTAAAACATGAACATTCTTGAAAATAAGATTTCTTGCTAAAACGAAGAGAAAGTCTGAAAACGAAAAAGACAATGAAGCTAGAAATACGTGTTTGGAGGCACAAGAGACTACAGAGTCTGAGAGGGATAACGTCAACAACGCTGCAGGTCCTTCCAAGAAACGTATTATATCGCAATACTGTTGGAGAGACTGGGAACTGAAGTATAAATAGCTTAAGCAATACATGGAGTCAAAGCACCGCCCTTTTTGCATTTTTTGTAAACAGCTTTTAGTGAACCAAAACAATAATCTTTCTCTTGGCTTGGTTTTTAACAGAAGTCATACTCATTTCACCTTGGCAGCATACGACAGCCAAGTTTATTAAACTTAACAAAACTTGATCAGCATATAGACGAATATTTATAGAAGAATATATAATGCAACTGCATATGTTAGGAAATATGATAAAAATGGATTCTGTATTAACTTTTTGTTTTGTTTCAATTGTTTTTTTTTATTTGGTTATGCTTTTTATTGGTAAGAAAAAGTTAAAAAAAGACGACTCAAACGACTTTTCTGTGCGACTTTATTTTTTTAAAACGACCTCTTGTGCGACTTTGCAAAAAATTCCAACGGTAACCCTGACCAAGTTTGTAGTCATGGCTTCCAGGAGGCACTTTTCCCCAAACAAATTAGAGAACATTGGAAAATTTTAAAAATTAAAAATTCTCTTTAATACTTGCAGGCCTGCTTTTAATAGACAAGTGTGATAAGTGTCTGTCTTTATTATGACATTTTTCTAGCTGCACAGGAAGGAAAAGTTTCATCTGATAAGCTAAACCTGTAGTTGTGTTTCAACGTTTACCCCATTTCCCCAATTAAAAACTAATTTCAACTTATGCAACTTTAATTATAGCCAATTTATTTTCATTTTCATTAATTTGTTATGATTATTATTATTATAAGTGCAACTAATCGGACCCGGGCATCTTCCTCAAATTGCACATGCAAAAAACGCAACTTACAGCAGCAGCAGCCACATTCGAAAGTGTCGTGACATTTTGTTGTGCACTAATTACTTTTATATCGAAAACAAATTGTAATTGTTGTGTTGTTTTATAAGAGAGATTTTTTGTTTGTTTTTGTTGTGTAACATTTTGTTCTGTTGTAAACCACGCTGAAGTACAAAACAAATTGTATGCAACTCGTTCGTTAATACTATTTGCTTGTTATTTTTTATATTTTTCATTCATCAGTTTGCTTGCATACATATTGATCGGATTTTTTTAAATATCGAATTGGTATTGTTTCTGTGTATTTGTGGGTATGTGTGTGTGCCTGTATGTTTGTATGTATTGTTTATAAAATAATCTTTTATTCAATAACAGTTCAATTGTTTCTTTTGCTTTTTACCAATTTATATGATTTTTATTTTTTATATAATTTTTCTTTTGTTCTATTAAATTCTGTTCTGTGAGCACGAAGGCAATCGTGAAAGTGCTTGTTAAAAGTGAAGGTAGCTGTCGCAATTGAAAAGTGATGTCTATTGTAGTTAGAGAGGGTGTGGAGGAGGGACACGGAGAAACTCTTTTGATGAGCTGTAAAAATTGCACGGTCGATAATTGAAAACTGTTTAGTTTGGATATATTTGATAGCATTCCAAAACCAAATTTAAAAAGTGTCACTCGAAAAAGTAATTTTAGTAAAGTATGACCGCTTTCCTAAACGCAGTTTGCTTTGCAGTTCAATAAAGTCACGTATTCCCAAACGAACCGTGCAAACTTTGACAAAGTATGACATTCCTAAAGTCATCTTATTAATTAAATTGACAGTGCTTTAAAATGATGCATTGAATTGCAATGTTGTAAAGTATGATTGCTTGATTTAAACACTGCTTTGACGTTGCATACAGATGTCTAGGAAGGCAGCCTACCTTTTAGCAAATTATCTTTTTAAAAAGATATCATAAGATTGCACCGCGGCATTTCACAAAGTACTCTTTATAAAAGTCTTTTTAACAACATATTTTAAAAAATGGCTCTTGAAAAATACGTTATTTAAAAATTGTTGTTGCAAATGCACACTTTCTAAATACCGTACACGAACTTCGGTAGATTTTCCGCAAAACAAACTTGAAACCGATTTTTTTTGGAATAGAAATAATTTAAATTTTTGTGATTTACGAGTATTTCAACAAACGTACACACCTTAAAACCTTTTTATTTGACAACTTTGCACTTTTTGAACTTTAATATTTTGCAAGGTTACATTTTATACAAAATTCGGTGTTGGGCGTAAGTTTTACCGAACGGCGAACATTAACCGAACATATCTTTCCGCCGAACTCCAGTACCTAGACCGAACACGTTCGGTCAAGCCCTACTAAATATCTTTTAACGACGAAACTTTTAAAAAAGTAATCTTTGAAAAAGTGTACCTTTTAAAAGAGAACCTCCTTTAAAAAATTACTTTTAAAAAAAGTTCCTGCTAAAAAAAGACACTCAAGAAAAGCCTTTAAAAAAGACTTGTGGCACTCGGGGACTGCTGCGGCACAGCTATTACATAGCATTTTTTATCAATTTATACAATTATAATTATTTATTTATTTTTTATTTATGCAGTATTTTTTTTCTTTGATATTAATTCAAGTTTTTTCTTTGAATTTGAATACACTTTTTGAGCGTGTGTTTTCTTGATTCGGTAGCCGCGCTCAAAGCCCGCGATAAAAGCTATGCAATAGTTTAAAACCTAATTGTCTGTTTGTGTATATCAGTTTTTATCAACCACGATTGCTCGTAAGTACGCCATTTTGTGTTTTCCTATATGTCAAAATCTGTTCTGGCAATACTGTAATGAAATCAATAGCATACTTTGGGGTTAACATACGCTAAGCGATTCAAATACTGAAAAAACAAAAGACTTAAGAAACAAACTTTGTGTTAGGTTTTATTTTTGTTACGGAATTTCTTGATTCGGTCGCCGCACTCAAAGCCCGCGATAAAAGCTATGCAATAGCTTAAAAATTAAATTTATTTCTAAACACATTATTATCATTGCCTTCGAATATATTCCATAACAAGTAAAAAAAAAACACGAGTATAAAATGAAGTCATTTTTTGTTTTTAAATTTTATTCTTTGCAATTGGTTTTTTTGTTTTGTTTAAAAATGTTGCAAAATATTTGAATGTGTACAGATAATATAACAAAAGAAATGACAGATGCCATTGTCTAAATTTTGTATTATTGTGCAATAAAGAATTCAGCATACAGAGCAAACAAACACACTCTGTATGTTATCAGGGATGGGAAATGGAATTTTAAGATTGTACTGAAATTGTAGAAGAATACACATTTTGTTAATGGTGCATAGACACCTTTGCCACACGCAAATTTTACTTCCTCGAATTTTTTTTTAAATTTCCCTTTAACCGTTTCTTCACTTCTGGCCACGTAAAGTATAGTTTGAGAAATTTTTTGCGCTTTTGTTGGATAAACAACCAAACAAAAGTATGTATGTATATGTAAACGACGAACGAAGAAAAAAGTCTATACTCAGCCTAATTTTTCTCTCCCTTTTCACCATCAAACTCAAGACTTTGAAAAGCAAACTTTCCGTGTGGAAAAGCAGTCATCATTTTGTTAGCGGTTCTTCTCCGAAGTGTTTGTTATTTGGATAAAGTTCGTTACGGGTTCCTTTAACTAGAAAGATTTAGATATGAGAAGAAATTCCAAAGAACAAGTGAAAAATTAACATGACATAATTTCCTTTGAAATATTGTCTCATATCCAAATCTTTTTGACTTAAAAACCTTAACGAACTTTAGCCGAATAATAAACACTTTGGATTGCAGCCATTAACAGTCAATTTAGTTCGAAAAAGAATCACATTCAACTTAAGTACTTTTACTTAAATAAGTTTTCATTTGTAGCGTTAATATTAAGGGCCCAAGACCGATTTTCAATCTATTTGTTTTGATTTTTATTGTTGTAGCTGCTGTAGTCATACCCATTCCTTAAATATTTTTAATGTCTACTTGTTAAGGTTAAAAAGAGACAAGTGTATTGAAGAAACTTTGCTAGAATTACATATGCACATGCATAAATATTTATTGTAGAACATATTAGTTAATTTTCGTTTAATTTTTTAACATTCTACCAATTTAATTTTCTGGCCAGTCTGTCAACGAACAAATCAAATAAAAATAAACAGCATAAATTAGAACATGCTTTCATATAACAGTAAAAGTGTCGGTTCTGCTATTGTTAAGCGTTTTTTTTTCTTATAAAGCTGGAATTACATGTCACGCGGCAACGCGTTTCATGCGTTTTAAATTTTTGACGCATTAAAAACTGCAGTTACACATACTTTATGCACGTTTTTAGTTATCAAATTTCAAGTAAATTTTGTTGGCTTTTTGATAGAATTTTTTTTTAGTTTTATATTTTTTAAATTGTTTTAATTCGTTTTTCATCAACTGCTTGAAAAATCGTTTTCTAATAATTAAATATGTTAAACAGAACAAATCTGCAACTTCAGGAACAAACGCTGATGGCCCATAATAAAATCGACGGTAGTAACTTCAAATTCTCTCTTATTATTGTTTGATTTTCTTTTGTTTGCTTTTTTCGTATGAAAAATCTATGTGATTTCATGAAAACACGGTAACATTTTTGAGAGTATAAGAAAAAACGCTGTAAAAATAAAATAGATTTTATTTCATGAGTCCTAACCACATTCTCTGGCAGAATTTTATGTCAAACTGTATTGAAAATATTGTTCAGCCTGAAGTTGCAGTTTGTTCTGTTTCATCATTAAATGTTTAATGTGAATAAAATTTTAGCCTCGGAACATGGTGGCACTTACTGATATATTGTATACGAGGTGTCGAGAGGCGTAAAAGTAGAAAATTGTACAATTTTTACGTGTGAAAGGCGTTGCAAACCTTTGCTTTGTAACTTGCTTTATGAAAACACGTTGATTAAACTTTTTTGAAGGACGCATAGGACACAAAAAAGGGTCGAACTCGTGGTATGCACTGCCAGCTCAAGCCCTTATTCAGAAGGTCTCAAAAAGGAGGGCATAGTTTTAAAATAAAACCGCTGCACACGAATCTTGTCAAAAAAGAAAGTTGCAATTGTGCCAACTTGTACATCTCTGTCACCTATTTCGTAATCCAAAGAAAGAGTGAAATATATAATAATAGGTGAAATAAAACACAGAGTCGCACCATGCATATTCGCACATACACACATAGTTGTATTTCCGTTAACAATGTGATTAATGGACTAATGTTTATTGTCATAGAATGTTGGGTTAGGCACAATTGTGTGTTCAAAAGTAACGAGTTAAATACGCAGATAATCTTCAGCATCTCTAAAAAAATAGAAAGAAATAAAAACAAAAACAAAAACAAATAATATAAAATAAAACATTATAATGAAAACAAAGTCTTTAGTTAACTGCTTGCTGTACAATACTTTTATTTCTATTAACAATTATTATTTTTCGTTTTCATTTATCAATTTATTTATTTAGCAAAATTATTTAAACAGATGTTTGGTTTTAATGTCAAACAATGGCGGACAATACGTCAATACAATGTACAGACACACATATTTTTGTTTTCTTTTAATTCTATGACTTAATACTAATAATCACGTTACGTTAATTATTTAACAATGTCAAAGCGGTTATAAAGCAAGAAAATATAAAATAATAATAGACATTTGTCATTAAAAGGTTTAAATTTTGTATGAAAACATTTTGTTGAATCTATTGCAGATTTAAATATATTTTTTGTTTGTTTCATTGTTTGCAAAATTGTGCTTTAGGAGTTAATTTGGCTTGAAAAGCTTTAAGACTTTAAGAAATTAAACTGAAATACTAATATTAATTGCTGGGATTTGTCGGAAAAATCTATTATTTCATAGACGCTATGACGGGCTGATCTTTGCCATAACAAAATGTCAAGCAATAACTAAAGCTTGTTAACTTTTCGTAGGTCACTACAACTACAACTATTTAGCACAAATGTATTAAAAAATAAAAACGGAAGCCATAGATTTATTGTATTAATGATCTAAACAAATAAATATACTTTTGTACTCATTTTAACACAAATGCTAGAAGTTCAACTTAAAATAGAAATAAATCACACCTACAATAGCGTACGTACGCACTAACAAAAGCTCTTAATGGGTTAAAATAAATTACAGTGTAATTATAAATGCGAAAGCTCAATTTGAATCAAATGCAACATTTTGAACCAGCTAAAGTTTTTGACACTTAATTTACGACTCTCTATGATGTATTAGTTTTTAAAGTCAACATTTAAAACAAACAAAGTCAAAATATTTTTTAGATCTCATATGTGCCCATCACGTATACGAAAAACAAATTGACTAAATTAAAATACACATTTGTCTTTTAACTTGGTTACTGTTTTTGTTTTTTTTTTTTCTTTTCTTAACACATAACAAAATGTAAATAAGACAAGTTATCGTCGTCTGTAGTTTTATTTTCAACAGATTTTTTCTTGAGTTTTTTATTTTGTACACCTGATTTACATACACAAAACCGATTATCATTTGAAAAAACTCTTCCACAACTACTCTCCCACACAGTTACACTTGTTAATATTGCGCACAGTGGGAATGATTGAAGAAAAAGTGAGTAACAAATATTTAAAACTTTCTTTTAATAAAGCAAAAACATGGAATGTGTGTTAACGGAAACCTAATTTTACTTCAGAAATTATCACATTCGCTTAATGATGTTATCAGAGTTCAGCTAATAGCAAAAATCGTAAAACTCGATTGAAAAGTGAATCGTTTTATTTTTTACGAAAAAGTTTCAACAAAAAGTGAAGTCTTCCATGTTCCCGGCCAATTTTGTATTTTTTATATAAAAAATCAAGTGAAAATAAATCTTGGTAAGCGTTCCAAGTTCCTCGCAAATTTTCATCAATAAAAAAAATCAAGTCGTACCCCTCCAAATTTGTATTATTTTCAAACAAAATTATTTTTAACTGAAATTTCAACCCGTTCCCCGTCAATTTGGTTTTTTTTGTAATACAAAATCAGGTGTTGACAGAAAGAGTTCCGTTTTCCCTGCTAATTCTTTTTATATAAAAAATTAAGTGAAAATAAAACGTTCCAAATTTCCCGACAATTTTTTTTTTTTCAATAAAAAAATAAAGCCTTAACAAAAACTCAATTTGTACCCCTCCAATTTTGTATTTTTTGTTAAAGCGAAATTGATTTTTAACAGAAAGCTATGAGTTCCACGTTCCCCGGCAATTTTTAAGCTCTCTACAAATTTGATGGTTTCTTAAAAGGAAGACTTCATTGATTTGTGAATTTTTTTTATTTTTGTACACGGACAAATCTAAATTCGTTTAATTTTTCTTCGAAAATCGAACGGACAGTTTGTCCACTCGAAATAACTCCTCCAAGGATAGATCAGTTTAAAAAATTGTTTACAAGTCATTTAAATTTTTCCTGGGTGTAAAATGACATCGGATTTTAAACTCGCTTATACACGACTGCTCTGTAAATCACGAAATATTAAATCACGTGATTTCCAAAAAATAATTCACAGTCAAGTCAGTGCTTTGTAAATCGCCCGATTTTTAGCATTCGAAGTTCGATTGAAATAGTCTATTTGAAAAGCCAATAAATAAGTAAAAGCCGATAATTGAGTCCGTTTTGTAGTCTGTTCGATTGGCTGCTCCTTGTATTGAAATCGGAGGTTTGCTTGAAATATTTAATAAAACATCAGGCTTAAGAAAAAGTGGTGAACTGTCTAAGTTCCGCGCCAGTTCTTATTAAAAAAATAAAGCATTCCACGTTTCCCGTCATATTTTTTTTTCAAATAAAAAGTCAAGTATTAACGAAAAGTGCAGTGATCCCCGTCAATTTGTTTGTTTTTTTTAAATAAAAAATGAAGTCTTGGGCAGTTTTAAAAAATCAATTTTAAGTGAAGCGTTCCGGCGGATTCCCCACAATTTTTTTCTTATTTATTTTTGTTATTAAGGTACCACTGTGCCTCGCTAGTTTTGTGGACAGTTGACGTTATGCACTCACTGCTCCCATTGTGAGTAATTTTTTGGTATTTTGTTAATGTTTACCATCATTTAGTAAAGAAGTACGAAATGTTCATCAACCGTCCATCCATGGCATTTCAAACACAAATGTACCCTTTCCTTCCCTACTTTAATTACATCTTTCAGTTATTTATCATGAACATCCAACCTGCCACATGACGTGTGTGTATTTTAATTTCAGTTTATTTAGTTTAGTTTAGTTTTCAGTTCAATTCAGTTCACTTTACCATCGATCTCCATGGTATTTTGTCCAATGTTTATGTTTGTTCGCACACAGAAGAACCCAAACAGTAGTACATGAAGTTAATAAAATGTAACAACAACTAAAACAGCAGCAGCAGCAGAAGTAACAACAATAATAACAACTACAAAATTAGTAACAACAAAATCGACTTCAATTCAATCGTCCATACAATCGATTGTTGGTGTTAATTTTTTATTCAAATTCTTTTCATTTTTTTCGAATTCTCGATTCTGTTTTGTTTTATTTTTATTTGCTTTTGTTTAGATGTACTCTGTACGTGCACTGGCTAACATTTTAACATACAGTGGAACCTCGATAACTTTACACACGCGCTAATTTGAATTTTTTTCCGTGTCCCTTTAAAAATAGTCAATAAATTGGAAAACAAATTACTGCAATTTCGTCTCCTCGCTAATTTGAAGTTATTTTGTCTATTTGCCTGCATTTCATTGCTACTTATGCCAAACAATCGGTAGAGCTTAAACCATTGTTTTGCAAATGAAAACTTTTGTGATTAAATTGCGAAAATATATCGAATAGCAAATTTACTAAATGCTTTAATTAATTGTTTTAGTTTCTATACTTTGCTTTCAGCTTAATACTGTGTTCAGACATACATCTTAATAGAGCTCAATTTAGCATACAATAAGTCAGTTAAGAAATTGAGTAATTATGTAGCAGTTGTGTACTAATTGAGCGAAATTCGAAATGCAAGCTTTGTCAAAAGAATGATCGCAGCAAACATTTTGGACACAAAATCTCTTCATTGAAATCTCTTGCATTGAATTGAATAAAATAATTAAGGGTTTTGTTGTTTTTAATAAATCTGTTGAATTGTTAATTTTTAAATGAAAGATTGTTGTATAAAAAAACAGAAGATTTTTGAGTGACGATTTTTTGACGGCTTTTTTTAAATACGATTTTGAAGATTTTATTTACAAAATTTTACGATTTTTCTGAAAAAATTACTGGCAGCCCTGGCTGCAACATCCTCTGACCCTTATGTACTAGATCCTTCAATCAATTGCTTTAGGCATCTTATTTTGGTCCTGTTGATCCTCAGTTAAACTAAAATAGATTTACATTTATTTAAAATTTCATAGAATTTCCCAAAATATTTTTTTTTCAACTTCTTTTAGAAAACTTGATTTGTAAATACAAAAACACAAGACAGCTGTTTGAAAAATTCTTTAAAGTAAAAATTGTACTATTAAGAATTTGCAAGAATTTTTTCTATCTAAATTTTTTGCTCTCTCCTTGAAAACTTTTGGAGTTAGGATCTTAGGAATTCCACTTTCTATACGAAGGTATAGGTCGCTTGGCAGTTCCTAAAGGAAGCACCTATTCGTGGAATACCCTGGCAATTTGCGTACTGCTGCGCCATTTTTTATTTTATTTTTTAAATCAACCAACAGCATAAACAAAATGCATGTGGTTTTTGATGTTGTAGAATCAAGCGTACTTGAATAAATATACGTTGGCTTGAAATTTACATGAAATGATTGTTTATTTCAATAGTTTCTGCGTGTCTTCAAAAGGTTGGGAAGGAATTTGTGGATAAGGGATCTGAGAAAATATGTATTAAAAAACTAAAGCTTGGATCTCGTCAACAGCATCAGCTATTAGACCTAAAAGTACTTCATCTCTCATCTGGGGATTTCTCAAGGATAAAATATTTCTACTGAATCTTCTTTTTTTTCCTTAGATTTACCGGATTACTTGTGACATTCTTTACGATTTCGTATCGGAGCCAAAAAAAGTTGATTGGATTTTTCATTTTCAAGTGTCAAACTCCATACAGTGTCAAAACTCCTTCAAAGAAATGGTATTGAACAGAGTAGTATTTTTCAGTACAATTTTGGAAAAACCATAGTTGCTTCACTTAAGTACTACGAAATTTTGAGCAGATTTTGTTAAAATCTAGTGACGAAGTAGATTTTGTTTTGTATGGGAAATCTAGTCAAAACAACAAGATTTTGCTCGAAATATCGGTAAGTGCTAGATTTGGTCTGGTGTAAATGCCATATAAGACAAATTTTTAATTAAAATTTTCCTTAAAATCGATATCAAACTCAAATAATTTTTTAAAAAATACTTTAAGTAATCATTGCTGAAAATTACTAATAAATTCGTCGGAGTGTTGAATTAAAACTTCAGAAATATTTAACAGAAGTTACAATTTAACAAATCTAAGCAGGAAATATAAAAATAGTTTTTAGCATTAGTTTGTGGTTATTATAAAGAAAAATGATATTTAAGGGATTTCCGAATATTACAAATCGAAAATCGGGCAGGGGGCTTGAATAAAACCTTAAACCCTGTTGAAATCGTTGAGGCGTCTTAACTACAACATCTTCGAATAAGAATTTTAAGCTCAAATTTCTAATGTCTGGTAGTTTTTCTTTCTGTGTACTCTTATTTCGAATTTTTTTCTCTTCAAAATTTACACAGTTGCACTAACAAACAGTGTTGTAATTGTTTTGTAGCCAGTTTGTTTGTTTGTTTGTTTGTTTGTTAAATTGTTGTTGCTGCTGTTGCTATTCAAATAGATCATGAATGTTTATCTGCAAGTCTTAACAAATATTGATGATAATATGGGCCTTGTGCAAGTAGAAAACAAGAAAACGAACTTGGCCGGCGACACCAGTTGGCGACGTTTGTAAATGCGTTAATTACAATTGTTTACCATTACAGAAAATTGTTCAGGAGTTCAAACTATTTTTGTATGACATTTTTCACATTTTGAAAAAGAAATATTTAATTCTCGAAGTCATTAGAGTCGTCGTGTACAAAAAATTCCTATTCTTTTTTTATTCTTCTTCTGTTTGCTTAACTCTTCAGCATTAAAGTAAAAGATTTGAGTGTCCAACAATGGCGCTGTGTAGCTTTCAGTGTTTTGTGTCAATAAAGATTGAACAAAGAATTTAAACACTTTTAGATAGAGAGAGAGAGAGGGAGAAAGAGAGAGAGAGCGAGTGGTATTATGGCAAAATAAATTATAAATTAGTGACTTTTATATGCAAATAAGGTTTCTTTGCCAACAATTAATATTGATGTTGTAGCTTTCGTCATCTACGATTTAAGGAATGGAATAATTTAAGTTTAAATAATTTAGTAAGAAATCAAAAAAAAAAATAAAAAATACGAGAGGTGTCTTGAGGACATCCGGTTCGGGCAGCGAGTGTTCCTTAGTTATTTGCATACATATTTCATGTATTAAATAATGATGTAGGTGAATTTACTATTAACTCTTTCTCCTGTGAAATATTTTAGCATATTTTTTTCCTATTTAGCATTCTATCAGATTGAGTTACTGGCGATACTGATAATCGGGGAAACCGCCAAAATGCAATTGCAGGTTTTTTCTGGTGCAAACTATGAAAGTGAAGATACAATATTTATCAATTTCAGAGATTTTTAAGTTTTGACATCAATTTGTTTGTGCATATTTTTGCATATTTTATATGTTAAAGGCTTTTTTGTGCAGATTCTAGCCTTAAAAGCATATTCGCAGAATTTTTAGAGCTTATAGAAGAAATTCGACCCTTTTAGAAGATATTTTAATACTTTATTGAATTTTTTTTAATATGCTTATTATGCTTGTTCGCAACGGAAGCAAAAAAATCTCTGTTTTAGACACTGATCAGCATCATCTTATGGGTTTTAATCATTTTAAAACATTAAGTAGAACATTTGTATTAATAAAACAAAGATTTTACCAAAACATTGAAGGCGTACCGATTTTGCCATGCCTCTTTTGAAAACACCAGTTCTCAAAACAACCAGAGTCGCCGATAGTGCTTTAGCTTGTGCAAACTTTTTGATTCTGCTGTCGACAGCTCCTTAGAAATTTAAATACAATTTTTATTTTTATTCGGTTGTTTTGTTTCTTTTTCTAATTTTAAATGTATTTTTTCAATCGACCCATTTTTGATTCTGTTCTAAAATAGATTTTTATAAATTTTCATTGCATGTTTTCACGTTTTTAGTGCATATTCAATGTGCATATTTCCGGTTTGCCTGATGATAACGAATATATAAAATAAAAATCAACATCCTTGAAGTATGGCTTGCAATTTTTCACTGCAAATTTTAATAAATAGAAATAACAACAACAATAACAATTTTATCGCTACATGCTTTTTTTCGTTACAGTTTATTTTTTGTCTCACCTCATTAACAGCGTGACATAAAAAACTCAGTTTTAAGAAATGTGCTTCTCTGAAACTTCCTCCTGTTCCTCACACCAGCGTCCCTCTTTTGTAAATAAATAAATTTTTCTGAAATAATTTTATAAAAACTCTTAACTATTTTTCCATTTATTTATCCAACATTGCATTTGTTTGTTACAAACTCCGGATTACAAAAGTACTAAAATTATGAACAATAAAAACTCAAAAATAAAAAATAAAAAAAAGCATCAAAACTCTTCATTTGCAGACGCATACAAATTCAAGTTCAGTAAAACAAAAAATAATCAAATATTTTTTTCTTTAAGAATCAAAAATTCTCCTCTTTGGAAATAAAAACAAAATCAAATTAAAAAGAAAATAATAAAAATAAAACAAAAAATATGAAATAATAACAATAATAATTTTAATAAAAATAAAATGAAATAAACAAAGACTGAAACACATAAGCGCGTCTCTTAATTTATGACGTTTTGGCATTTTTAGTGCTCGTTCTTGAGCTTGACACCCGCTTGCCAGAATTCCATGCACAGCGGGGTGTCCACTCTACCTGTGTGTTTGTGCTTTCCGCTTGGGTTTTTAGATACAGATTTCAAAAAGAATACAAAAACCAGATGAAGGAGTAAACAAAAAAAAAATTATAAAAAAAATTACACAAACACAAGAACAACAAAAGAAGAACTCATTTAGCTGCTCCAAGTCAACTTCTTTTCTTTGAAGCGTCAATGCAGCATTAAAGCGCATAAAATCTACCCTGTCGATAAACGAGCAACGCATCAATATCCAAACGACGTGTCATTGGCCTTGATTGGTTTTTGTTGTTGTTGTTATTGTTGTTGTTGTTGTTGTTGTTTAACTTACTAAATCCATTAAGAACAAAAGGAGCCACTCATTGCTACGTGGGTTAATCTTGCATTATGTTTCAGCTCATGAGGGTGATCGTAAAACTTTTTGGTTTGTGTCTCAACGTTCGAAGACACTTTGGAGACTTTATTAATTTTTCATATTGTTGTTATTTGTAGCAGACGCTAAGACTCCAGTCCATCCAGTTTGTTTTTATTGGATTGGATTCTGTCTTTAAAATATTAAATGAAAAAGTTTTCGTGTTTGGTGTTAGAAGACAAAGCTATCATAGCTATTCCATTCAAATGATTTTTTTTTATAAATTAAACACACATCTTTATCCAATATGCTTGTTGTAGCGGTCGGTAGATTAAGAAAAGTTATTGATATTCCATTTACGAGTATTTCGAATGCCAGTGCTATAAACTGCTGTGCTTGAGGGGCTGTAAAGCAATTTGAAAGTTTTGCTTAATAGATAAATTTAATGAGAAAAACTGGGAATCATGTAATTTTAAGAAAAAAAAGTGCCGCTATGCCAGCCACTCATACAAAGAGAGCAGCGATACCTCTGCCCACACTTGCATATTCTTCCGCTGGTGCAGAAGTTACGTCGCCGGCTTAAAAGATTAGCAGCACTTTTGTGTCGTTTTTTCTTAAGGATTCAATATATTTGCCTTCTAAAGCGCCCGTTCCTTAATTACAATCGCAAATATAACTAATGAAAAACGTATGAAAAACCCCCTTTTAATTAGTGATTCTGATTGTATGGAAATCAAAGTTTTATTTAAACAAAACATTTATGGAGAAATATTACCGAGAATGTATATTATGAATAGGCAAACACGTTATTTTAAATTCCTTTTACGCCCGTAATACTGAACCGATTTTGGAGTTCTTTTTGATATGTTTTTAAAGGTTTTTTTACATGGATATGCACAATATTAATTCTATTCAAATCGGTGCAGTATTTTGGCAGCTATAAGCGTTTGAAATTGCCACTAATCCATCCACACTCATTACACGTGCATGTATCAGCTTCAAATTGAAAAATAAACAAAGCATGCATGCGTGTTTGTTCAATAAGCTTTTGCAAAGAAATGAGACAGAGCAGAAAATGCAATGGAATTTTTGACAGCTTTGGTACTAAACAACAATAAAAAGCACTGTTTTTTGCTGTTGTTCTACATTTATGGTAGAAGAATACAGGTAGTGTCGAAGCTGCAATAACACTGCTTTTAGGTTCGAAGCTGTCAAAAAGCACAAAAGAAAAATGGCAAAAAAAATTGTATATTCGTATGTGTGTTTGGTTGGATTTTATGTTCTATAAAGAATTTTGTTTCTTTTCCTTTTCTTATTTGCATTTGAAACAAATGTTCAAGTGTGCATAATCAAATTTTGACAGCTGAGAACCCAAAAAAAGGCCGTTGACGCTTCGACACTACCTGTATTATTCTACCATGGCAGCATTGTTGAGAGAATGAGTGTCTAAAATTGAGAACATAAGAAAAAGCGCTGTAAAAATAAAATAGATTCTATTTCATGACCACATTCTCTGGCAAAATTTGATGTTAAACTGTATGGAAAACATCCTTCAGACCCGGTTCTGTTTCATCATTCTAGAATATGGCCGATTGCGTCGGTTATAGGAAATACTCATGAATCAAGAAAACAAGATTGCTCACTCAGCCGCACAAAATAAATTTCTACTGCGCATCTACGTCATCATAGAATACAAATGTTTGTTGTAAAAAGTGTAAGTTTTAGCACAAAACTGGAAATAACTAAATAACTTCTAAACGGATGCATCGATTTAAAAAAAAAATTTTAAATGGACAGAAAAGAGATCCAGTCGACTGCCAAAGTTTTACATTTCGGCCTGCTTTCCATACAAAAAATGTACTTTTATTTACAACACATATTCTATGTCTACGTCACAACACAACACAATCACACACAACAAAATAACGGACATCCGCAATGCGCAATCTTGTTTTCTTGATTAATGGGAAATACTAGTTATTATTATTATTATTGCAACCTACAGAAGTTATCAAATGAATGTACTCTCGTAAACAACGACAGCCTGTTCTTAGCTGGTATTCAAAATAATATTTTTTCCGTGCAAAAAAATATTAAACAGATAATTAAAGGATCTTCAAAAAGGATTGAGCAAGAAATTAGTTTCTCTTTGCGATGTAGGCATCCATTTTTTATTTCTTATAAAATTGCATATTATTAGAAAAAATGATTTATTATCTCAATTGAGACCGTTGCAAGAAGTATATTTCATATAGAAAATTTGGCATGAAATAAACCAAATGAAAATAGATACGAGCACAGACCCTAATCGGAGTTAGTCTAATGGAAACTCATAAAGTCGTCAACACTGACAAGTGACACTTTCTTCTATCTTTCTAATTTAATTTTTTATTTTGCATTTGTTTTTGTTCTTATTAAAAAATGTTTTTTTTTTTCAAAAAAGGATAATACTTGTTGTTTAAGGTAGAGAGAGAGAGCATTTCCTTTTTATTGCTATTTTAACTGATAATTAAAATTTTGTTTTGCCAACACACCAGATCCATTGTATGTATGTATTTATGTATTTGAGACACCACCCGGGTCGGGTCACTCGCTGTAAATTTGGGGTGTGTTTGTTGATATTTTTCAAATTGCTTAAAGTACTTCTGTCTGTTGTTTGTTGTATTTGTTGTATGTGTCTTAAGAATTAATAAAAAAAATACTTGAAATGAGAAAAATATATATTTCATATTTATGCTTGTTTGTTGCAACATATAAATCATAAAAGCAAAAAATAAAATAAAAAAATATGAACAGGAATCTAAATCAAAATTAATATTTTATGGTCGAATGAATGCCTTTAGAATATTCAGTGTTTTTTTTTAATTTTATTTTATTTTGCGCCTGCGTGAATGTTTATGTGAAAAATTTTGATTTATGTCATAATTTTTTGTGTTTATGTGTCTGTTTATTTTATTTCTTAACTTAAGAAAAAGGCTTCTGTAAGAATAATTTTCTTAGCATATTTATTTTTCGAACGTAGAACGCATAAATCTCGTTTCTTTTCAAGGCAGCAGTTTGATAGGAAATTAGATCACACAATACGCACATACTCTTTTGTTTGTGTGAAAAGAAAAGCAAAATACGAGTATTCTGAGATTTTTGAAGCAAGCGGAAAATAAATCGCACGCCTGCAGGCGATGTTGGCAGCCCCAACACCACAATCGGCCGCTTTGGCCCAATCAGCCACTCGTCTTAAATAAACTCTAATTACCGAAACCGTAACAACAAGCGTTACAAAAACTGCTTTTAAATGCAAAATATTACTCAAAGTCTTTGATAAAGAGTATCGATGCTGAGTTTTAATTTAGATCGTTTTTAATTAGATCATTTTACATGAACTCAAACATTTCTAAATCGCATTATTTTTTATTTTATTGTTATAGTAGTTATCTTTCTATTATTCTTTGGTTCATAAAGTATGCAGTTGTTTAAAATAATTCCAACAAAAACTCGTAGGTATTTGATTTTTTATTTTGTTTGTCTGTTTGTTTGTCTGTCGTTGTTGTTGTTGTTTTTGGCCAATATTATTTTCTGTTAGTCATTAGTTTGGCAACTACCCCCGTTGTATGATTTTCAATCTCAACCTCTTGTTTTGTTGGCAATCTGATCTTCAGATACTCCTCGTAGTTGTTATTTATTTGTGAAATCAATCGTTAGATTTTTGGCGCTCCTTGTTTTTTGTTGTTGTTGTTGTTGAGCTCTTTGCACTTCATTGACTTTGATCGTTTTGTTTAGTGTTTAATGATTATTGTTTTGCTGCTGCTGCTGCTCCTGCCGCTATTGTTGTTTTTGTTACTAATGTTCTTTGTTCATTTTAAATTCAATTGTTTGATCTGCTGTGTCCCACTATTGAAAATCATTGTTATCAAACAGTTTTGTTGTTCTTGTTGTTGTTGTTGTGTTTAATCATTAGTGTCCATTATTGTTTGTAGCTGTTTATTATTTGTTGTAATAAATGATTATGTATGGAAAACAGAGTGAGAGAGTGAGAGAGCAAGAGGCGAGTAAACAGTATCGGTTGTCAAATTTGTTTTATTTTCCTGTTTATTTTTATAATTTTTGCGGCACATTTGTTTTGTGTCGAGTTTTTAATTCCCCGATTTGTTTCACTGTTGCAAATTAAGCAGGAACAACAACAACAACTAACAATCGCACACATTTTGTTTTTTTTCTGATTTTCATTCATCTATCGCTCTTTAAATGGACATAATTATTGTTTATTATGTATTTGATTTTGCCATCATTTATGCTTTTCACTTTTATTTTTATTTATATTTATAAATTCTTTTGATTTCGAGTGCATTCAGAAAGAAGATGAGGGTTTGTGTGATTTATGATGGAAAACAAAGCATTAAATTAAATAAATCGTTTAAAATATTGTTACTAATATGTAACTACAACAATAATAATAACAACAACAACAATAAAAACTGTGCAAATTGATAAGTTTCAGGAAAGAGGACATTTCAAATTGCATGGCAAGCAGTATGAATTAGAAATGGGTTCGTGAGTCACTGTTCACTCACGCTTAAGGTAAAAACCTCATGCACGACCTTATATTTTTGGCTCACGTTCATGAGTGGAAAAAAGTTAGTCACAATCACAAAAACTCACGCTCACAAAATACTTACGAAGAAATAAACAATAAAATAATTAAAAAAAAATAACAAAATGATTATTAATTTGTATTATTATTAAAGCAGAATTAGTGTGTACGTTCTGTGCTGTTACGAATCAGCTGTTTTTGTTTTTTGTGATGTGAAATATTGCAAATTTTGTTTTAAAAGTCAAAAAATATTATTTCAATTAAAATTTTTAAAAAATTTATATATTTTTGTCAAGTAAAAACCATTTTGCAAACATTTACAAAATTCAATTCTATATTTATATCGTACACATCCGAAAGTTCAGACACAGAACAAGTAATTAAAAAATATTTTCAACAGAAAAGAACGGCACAGAACGGCAACGAAAAGTAAAAACTAATGAGGCCTTTACTGATCGGTTCTGCTAGTCTGATGAATAATTTGATCTCAATAAAAATAATTTGAATTTAAAAAAAAAAAATTTCTTAAATGAAAAAAGATATGGGAAAGAAACCATCCTTTCAATATAAACAAAAGAAAGTTCAACTAATTACGTACAAAAAATAATTAAAAAATTATATGCAAAAATTACAATAAAGCAAAATAAAAATCATGAAACTATTACGCCCGAAATCTGCTCATACACTCTCACTCACCCTAAATTTTTTATACTCACGTTCTTGAACGCTTACGCGATTCAAACAAAAAACTTATCACAATTCACGCTAATCACGTGAGCGGTGCCCATCTCTTGTATAAATAATGTTGACTGTTTTTCAAATATTTTTATAAAAAGTGTATTGAGAAAATATAAATTTTGCTGCCAATTACAATTGCTTAAGATAATAATAACGAGAAAAAATTGTGTCAATTGCGGCTTATTTAAAACTAGTCTTAAAGGATTTTCTCATATTCCGTTAATTTGGTTTGAATACATTACGTAATATATGAACAGCTCCTCAATGGAACTGGCATTGACTATAATTGAAAATACATATTCAAAATTCCACTACCAGCACACCATGTGCCGGAGTCCTTCACTTGGAGTTATAAGTATTGCGTTTTCCAAAATTTACGCAAGAATTTAATTGCACACTATTGATCTTGCCAACGAAAAAGTGACAGCGAACAGTTTGAACAATATTTTGAAAATAAATAAATAAATAAAATAAACACAACTTACAATTTTCATACAAAATACGGTTGGAATAACAACTTTTTAAATAAAATCGTTTGATGACATATTTTGAGCTCCCAGTTTTATTTTAAGACTCATCATCAATCTTCGATTTTTAACTCCCGAAAATCCCCAAAATTGCTCTGTTACTTATAATAACAAATTAATACGAAAATGATTTTTATATTTCCTGCTTACAACTGTTCAATTGTAATATCTGTCAAATATTTTTAAAGTTTTAATATAAAATTATAAAACTTTGGCAACACTATCCAAACAATATCGGCTTCAATCCTGATTAAAAATATGTAAACAAAATTTTAGGTATGACAATAAAGTAGTGTAAAGAAAAATAAGGTTCAGCAGAAGTATGTCATACCCAACACGCAATTTTCATCCCCAAACACAAAAAATAGTTTCCCAAAGTGGATACAAATCTCCTGGTAACTAAAAACGCTGTACCGAATCGACCATTATGGCAATCGATAAGCCTTTTAAGACAAAACACGGAAGCAGCTCGTTTTAGGATCACCGATTCAGCAAAACTTTTTAAATTCTCTTTAAGTGCGATGCTTTTTTTTCTAAAATCTTCTTAAAATGATGAAATATGGGGAACAGAAATAAAAAACTTGTTAACATTTCTTATGTATTAAAGAATAGCGTATAACAACTTTAAGTCATGTAGACGCTACATTAACAACAATTAGCAAAAATGATTTTTAAGTGGCACTTTATCAAAAAATTCAAAAAAAACTTAAAAAGGAAATAAAAATCCTTTTTTTCGTTTTACTGCTTTTGTTTTCCCTAAACACAAGAGGGTTTTTTCTTCACAAATTTGCACAGCAATTATGAACATCACAAATAACAACAGCAACAACAACAAAATGAAACTTTTAGTTAAACTTTGACCTTGCAAATGAAAAGAAACCATGTTGGCTTTTGTTTAGTTTTTATATTTGTTTGTAACACAAATCAAGAGAACTTGTCCAAATTCTCTCGCCCCTTTTATCAAAACAATAATTCTCATCTGCCTCGATTTATTCTACTCAACTAAATAATTCATTAACAATTATGAAGAGTATGCGTGTTGTTATTATTGTTGTGTGCATACAGTAGCATAGAAAAGTAAGGATACGTTCGTAAATTCAGTAACTGTACAACTGCAATAATGAAAGTTTAGCTTTCGAAAAGCTGTGCTCCTACACACTTCTGCAGCGACAGCAACATCTGTAATAGTTTGCAGACAGATTGCGGAAATTGACGGCGTTTAAAAATTCATCCTAAAGTAGTAGTTGGATTCAGCGCCGTTACTAATAAATTGTTGGCTGCGGAGACCACATTTGCTCGTAAAGCATGCTGTTACTAATATAAAATCGTTTACAGGGAGCGACAATAATCTTCGGAATCTGTTTCGAGATCAATACATTACTTTGCTTAAACCGATTCGAAAAGAAATTCTCAATGACGGAACTGGGAATTCTTTTTTTTTAGAATGTCCATGTGAGACACAAATTAATTACATGACACCACGTTGGCAGCTTCTGCCTTTCTCGATAAATTCTAACCATCTGCATTTGTGTTCGGAAATGCTTGGAGAAAGGTGAGAGAGATGAGGAAACACATAAATTATAATGATGGAGCTTGTGGCGTCCTTCAGAAACCACTTCATTATGTTCTTCCTTATTTCTGCTTTGTTCCTCGCAATGTTGTCTCATGTTCAATTCCTTATGAATAAAAACCTTACGAACTTTAGCCTAATATCAATTACTGATGATGGCACAGATTCCTCGCCGAATGAACTTTGGTTATTATTTACTTCCAATTCCCGACAAAATGCGCATTTTTTAAAGTTGTATGTATACTTTTCTGTGCACAAACTTTTTATATAGACGAGTATAACAGAATGGGTTGTAGTGTTGCTCTTGTATGCTGTTTATTTAGCCCGAGGGGGGAAGCAAAGATTAACCAGGAGAACAAGAATAGGATTTTTCTTTTTAAATGCGAGTATGTTTTTGTTGCTGTACTTAACCTTTTGTGCGAAATTACAAAATTGCATACATGTGGCTGTATGTATGAGGCTAAAATAAATTTTGTATGATGGATTATATTTAGGGTGTCTCATACAAAATTCTTGCAAAGCTCTCGACACGTTTGCGGACAGCTAAGATTTTGTGTAAGACGTGTAAAATGGTTATCAAAAGTAAAACTTTGAATAAAATAAATTGCGATATCCGAAATGGGACTCATTGGGCCATATTACGGTTGTCGTATTTTCGCCGTCGACTTCGACAAGCCGTAATAGATTAAAGAAGCACACAAAATTATTCTTTAATCTCGTACACGCTGTCAGAGTCCAAGGCGAAAATACGACAACCGTAATAAGGTCAATTTCTTCAAACAACGTCATAAGTAGGGTTCAGAAACCCCTATTCAATATTAGTTTTTAATTAAAACGATGTTTATTTTAATAAATCAATGAATTGTTTAATAATTTGATAATTTTCAGTTGATAAATTAACTTAATTTAGACAATTTATGTTTCACATGATTACCGGGAGTGCGATTTTTTAATTCCCGTTTCCCGGAAATTCCAAACTCGTGTTCTCTAGTAAACGAGTTTAAAGTTTTTAATTTATCCACCCGAAATTCTTTTCTCAAAAGAAGAGTTAACATGTTGTTTGTACATATTTCGGGTCAAGGCTTCGCAGGTTTGATTAGTAAATTCGTTAACTGCGCCATAATGACAATTTAGCGTTCAAATGACATCACTTCTATTTACTGTTGCAATTATTTACAGACAAAAAGCCAAATTTTACTGCACTTACGATTCCATGAATTTTCTTTTTAAATTTCCTTAAATCGATCATACTATTTAAGTTGTAAAATATTCCGCTTATTAAATATAAAAAATTTATATTATTGTTATGAAAAAGCCCATTTTTGCATGGGGACTTTATGGAATGATAATTTTTAAACTTTTCCTTCAGGATCTGTTTATTTGCTAAATATAAAATCCATAAAATAATCTTTAAGGGCCACCCTAACCGTAACAGCTTCACATAAATATTATTTTAAGCCTATATAAACATACATATTCATTTATAATTAATATTCTATATCTCTTGGCATATCAAAAACTAATATTTGACACGAGATTTGAAAAGATAAAAAAACCGTCATACAAAAAGCTTCTTGTTGCCTCAAAAGTGTCGACTATAATACGGCATTAATCTTCACACAACCTAAAATACGAACAACGAACGAATGAATGAATATCATCTCAAGCAGCATTTCATTTTCATTTAAATCTTGTCTCTTCTTTCTTATTTTGATGCCTGTAGGCACCACTTGAATACGGGCAATTAGGGTAAATAATTGTACTTAGTTGAGGGAAATTATACATTCATAAACAAAGACGAAAGAAAAAACTTGTTAAATGTTTAATTTTTTATACTTCAATTGTAGTAAATTCCTCTTGTCTTGTGTCTTGTTTTCCATTCACAGGAATAAGAAAAGGATGAATGAAATTGATACAAAAAACTGACACAGAATTTGACAATAAAAGATACTTTGAATTGTACCTAAAATAACAAAGATTTTTTTTAGGTTTTTGTTTGCAAAGAAAAAGCAACAGATGAAAAATCTTGTTGGCACTCGGAAATTATTTTATTAAGCTAAACTTTGGTAGACGTTTGAAAAGGCTTGTTTTCAAAAAAATGTCATAAAAATTCAATAAATTCCATCAATATTTTTTTATTACTAAGAGATCGCAGGACACTTGTTGAAATAAAAAAATACGTCAGAGAACGCGTAAAAGACAACATTTTTGGATCCCTTTTTCTTCTTTATTTGCCAACCGTTTTTCTTCATTCTTTTACCAAATATTAGACATTGTTGAGCCTTAGTGACCCGACCATATATTACTTAAATCGGTTCAGTATTAAAGGAATAAAAAGTTGCTAAAGTTGACACCACTACAAATGCTAAAATGTTCAAGTAAAAACATAAGCAAATCAATGAGATTGTTTAAGAGTACCTACATACTCGTATGTATGCATATGAATAATAAATGCTGGTTCACACACACACACACACACACCAAGTTTGACCCTTCAAGTCTTCATTCAGCTGGGCGAAAAACAAAGAACGCAAGTATTTCGCTTCCTATGTTTCTCCCAGCTGAATTAAGACTTGAAGAGCCAAACTTAATGTGTGTGAACCAGCCCTAAGATTTTTCTTTTCAAATGAGTGGAGTTTAAAAATTAAAGGGATCAGAATTGAAAGAGATGACAATTAATTGTCATGTCATGTTCATTGCAGTTTTGTTTTTTTTTTCGGGAAGAAATAATATTTAATTAAATTATTGCTAGAATATTGTCGATGGCATCGACCATGAGAAATAAATACTAGTAAACATAAAAATCTAAATTTCAAATTTAGTTTTCTTTGCTTAGATTAGAATAAGTTTCAAAAAGACCCCATTTTGCCCCGGCCAGAGCTTCCAAGCAGGCATTACTCACCTTCTGCACTTGTCAGCTGAAAACTCTACTAAATTTCAGTAACTTGTTGTTATTTTAACAAAGATTGTTATTGAATTGTTATTGGATTGTTATTGATTGCTACGATTTAGAGAATGCCATCATCATCATCACTATTGACGTCATTTCTGTGTGTAACTGCGTTTACAAACACATTCCATTGTGCATACAAGAGAAGTCAATTGTTAATGCTTTCAAGCGTTATAAATTAGTAATTTTTTAAATACAAAAATAATAATAATAATAAAAAAATGTAGAAAAGTCTGTTTTAGAAAATACGAGTATGTAACGGATGAAAATCCTTTGTGCCGTGAATGACTGCTTGTCAGTGATATAAATATTCTAGAACAACAAGTACAACTACTCGTTACATGCGCTTGTAGTAGTAGAGTTTACGAGCAGGGCCAGACAAAGGCTAAAGGAAACATTTTATAAAGAAAATCAACGAATTTGTAAATACCCTTTGTTAATTTTTATTAGGGGTAAATATAAGTCTTAGCCGGTTTTTTTCTCTTCAATAAAAAAATAGATATTTATTGTGATATGTGTGAAGGAACAGTATGTTGTTTTTATTCAAAGTATTGCCCTAGTTTCTTCCAACTATCTAAAACCATGCGGATGTCTTGCTGGACAAAACGCCACATATTTGGAGACTATTCAATTCGACTCCATCAGATCTCCTGACTATTTATACAACCCATATACGACCGAAAATGGAATAGAACTCTCTCTTGTATGGGCGAGTGCTTCAAAGTCCGTTTTGAAGTCGGCTGGGCGGTAGGACTTCTTAATTGAGTGTTATAGTGCCTTTACACCAGCACGAAATCTAGCAGATTTCAATTGAGATCTCTATCAAAATACTTACCGTTTATAGCGGGTTATTCGTGACATTTTTCGAGATTCCATATCCATACCAAAAACATTTGATTAGGATTATCTTTTTCAATTGTCAAAGTCCATACAAAAAATTATCAATCAAATACAAAATAACCGGCGAGCACACCTTTCAAAGAAATGTCATTGAAGTAAAATTTAGATGAAACCATACGAAATTTTGGGTAGATTTTGTCAAAATCTAGTGACAAAGTAGATTTTGTTTTATACGGAAAATCTATTTAAAATCAACAAGATATTACTTGAAATTTGTTCTAAAGATCGGCAGTGCGCCCACCTGATAAACATTTTGTGCCAGAATTGAGTGTTTCCGGCAAAATATATGTTTTTTTTTCGTGTAACAAACACCACGAGCTGCCTCAAATGATTTTGTAGCGAAACCTTGTAAAAATTTAACATTTCTTTACAACAAAAAGAGAAGAAAACACCTCATACTTTTTCTAAACAAATCCTTTATTAAAAGCTTTTAATTAATGTTTTTGTAATCTTTTACTTACACAAGCGAGTTTTTGTTTGTTTGTTTTGTTTTTGAAGCTCATGTGTAAGTGTTGGTTCTTTTTTCCTCCGTGTGCATTGCATTGTTTTGTTCTTCGTAGCTGTGTGTACTTGCATCAGCACTTATCCTTTTTCATATATGTAGTATATTTTTTTATCCTTTAATCCTGTCTGTGTGTGCAACATTTGTTTATGAAGGCGTTTATGTATGCTCCGCTAAATGTCTAACATTTTGACTCATATGATTTTTTTCTCTCTCCTTTCTCTCTCTGTTGCTAAATGCCAACTTGTGGAGCCCTGAGGAAAGCAGTCAGTTTTAACAAACGGTTTTGAGTGTTGCAGCAACATTTAATACTGTGTTAATAATATAGTGATACCTCAGCTTGTTTTGAATGCTTCAACAATTGCATTAAGCCAACGAAATTTCCCAATGAATTAACAATCAAGTAGCGTAAAGTTTTTCCATGCTCCAAAGCCAACCAAACCCAACCCCGCTGCCATTTTTAGCAAACGGAGATTTTTTTTTAATATTTCAGTAACTTTGCTAAAAAACGGTTTAATAATTTTGATTTACTGTAAATAAAAAAAATGTGAAAGAATTGAAATTGAAATTAAAAATAAAATCAAATGCCAGTATCCTTTTGTTGCATCAGCACCAAAATAGATGCTTAAGAAATTTGTAATTTCTTTTATTGTTTAAGACTGAGGAACAGGGTAACAATTGCTTAAACTTTTTCTCCTTCACTCTTCAATGTTTCCTAACAAATTAAACTTGACGGAATTTACAGCAAATCTTTTACAAATTCCTTTTAAAAACAAACCGTTCCCTCAACATCGCTGCAGTGCGCAAAAAAATAAAAACAAAAATAAATACTTTCACTCAAGCGTAATATTGCATCCGTCATCTGAAAACGGATGTCCTGATAGATTTTGACATTTATAATGCAACAACTACAACTACGACTACACACTCTCTAACGCACTCTCTCAAGATCGCATATATGTACACCAAACTCCCAGCTATCTCAACTAATCTGACATGCGTATGTGAATTTAAGCCGAAATGTATTTTTATATCAACATTTTTCTTTCTTTTTCTTTTTTTTTTGTTTAAATATGTAATTTGAAAAGAAGGCATTATCACTTTGCTAAATATTTTTCATATAAATAGAAAAGAGAAAAGCACCAAAGAAATCCTTTTAAAATCTTTTGCGAACACTGAGATTAGCGTTTTACGCTCGTTTGAATTTAAATTTATTTATTGAAAAGAAGAGATACGAGAGTATCCAGCTTTTGTTAAATAATTTTTAAGGGGTTGTGACATTTAATCTTCTGCTATCTACACACAGAAAAAAAACTCAATGTAAAATCAACATGAAGAAATGTTGATATCAAGTCATTGTTAATATGTGGAAAAAATCCAATTAAATTTACTTTTAACATTGTTTTAAGTTAAATCAATGGTTAAAATTGTTAATTTAATATTAAAATATGTTGATTTAAAATTAATCACATCGAAATAACATTGTACATTTTAAACTTTACCTTTTACAGAGTTAAAATAACATCGGTCAATGTTTAATTTTGTAAATTCTGTTTTTGTAGTAATAATTACAGTTTCTCATCTAAAATTAACATTGCATATAGTTGAAACAAGATTAACTGCTGTAAAATTAAACTTGTTAAATAACATTAAAAATGACATTGGAATACTTTGAAAAAAACTAAACTAAAAGAAAATATTAATCTTGTTAAGTGACGAAGACGAAAACATATTAAAGATTCCAGTTGTTCAAAATACGACACAAGAATCCCAAAACTGCTTTTTACTAACTGCCCCTGTCCCATTGTTAAGCAATATTGCGTAAATGTTATTTCAATACAGGAACCATGTTAAATTAACATAGAATTTCCTATAATTTTAACATCTTTTCATGTTTTTTCAATATGGCTGTAACATTAATTCTAAATGGCTTCTTAATAGTTGATTCGACATTGAATTTATTTTAATTCAATATGAAATTCATGTTGTTATTTTCTTAATATTGCTTCAATAAGGATCTTAACGTTATTTTGACATGACAATCTCTTTGATTCAATTGGCATACAATGTGAATTCAATATGATTTCTAGTTGTTTTAAAGTGGATAACCATAACTTTTATTTTACTTTAATATCATGTTAAATTAACATGAAACGCTTATGAAGCAAAATTGTTAACAAAACTAGTTGAATCAACTTTGTTTTAGTTGATTTCACAATGATTTTTTTCTGTGTGTACTACATATTTAACACACTCTACAGTTTAATATATTTTGCTACGTTAAATAAAGCGTTGCGAAAAAAACAGATGTATTTCTTTTAACTACCCGATTTAAATATTTATTGTTTGTATGCATGCCTGACCCTGCCGTAACATGCATTTTTGCTAAATGACACAGAGTTTTGATAGATATGTATTTGCAATAACAACAACAATTAATGGGTTAATGATAAAAAAGAGTATTAAAAAATATATGTAGTGATATTGATACAAGTTGCGATCGAGTTAATATGAATAATTAATTTCATCGCTCTGCATACTAAATGTGGGGGAATTTTATAAGACAGCAAATATTTTTAGAGCGAAGGAGTAATAAATATTGAAAAATTTGCTAAGACAATGGCAATTACCGGACTGTTGCCGTAACCTAATTATAATCCATCGAACCTACAACTCCAGCGAACAATAATTACGGTGAAGAAAATAATAACTTTCAAAGGAATCACTATTTAAAAAATTTCTCTATACGAGGGCAGTTTGATACGGGTAGTTCCGCGACTTTTATATATACAAACCACTAACCTTAAATCCAACACGGGTCCTGTTAAATTTTATCCATTACTAGACTACTGTGGAACTTGGAGGATGCTGCGTATATTAGTTTGCTTTTGACTGCCATTGAAAGTACACACACTCGTTAATTTTAACGAAAATGGAAAAAATTGAATTTCGTTTTGTGTGCTGATTGAAAATATTTATTTATGGTAAAAAAAACCGTCACAGAAACCAAAGAAAGTACCATGAGGACTCTACACCATAAATTTCAATGTTTAAAAAGTTTCGTTGTGATCGTACCCGCACAAATGATATGAAACGTACAGGTCGCTCTGAAGAGTTCATCACGCCAGAAATACTCGATGAAATCCATCAAATTGTATTGGAAGATCGAAGAATTAAAGTGCACATACGGGAAGTTTTCGACAGGAACATTAGAAAACGAAGCATATCATCCAAGAATGAATATCGAACAGCTTTTACAGAAAAGTGGGTCAAAATTAATGAAGATGTTACTGAACATCTTGTAAACTCCATTAGAAGGCGAGTAGAGTCTGTACTTAAGCTGAATGGAGGACCAAAAAAACATTAGCGGTACTCAGTGTTTAGTGCGCTTTACATTGCAACTAATTGCAAGTGCAACTATTTTGTCATTGATAGTGAGCGCTATTTTTAAACAACATTGCAAAGCTTACTTTGGTAAAGTCTTAAATTTTCTTTTAAACTTTGTTTCGCTTCTACACATGCAAAGTTTACTTTGGAAATTTTTGAGTTCATTTGTTGAATGAACATGCAAACCAAAGACACCATGCAACCAAATACAAGTATGTGCAAACGACGAACACAAGGCTTTTGCAAAGAAAACTGTGACCGTGGAAAAGCAGTCACAGCGCCACAATTTTCGACCATTAAATAACACAACGCTACAAAAAATCAGCCAGATTATTGAACAGACCTGTATTATTGGATCATGTTCACTTTTTATTTAATTTTTCTCTTTTTGTTTGTTTTATTGCATCAGTCGATTACATGGTTTGTACATTTTTTTAGTAAATAAATTTTGTTCTTTACAAATGACAGCTTTAAAAGTGAGTGATGACAACGCAATGCACATAGCAAAAAAACTATACGATTTTCAATGTTGCTAAATTGCAGTAACGTGGCAAATGCAAATTCTAATATTTTCTTGTTGGATTGCAAAGAAAAGCTACGATATTTTGCATTTGCACTTATGCAAGACCATTTGCATCAAACACTGAATACCGCTATTAACTTCTTATTATTGGGTTTTGGTAATATAAAATAATATATGTTATCTACCAATTGTATACTAAATTTTTATTGTTTTCTAAGGTACTTATCTATTCATACCATAATTTAATTTTAATTCATCCATGAATTTAATTTTAATTTTCAACATTTTTAAACTTTCAATTCAATTTTAAATTTGTTCAAACTTATACATTTCGTTTTCTAATAAAAATGTTTTGCTTTAATAGATGAAAATGCGTGTTGTATACTAAGTTTTGACTCTGACCGTACTCGTATATCCCTGAAGAAGCCACACAAGGAAGTGGCAAAACATTTTTTACTTTTTTTGTAATAAAATTTTGTTAATGTTTTTTAAAAAAAAATTTACCTAGTGCTCGAGATAAATTAGATTCATTTAAAAAATAGACTTAAAACTTAACTATAATTAACTTTGCTCTAAAATAAATTAGAAATTTATAATTTCTTTCTTTGGGAAGCAAAGTAATGATGTACTGGAAGGCTATCAAACGGTTGCAGTTAGAACTTAATTAATACTTAACTTAATTAATACTTAATGGTCATTCTTACACCACTTTTGAAACAAATTTTCCACTTGAGATTGACAGACTTCCCCCTTCAACACACCTACACACACACACACAGTTTCTTATGTTTATCCAATTAATAAAATTAAAAAAGAATACTATAAAGAAAGTAAAGAAAGTAAAAAATAACAAAAAATAATAATAAAATGGAAAATAGTTCTACTGATCTGGTCATTTTTGAAATAAAAAGACATTTGACTGTTTGTCTGTCCGTCTAACAATTTGGCTTGATGCATTTCAAATTGTAAACGAGAAAGAAAGACAAAGATCCTTTTTTTCTCTGCTCTAAAGATCTTTTGTTCCAAACATGTCCAATACTCGTTTACAACGAGAGTCAGTCAGTTCAATTATAATCAAACAGAATGGAAAAAAGTATAAACGAGACACAACAGAATGAATGTAAATGCAGTGAATAGGAAAAGAAAAATAAACTAGAAAATGTCTATAAATAAAACAAAAGGTGAACAAATAGAATTAGAAAGACTCGAATCGAAATTCATTCATAACAATGACTTTTGGAAAAAATTTTCATTTTATTTCGGAACAAAAAAAAAAACAACAACTAAAAACTAATAAAAACTAAAATGGAAATTAAAAATGTTTAAAACAGCAGTTACAACAATAACAATAATAATAATAATAAACACAACAACAAACAGCAACTCAAAGGCAACAAAAGAAAGAAAAGATGTGTAGTATGCCCATTGTGTCCTGTTTGTTGTAATGAATGACACCAACACAAAGAACAAGAAGAGTTTGAAATTATCATTTCCAAATAAATAAAACAACACTTTGGTATGCATGCGAGTATGTACTTTGCCCAAAACGTCCGTCTGTTCCTGGCTTAAATGGGTAGCCATTGTTTAAGCCAGCTTTGGGCGACACAATGTCTACCAGGATCGTTCGGTGTCTAACGTTTGTCTATTGTATGCTCTGCATATGTATGTGTTTAACCTGTGTAATCACACAGGCACTCACACTTTTATATGTTTCCATTTATGATCATTTTCGAAAAAATTTACGGTGGTCTCAGCAGAATTAGAAAAAAAATACGTTAAAATTAATATATTGAATATATTTTTTCATTTTCATTGTCTAAGATTGAGGGAGGCATTTTTATTATATTAAATATCGAATGATATATGCACAATATGCTAACGCATGCATACCTAAGCAGATATTATAATTTTGATATTAAAAATAAAATTTTTAATGAAATCCAATTTTTGAAAGACATTTTTAAGTAAATGACGGATTTGAAAAAAGGACCTTTTGGAAATTGTATACTCAGAAAATTAGTTTGTAAAAAAGGTACCTACTAAAAAACTACCCTTTAAAAAAAGTACTCTGCGAAAAGTGCCTGTTCTTAAAAAAAGTACATTTAAAAATGAACACTTACAAAGTATGTTTCAAAAAAGGACTTCTAAAACAATATTTCAAAAAGTACATTAAAATAGGTGCGTTTTTTTAAATGTACTTCTTTTAATGTACTTTTTGAAATGTATTTTTTAAGTCCTTTTTTCAAAAACATACTTTCTAAGCGTCAATTTTTAAATGTACTTTTTTAGGAACACTCACCATTCGTAGAGTAATAAATAGTATATAAATAGTATTTATTGCTAAAATACCTTTTCAAAAAAATAGTTTTGAAATGAAATAAAGTGACTTTATTTAAAAAAAGTACCGTTTAAAAAATTAGATAAAAAAGTACCTTTTTAAAAAATACCTTTTAAAAAATTACCTTCGAAAAATTAATCTTTTAAAGGGTACCTTTTAAAAAAATTACCTTTTGAGAAAGTACATTTGTGAAAAAATACCTTTTAAAAAAGTACATTTTCAAAAAAGTACCTTTCATAAAAATACCTTTTAAAAGGGTACCTTTAAAAAAATTCGTTTTGAAAAAGCAACAAGTGTGTCATAAAAAACGTATATATTGAAAAGAGTACGTTTTAACAAAAAGGGTTTTTAAAAAATTCCCCTAAAAACTTTTTAAAATAGATGCCTTTTTCACAAGAGTATCCATATAAAATACCTATTAAGAAAGTAACTTTTACATAAAGTTCTTTTTAAATAAAGTATCTTTTAAATAATGTACCTTTTTAAAATAAGTATGTACCTTCAAAAAAAACATTTAACAAAGTACGTTTTAAGAAGTACTTTTTAAGAAAGGAACCTTTTAAAAAATAGATTTTAAAGTCCTTTTTAAACATATTCACGCTTATTTTAGTTGTCAACATCGACGTCACGTCAATAAAATACCAAAAAATTGGGGCTTTTCTATTCGATCTCGAAAACTATTTTGTGCTAATGACAGTCTATTTCTTTTCTCTAAGGTCAAGAAAATAACAGTAATAGTCAGTTGTTTTTGACAACGGTTAGACAAGCCTCATTCTTTTTTTTTGGTATTGTATAGACGTGACGTCGATGTTTAAAACGGGAATAAGGGTGATTTCTTTAATAAAATGCCTTTAACAAAAGTACCTTAAAAAATTAAAAAATTCTTTGAAAAAAAAGGTTCTTCAGAAATCTTATCTATAAAAGTACCTTCAATAAAGTTTCCCTATCGAAAGTAAATTTTAGTGAGAGTTCTGTTTTTAAATTTCCTTTGAAAAAAAAATACCTTGAAAAAAGCACCTATAAAAAAAATTCGTTTTAAAAAAAGTTTCCTTAGAAGAAGTACATATTGAAGAAAGTTCTATTTTAAAAATCGCTTTTTAAAAAAGTACCTATTAAAAATGTAGTTCTTAAAGAGTAATGCCGATTTCTATGTAAAAAAAAATTTTACATTTCTTTTACTTTTTATAAAAAAAACTGCTATTGAAACTATTCTTAAGACAAATATTTTGCCTAGTAAGTGATGATACTAAATTTCTAATAAACTCACTATTTCAAAAAAATCATTATATTGCAATTTTTCAATTTTCAAGTTTTGTTTAAAAAATTACCTTTAAAAAAGTATTTTGAAAAAACAATTATCTATTAAAAAAGTATGTTTTGGAAAAAGTAAATTATAAAAATGTATTTTTAAATGACGAGGCTTGAAAGAAGTATCTGTTACAAAAAGCACCGTTTACCAAAGTAGCATTTTAAAACGTTTCCCTTTGAAAAAGTACATGTTAAGAAAATATTTTCTCAAAGACTAATTTAAATAAAATTACCGGTTAAAGGCCGAGGTACATAGAATCCGTCGTACGTTATACGTCGCTTTTTTCAACTGACAACTAAGTTGAAATACAGGTTTTCTTATGAGTTTTGCTCCATTCGGTACGTATCCGTCTATACAAAGTTCTAAAATTGGGCAACTTTTAACGTTCGTTGAGTACTTAGACAACTATCAGTTTTTTCGCTTCGTTTTTATTTAGCTTTTTGTGTTGTGTTGTGACAAAATTAAATTAAAATTAAAATTAAAGAAAAAACTTCTGAATATCGTCGATTTCCATGAAAAATGTGTACTTTAATCAAATGAAGCTGATTTAATATCCGTCAACAAAGTACTAATTGTGTCAACTCCCCCTCCCCCGATACTTGAAAAATACAACGTATAACGTACGACGTATTATATGAGCCTCGGCCTTAAAAAATACTATTTTTAATAATTAATGTTTATGTGTAATTAGTTGAACTGTTTAGGATTATATTGAAAGGACTTGTTTGGCTTGAGTTCAAATCTAAGTTTACCCATTTTTGGATAAATTCATTATTTTTATTAAGAAAGTACTATTTCGAACAATTTATTATTCATCACAGTAGCAGAACGGATAAGTACCAAAAAGCACGTTGTAATAGTGGCTTTCAAAAAAATGTACCGTGAAGAAAACGTTCATTATTAATGAACAGTTTTTGGTAGGCACGAGCTCGAATATCTATTTATTTGGAGTTTATTGACGAAAGCGGTAGATAATTGTAAAAAGTATTCTTATAAATCCCCACTAACTAAATGCTTTACAAAGAATAAGATATACATACATATGTACATACTTCTCGAAGATTTTCTTTAAGAACAGCTTGTTTGATATATGAACACTATCTGCCCAAGTGTGCTGATGACTCAGGTGCTGATGAGTAGTGTTATGGTAACCAAATCGTGCGCAGTTAGTCTAATTTACTCTTATTATGTTCTATAATCATAAATATCAATAAAAAAATCGTTCCGGTTGCCATGGGATTCGATTACGAAACTCACCAAAAAAAAGTTCATTTGAATTTATCCCTGCTGTTCGACTATAAATAGAACTTTGCTAAAAATATCCCTTTAAAAAATTCTACTAATGTATACCAAGTTTTATTTTATTCTATTTAAAAACGTCGTGAAACACCAAATTTAAATTTAATGCCAATTAAATGAATAATTTTTTATTTACATTTTTATGCAAATTTAAAAGAAAACAAAAAAAACATTGTTCCTGAAGAGCAAGAAATATTTCGCATCTGTACGAGTTTTAATTTTCAAAAATCATTTTCAATATTTAAAATTTATGGAAAGTTAATCAATTCCAATCAATGCAATATTGTTTTGTTTTTCTGTTTCAAAATATTTTTTTTTTGTTTTTTTACTTTGATACATATTTGCTTTAAACTTATGAAGTACGAGTACACAAAGGTGATAAGACCTTTGACGACACTAAACCCTTTGAACTTCTTAAAGAAAGAAAAACATAGAAATAAATCTAGGAGCCAAAGAAAAAAAATTAAAAACAATTCGCAGATGTCACCATAAAATACAAAAGAGAAAAAAAGAAACGAAACGAAACCTTTTTGCAATTACATGCTCGCAAATTTGATTTCTTCTTCAATACAAAATCATTCAATTCAATTAAAAATTGAAACCCCCCTCTACTATCAGTACTTTTACTGTTCAATCTACAATGCAGCATAAATAAATAAAGAAAATTGATGTGATCGCAAAAACTCAATGGCTTAGAAAACCTCTGATAAACATCAAAGGGACACACAAACAACAGCATCTATCAGCAACAGCAACAGCAACCAACAACAACCCTTTTTTGTCACGTTGTTTAATTAAATTTAGTGCTTTGCAAAAAAAAAATATATAAAATAAAAAATTAAAAAAAAATCTACAAATAACGGAAATGTCAAAAATCAAAGATCAAAATACGAAGGTCGCATTTTCGCTATTCCTTTTCTTAACAGCACTCGAACAATTGTGTTAATGTGCTCTAGAAACAAATCTATGACAGAGTTTTGAGCAAAAACGCAGGTGACAAACAATTGATTTTGTTTTTCATTCACCCTTTTTTTCTAAATTAAACTTTTTTTTTTGCTTCTTCAAAGGTTGACAATTTGAATTGCAAAAGAAATTTGTAATGAAATTGAAATTGTGCAATTGTGTTTAATTATTTTTTTTGTAGCTGCACAGAAAATTTATCCTTTCTGTCTTCTTTTTATTTAATTTTTTTATTAATTTTCCCAGGAGTTTTAATTTTATATGATTTTTATTATTTTTTTTGTGAGAAAAAAAAACTAAATTTCTTTATTTTTTAAAGCAATTTAAAGGAGATAGCCGCACGATATGCAAAAAAAATACACTCTGCTACAAAAACGAATGGGAGCTGCGTATTTCGAAACTCCTTTTTTGATATTTTGGAAAAAAGATTTAAGGGACGATTGTGAATGTCAACCAATTCTCAGTTGGGTTGCTAGTTGTTGAAGACGATATTACGAATGGCAACTGGCACTTAGAGTTGTCCGATTCGGCTGCTATTTAATGTTTTTCTGGCAACCATAGATTTTTAGTTCCCGACTGGCAACTGAAGTTTGCTTGCTATTCATAATCGGCCTTTTAATCTGAGTTCGTGAAATTATTTTCTTAGAAATAATTTATTTTCTACAATTAATGTCTAAATTGGGGTTTAGAAACTTGGGCGCTATCGGAAATGCTGCAGTGGTTCATTAATTAAAATTTAACGGCAATCGAAAGGCTCCAAATAGCAACCAAAAATTGTTTAATGCAAACAGTTAACAGTGCTATCGCACATTGGGGCTATAATAGTAACATTTTGTCTATTGTTGCAATAGTTTGCAGGAATTTGCATTTACGAACGGATTTTTTTTATATCTTATCCTACATCCCAGTGCTTATAACACAAAGAATGGCTGATAAAAAGAGATACTTAACAAAAATATTATGTTTTAGACCGAAACAAAAGAATTTTTTTTAAATAAATTTTAACCAAAGTTTAACCAAATTGTCATCTCTCTGGAACATGAATCGTATGCAGATCAGCCATCACATTAAATCCCTACTTAAACTACCACTAATTTATTATTTGTGGTTAGTGGTGCATGCCCATTTTTAGTTTCTATTCTTTATAAGATATCTCATGCAATAACAACAACAGGAACAACAATATTTCTATTTTGCATGTCCGGTAAAATTTAAATCTCTCGGAATCTCCTACCACCACATCCACCACTTAACGAAATCAATTGTAATCTACAGATTATAATGATTGCAATTATTCTCATCCTTTTAAATTGGCCAGCTGTGATACCAAATGCACTTTGTTTGTAAAGGGGGAATTTCCCAGATTTTTCTTTTCTTTTCCAAAAACACACAAAAAAAATTCAGGTGATTGTCAAATTATTTTACTGGCTTAAATAACAGTTCTCTATTCTATTCTATTTGTATTTTCATTGTGAAAGCAGACTGTACTTAAAATCTTTACCTGTTGGTCCTGTTGGTATTTGTTGTGTATTTTCCCAGATTGTTTGGAAAATCCCAAAACAAATGAAAACATTGATGAGTCAGTGCAAACAATAGAAAGGAAAACAACAAGTCATAATGGAATTTAGTTTAAAAGACTTCGTCTACGTAGTATTTATTGATCTGTTACACAGTTTTAACGAAAATCACAAAGACTAAAGTACCGAGATTTAATAGATAAAGAGTAGAGTATAGGGGTCACATAAGAATTAATAATAACAAAAAAAACAAAAAATAATATTAATTTTTCTTTGTATTGTTTATTCTAAAACAGGCTGAGTATTTATATTGTATCGTAAATGTCTTTCTGTCTTTATTTCTTTCTTTTGTTGTTGTTGTAGCATTAAGGCGACAGTATGTCTGGCAATTCCAGTTCTTTTATTATTCTCTGATCGTAAAGACACACAGATCTGTTTTTAACTTACATACTTTATATGAACAAATTATGTACTCGTGCACAAATATGTATGTATGTATTTATGTTTGCAAGCTTGTAGTTTAATTCAAACTCAACATGTGGTATTATATCACCTTGATTCACCACCTACTACTTTTTGTATCCACCATTTTGTATCACCTTAAAATACAAATCTTCCGCTATTGAAGTTAACGCTGGGAACACAATTGGGACGAATGACGAATTCGTCGGTAAAAGTTCGCGGTGTGGCGCACAATCAGGTGGAAAACATGACAGCTGTCATAATCAGCAAAGTTGTTTGATGTCTGTGACAATAAATAAACATTTTAATGAAATGCATCAAAGAATTTCGCGTTATGTGAAAATAATTAATATTTAATTCTCATCTGTTTCAATTCTGATCTCTTCTTCTTTTTCAACTTCATTAATTTCAAGAGGATAAGTTTTATTGCTCTTAAACAGTCTCATTGCTCTGCTTAAGTTTTTCCTGGAACTAATACTTACATAAGTGAATGTAGTTGTGTATTTTAGCATTTGTAGTAGTGTCAACTTTAGGATCCTTTTATTACTTTAATACTGAACCGATTTAAAAAAAAATTAGGCGGGTGGTTAAACCTCAACAATGTCTACCATTTTGTAAAAGAACGGTTGAAATCGGTTGGCAAAAAATGAGAAAAAATGATTAAAAAATTTTTAAATATCATGTTTATGATTGTAAAAGGTTTTTGCTTGTACGGAAAAGTTTGCGAATACTGTGCTGAGAACGGCCAGTGAACATTACCCGGATGTATTTATGTATGTGAAAGTGCTCGCACAGAACACTTCTTTATTTTTAAATTGAATCAACAATACTGCCGATTCCATCCCATTATTCTGTCTTTTTTCAACATTTTTGTATTCCTTCGATGCCAGATTTTGTGGTCATTCATATTTTTACACTCTTTAATTATCAATTCACTTGTATCCACATAGTTAAGTTTTTTATTAGAATTTTGTTTTCATATTACAGCTGATAGTGTTACCGTAATGTATAAAAAAGAATAATTACTTGAAAAAAATTAAATATTAACAAAAAACCATTAAAAAAATTTGTAAGGCAAATAATTTTGTATATTTAACTTAAATGATTTCCAGGCAGATCAACAAGGTAGTAGCGATAGCACAGTTGAATTGCCTGACTAAATGTCAATTGTGTGAAATTAAATTTGTGTTGATAATATACTCATGTCAAACTGCCAAACACTACAGATTTATAAAATGTTTGACATTTGTTAGAGGTTCAACTGTGCTAACGGTATCACTTGATTTTGTATAAGTTTTGACAGTTAGTCTGGTATTTTTTCAACAAGTTTTGTATTGTTGTAGAATCGCTACTACCTGGTAGGTCTGCCTTGAGCGATGTCTATTAAAAATTAAACAATTATTAAAGAAACAATTAATTTTATTTGCGAATGTATTTGAAAACCAAAAGGAAAAACGGTAACTCTGTACTGATTTGTTCGTCGGCATAAGAAATAGTAATAAATCTATCGCAGAGTTCCTCCCGCACGACCAATTTCATTCGACAGCGGTGTTGTACTAATATGCAAAAATGTGTTTGACTTCTGATGTCGAAAGTAGTTCGCAACGAAAAATTCGCCGTTCGCGCCAATTGTGTTCCCAGTATAAGACGTAAAAATCGCTGATTTAGAGTGAAGTTTTTGTGCAAAAGAATTTGAGAAAAACGCGGAAGTATTTTTTAAATGAAATATTTAAAATCAATTGGGCATTAAAATTATATCAAAAACGTAAAAGAAGGATGGAGGAGAAACGCTGGACTGCATAAACGAAGTAAAAAATATTAAAGTATACAATAAGCTCTGCTAAACCAAGATTTTTTTGTATTCAGAAATGAAAATGATGTGCTGGGTGGGTATCCTGAAAATTTTAGGGGATCCTTTACTTTTGCTTTCATAAATTTTGCTCTGCTGCAAAGATTTTCCGATCGAAGATCACTTTAAAATGTGTACACCTAAACCTATTTTTACGCGATAGATATATTCCTATGAAAATTCGCGTAAAAAATTTTGCGTAAAAAAAGAGTATCCACATAATGTGGCAGGATTGGTTTCACGAATATATTAAATATCAAGTAAAGTAATACAAATTTATATTGTTAATATGCAAATACGTTTTGTTAGATCCCTTTTACGGCCTTAATACTTAACCGATTTTGGAAAGATTTATATGTTTTTAAACCGGGTTTTACATGGATGTGCGCAATCTTAATTTACTTTAAATCGGTTCGATATTTACGAAGCTATAAACGTTTAAAGTTGCTACTAACACATGCACACTTCTTACACATGCATGTATCAGCTTAAACTTGAAAAATAAACAAATTGTGCATGTGTGTCTGTGTGTGCCCAATTTCCCTGCAGATAACACGACTAGTCCATACACGCATGTAAAGTATACTCCATAAAGGACCAGGACTAGTCCAAAAGTAACCCAAATGTATGAAGAAAACATGGTCTAATTAACATTACGATGTCCTAGGGCTGGACCATATGGTCCAGGTTTGCACTACATCGGACTAACCCAAAAAATACTCCATGTCATTAAAAATGGACCATGCACAAATAGTTTCTTCGGCACGAGTAATATCGTGAAAGCACGAACATTTGTCGTATAGCAATAAGCTCTTGTTTGAAAATGACATACTCCATGACTGCATTACATCGGACCATATTGTAACTAGTCTATTTCAGCTATAATGGACCACGTAGTCCAATATTATCTGCAGGGTTGCTTTTGAAAAAAATTAGAGAATTTTAAGTTGCTTATTTAGAATTTTTTTTGTTTTTGTATTTTATCGTATGTATTTATTTAAATTTTTAATATTAAGTTCTAGAATGCGGTCGATTGAGTTGACCGCTGGATACACTAGTATGTAATTAAAATTCATATAAATATTTTATATAAAAAAAAACAATAGAAAAAGAAATCATAAAATTAAAAACATATAAAAATTTAATTTTAATCAGTATCAATCACTTTCTGATAACCGCATTCGTTTACGAGAGACAGCATCTTCATCGCTAGAAAATCAATGATTTCGTGCTTGATGTAACAATAATTCGTCATTATCTGCAGATCCAGCATGTTTGACACAGTCCATGATAGAAAATTTTTTCCACGCATCAAATCAAATCATATCGCTTAAAAACGGAATGAAATATTTGTTTGGAATCGCGTAAAAACAGAATTGGGTGTAATTTTTTTTCAACTTATATCCTGATATTGAAATAAATTAATTAACTCGATCGTTCACTCTTGGCAGCACTTAATATTTCCAAAAGTTAATTTTTTTTTATTTTTCTCTCTTTTTTTTTCTTGCTAAATATATGGAACTGGTGTTACGCCATAATAATGCAGTTGTTGCACAGTAAATTGCAATTTTATGCAAATTTGTAATAAAAACCAAATAAAAACACCTACGTGTTAAATATTAAAAAAAAGTTAACTGCTACAAAGGACTTACAAAAAAATTGATCCCACGCATTGAGAATTCAAAAATATTTAACTCGTTTAAAAAAGAGCAGCTCAAAACAAGCAGTTGCTTGAATTAATTTGTATGGAAATGTCTAAGATACTTACAATAGATCTATTTTATATTAAAGTATTTATGAATTCAATTAAATCTGTGTGCCAGAGATGGAATCGGGAGTAAGTTTTCAAGTGCGATCATGTACGATCGTTCACTAAGTCTGGAAAGTGATCTTCCAGGGACATATTTCTATTAACTTGACTAAGCGTGCATGGAAAGAAATTTGTACCTGGAAGAGCACTTCGTTTCCCAGTGATCTTGCATGATCGCGATTGAAAAATTAAAAGTAATCATGTGTGATCACGCTTGATTCGTGCTTATCACGTATGCAAGTCTTGCTCAATTCTAGTATTTTTAAGACATTGCGAGAGACATACAGTTTGTTGCGTATAACATCCAGTAGACATGCATCACGTAAAATCCAGCAGTAGAAGATGACGCAGAGATTGCCACTCGAAAACAGAACAAAAAAGCAATTGCAATAGATCGACATTTAATATGCTGGCTGAAAAAATAATAACTCTGATGATCAGATCCAGACCAAGAAAGTTAATTAAAATGCGATTACATTTCTGTACGCAACAAACATAAGAAGGCATGTTTTCCTAAGACGAAAATAAAGAAAATCAAATCCCAAATAAACAAACATGCAGCCAAACAAATAGATGCCACAAAAAAAAGAAATTACAAGAAAAGATACTCATGACAGTCTTGTGTATGTGACTTCAATCAAAATGATGGATGAGTTGCGTATTTTTTTTAAGTTGTGCAATTCATTTGAAAAAAAACTCCTCAATATGATGCCACAAACTGTGACAGATGCAAATGCTGTGTTTTTGTTGTGTTGCCCATAATCAAACAATAAAAGTGTCAACTTTAAATCACCCTCAGAAACAGCGGAGTTACAGAAATCTTTAGACAAACACTTAAACGAATTGAGCCAAAATGCACTCGTAACTAATCAAAATAAGCAACAAAACATATTTCTTTAACATTTCAATGCAAAAAGAAAATTAAAAAAAAAAAAAAAACAAAAAGAATTGCAAAAGATTAAAAAAGTAATGGGAATTGCAATCATGAATAAATAATCAATAATCTTTATTTGTTTTTTTTTTTTGCACAGCAAATGTTTGTTATTGTGAGGGGCCTGTGAGAAGGCAAAATTGTCATGGATGTTGTTCTATTTCTACATATATTTTTTATTGTTTTTTTTCTAAGACGCTTGCATTGTGACCTTTTGAACTGTTGCTCAATGATTTGCATATGATTGATTTGTATTAAAATTTGCATGTTGGTAATTTAATATTTCTCTTTTGTGTACAAAATTCGCCAGATATTCGTATGTTTGCGCATTGCAATCGACTTCCCAAGGATCAGTTCAGCTATATTTTTGAAAATGGCGTGTTTCAATTTTTCTGTGTATTTTAAGAAAATTCCGTTACTTTCCTTTGAAGAGTCATTAAATTCGTTAATTGTCTGATTCCGAATGAATTTGTGAAAGTGAAACGCTTGTGGACACCGAACGTTGTAGTATTCTTGTGCGTTTACGGGACATACACCGGCTGAGCGATCATATATGAAGATAAAACCACAATTATAGGCCTATAGAACTATAGAACTCGTCCGTCTGAGTGTCCGACTACGAGAGCTATTCGTTAACAGAGCTTTCACTGTACTTACATATAAAGTACAAATACTTTCTGAATATTTCCATTTTTCTCAATATGTCCTTTTATTTTTAATTTGCTTTTTAAAACAATGAATTTTTCAAAAACTTACTTTTAAAAATATACTTTTTTAACAATGTACTTTTTTTTAAAAGATTATTAAAAATATACATTTTAAAAGTATACTTTAAAAACAAAGTGTTTATTTTAAGATGATAATTAAAAAAAAAACACTACTTTTGAACAACATTTTTTGTTAAGCTGGATTCACCTTTGTCCGGCCATTTTTTTTCATATCGTCGGTCACAGGTTGACAACTCTTAACATGTTTTTTGTACTTTTTAGGAGATAAAGAAAACGTTATTTTACTCCGTTACTAAACCGTGTTGGAAGTAAACAAAAAAAACCAAAATTAATAGGAGAATTAGGGAAGGAAATTTTTTAAAAATATAACTGAAACGTATTAACGTGCAGAAGGACAAACACAGTCTTTTGGCATCAAAAACCCGATTCAATTTTTTGCGAGTAAAGAGTTGTCAATCTGTGACCAGTGTTGTCATATTTTTTTTTTGTAAATTTTAAAATTTCTGAGTAAAAAACTTTTTTTTCGGCTTAAAATCTTTTTTCTTATTTTATTAATAAAACATACATACATAGCATATGTGTGTACATATGTATGTCTATTATAAGAAATATTAGTCGTACTATGAAACGAAGTTTGTACAATTGCTATTATTTATTTTGTAAAAAGTCTTTAGTTCTTAAAATGCACATAATGTTGAAATTTCTAATTTATTTATTATTTTACTATTCGCTCTACGTTGGCTGTGGATATAGGAACCGACAGAACCGCATAAGCTATTAAAATAATAATGAAAAACTTTCTCCCCAACACTTTTCAACAATTCAACAATTTCTAATGAGATAATGGCATTTCGGTGCTACTATTAATATATCTGAGTTGCAACCTTATAGTGTTTCAAAATCGGTTTTACAGCAATTTTTGATTTTTTAAATATTTTATTTATGATTTTTTATACACAATTTGTCACAGATTTTTACTTTTTATTTATATATTTCATATGGTAGCTTTGATGTTCCGGAACATTTTTTTTAATTAATTAAAAATTAATGAATCGTGTTGCAGAAAATTCTCAGTCAACAAAATTTTGTCCGGACAGAAATTTTGTCCGAAACAAATGGGTGAAACCACCTTTAGAGTACTTTTTATTAATTATTTATTTTTAATAAAATACTTTCTTCTAAAGCACATTTTTTGTTAAAAAAAAACTTTTTTAAAACGTGCCGTTTTTAAAGTACAGTCCATAATCCATACAGATATAGTTTCAGCTACTGTCCGGATTAGTGGATAGTCCGGACTACAGATAAAATAAAATTTTAAACGCAATACATAAATGAAAAGAAAAATAAGAATTCATTTGTATATAATTTATTTACAGAAAACATAAAGAAACATACTAAAAGTGAACAAAAATATTCATTTTGGAAAATAAGAATTTTTATGTAATTTGTCAGCTTTATTTTTAAATTATTTTAAAAATAAAATATCCTTTTCTGTCACTTTGGTTTGTTAAGCCCATAAAATAGCTTTTGAAAACAGTTCGCCACTCAAATTTTACTGAAAAAAAGAAGACTATAGAGGAAAAATTTCTAAACTGTCCGAAAAATTTAAATGTCCGGATTACTGGATAGGCCGAATTAGCGAGTGTCCGAATTAGGGAGGTTGTACTGTACTTTTTTCAAATATGTATGTTGGTTTCAAAAGGTATCATTTTTAAATATCTACAGCAGAATCTGGAAAAAGTTGACTCGCGTAAAAATTAATCGCGCGGTTAAGTTAATCGCACGGTTAAGTTAACCAAATTTTTGCGTCCACTTAACGCTTTTGTGCATTTTTCAAGCCAACTGGTTTTTAAGTTCACTAAATTGGCTAAAATTAATATCAAGTGATCAAAAATGATTTTTGCCGCAGCTGTCAATATATCGATAAAGAGGAGAGTGTAGAACATTTTCTGTGCCACTGTCCTGGACTGGCAAGAGAGAGAATGGCCACAATGGACGCTCTTAAGTTCAGGGAACTTCCTGATGCCGCCAGTGTTGAACTGCAACGGATTAGTAGCTTTATTCTGAGCTCTGGTTGGTTCGACGGTGGAGACTCCGCATAAGCAGTCCCCGTGGTCAGAACTTCTGGCTGCCACCCTTACCTAACCTAACCTAATATCAAGTGATCAACAATGATCGTGAACTTTAAACCAACCGGTACAAAATAAATCGAACTTTCTTTTATAAAGTGATTGAAAGCAATTAAGTGTGTTATTTACGAAAAGTCTATTGGAAATGGGATCGTGAGTAACTTTTCACGTTAACGATAACGAAATTTTACCGATGCACGCTCATGCACGACCTTAATTTATTTATTTTTTTTTTTTAATTTTCGTAAATAAATTGAACACTTTTGTGCCAGCAATTAGAGTTCAGTTTTGCAGTAAATCTATTGTGCAGCATTTATTTATTTTCAATATTAATTTTCCTTTACAGTTGTTAATCTTTAAGTTACTACTCACTCGTACATTTGTTTCCATTAGCCCAGCTAAAAAATTTAGATGATTCCTTAAACATTTTAGTGGTAAAAAAAATTGAATGTGAATGTGTTTCTTGGCACTAATCGAACAAACGATCGATTGTTGGAACTTGAATTAGTGATCTGTGTCTGTGTGCGAGTGTGGAATGGACTCAAGTGCTTTTGTTAACGACCAAGCGACTGATCATGCGTCGATTTACACAAAACAAAGTTAAAGAGCAGTCACATTATCCGGCATACGACTGCATAAGGAGGGCTACAATGAAAAAAAAAATAAATAAAAAATAAACAAAAAAAAAACACACACATTGATTGGATTAACAATTATTCATTCGGTAGGTGTATGAGAATATAAATATGAATATAAATGCATCGAGATGGATATACTTAGTTATGTAGAGGCTGTTGTTTGTTGTAAAAGAAAAGATTGGCAACAAGACGTTATTGTGAAGCAGCTCATTAGGCTCCATTCTATAGCGCATAAGTTAGAAACGTATGCTTCTTATATTTGAGCTCCCCCCGTCCACCATTCATCCATACAGTTCAGTTGCTGTTTTGTAGTATCATTGTTGGTCTCAATATTCTCGTTTTTAGTACTGGAGCAGTCAACTTGGTTGGGTTTTGTTTGTTAAAAAGAAGGAGAACAAAAAAAATTGTATTTGTCTTGATTTTGATGTCTCTTTTGTTTGTGGCACATTGTAGGGCAGGCATTTGTTGCATGGCCATTATAAAAGTCCATACAAATAATAACAACAATATTAATAATAAAATGAAACCAACCAGCCAACCGGCCAACCATTTATGCATACGTATCTATTAGAAGCAACCTCGAGCTTTGAATGCATGTAAATAATTGGTAATCCATTGAATTGGGAGATCAACATTTTATTTTTATTGTTTTTTTTATGCCGTTTCCTAAGAAAAGTCTAAATGTCTGGCCCAAGCAAACCAAGCCAGACTTAATGGAACCTCTCTTGGTGCTTAGATTGACATTTATTTAAGTTTACATGAGTGGCGGTTGTGTGGGTTTCTTTTTTGTTTCTTCCACTAATTCCATTAAACAGTTCTCTAGTCAATTACGGAATGTCCCTGCGTATCAATGTCAATTGCCAAAGATGCCTGTCATGGCACACTTTGCTTATTGATTCATTTAATTCTTTTTCACTTTTTAACTCTCTGTTTTCTATGACATTCGAGTCGATCAATTTATATCAAATTGTTGTCTAATGAAAAAACTTCATTACATAGTTGAGTTTTAAAAACTTCAAATTTATTTTGAATTTATGATATAATATAAAAAATACAGGGGGTTTCTCCAGGAAGTGTTAAATGCCAAGTGTCAATTATGATGTTGAATTTTCTTTTTAATAGAAATAAAAAGATCTTTTTGAAATCAAGGATCGTTAGACGCCCCTGCCGCAGGCAAAGTTTACTTTACAAAGTCTTGTGTTAGCTGGCGGGAAAGGAAAGAAGAAAGTACTGGGGGCAGATCACGGCACTCGATATCGAGTGAAATCCCATACAACATTTTTTGAATTTGTATGGAAATTTCACTGATCCCAGTACATATTTATTTTATTTGTTTTTTCGTTCGCCGTTTATAAATATTTGAATTTGTCTGCATGTTTGTGTTTTTGATTGTACGTTGATCCATCAAAAGAACAGAAAATTTGCTAAAGTAAACTTTGCGTGTGGCAAAGTAGCACGTCTTAGAGAATTCCCGTACGCGTCGTTTCCGTTATTGTGAGTTTACAATTTCTAAAATTTGGTTTTTGTTTTAAATGTAATTTCACAAAAGATCGATGTCGTTCGACATCGTGGGCCAGGCGATTAGTGTCATTATTTAAATAATATTCTGGTAACTTTGTGATAATTAATTAAGTTCAACGTTAGTTTGCACTTAATTTCACACATTATGCATTCATTGTAAAGTACGTTGTAAGTCTCAATCTCTTTTTGAAATCCTATTTTAAAATAAAAGTTGTTATTTCAAATATTTCAAATATTTTCTTTTTTAATATTAAAACTAAATATTTTGAAAATCCCTTTAATTCGTTTTTACCGCGATCACTTTTTATTCGACTTTATTCAAATTCGTTGAAGTCAATTTATATAAACAATGTGACTGATATTGTGACAAGTGCCACTTGAATGGACAGACAGACAGACAGACATTCTCTCTTTACACATGCGTCTGTTCACTTTATGTTTTTGTTATGTTGTTTTTTTTTGTTTTTGTGTAAACGTACAAATAATGACATTGGAAACTTATATAATTACAATGTATGTCAAATGACACACCTTTCCCCAAACCCAGTTTTCATTGTTAAACAGCATTTCATATGCCTGCTGTTGTCGTTTGGGAGGTTCAACTTAATTTTAGTGCAGTATTTATATTTGTAAAACCTTTTTGAATTTATTTACATCTGATCAGGCTTAGCTTTCAAAATACTCTTTAGAATTTTTCAATCAAATATTCTGTGTAATGATATTGATTTGATTTTGATTTGAAATAAGAAAAAATATATAATTCTACTGATTATATTCCATTTTTCTAGCTGGGGAGTCTGTTTGAATTTTTTTTTTTGCTGTATCGAATATTAATATTTTTAATTTTGATACTCGGGATTTGTCTTTTAAATATATTTTTATCAGCCGAAATGGGCTGCACAACCTAATGTTCTCTTAAGAAAAGTACCAGAATATGGAAAAATATGCATTTAATATCCAAATATGCAAATATAACTGGATAATAATTAAGAAACTCAATGATTCGGATAGATTAATCGGATCAACCAAATATTTTTGTATGATGATAATAATTTGATTTTGTTTTTAATTAAAAAAATATATAATTTTATTGATTACATTTCATTTTTAAAACTATTCAAAATTTTTGTTTTTATTATATCGATATATTTTTATATAATATATTTTTATGAGTTAAGGAATTATTTGTTCGGCTTGAGGTCTGTTTCTTTTGTTTAATAAATAAATTAAGAAATAAGAACTTTTTTTAAATTTTTTATTTTTATTAATTTATTTTTCCAATATTTCTTCAGTGAATTAATATTTTCTAAGAAAAAACGACATATGACATAGAATAAGTTATTTTAATTAACGATAATAATAATTACATTTTAATATGTCGTAGTGTTATCAGTTGTTTATACTTGTAAACTTTTCACCTACTGTTTACAGGATTTTTTATTTTTCTCAATTCGGTGTTTGTTTATTGTGTAACGATATATGTGTAATTAATTCTCTTTTCTGTGGGGATATTTATTTGTATGGGCCAAAAGGGGGCAATAACAATATTATTAGCAAAGGTACCAAAATATGCAAATATTACTAAAATATGCAAAAAAATATTCTTTTAAAATCCAAATATGCAACTATAAAAACTCAACGATTCGGATAAAGAATTATCTATAGTGACCACGAAAACCAGAAATATGATATGAAAATGTGTTTTAACACAAAATACAATTCAAAGGCATAAATATGCCAAAATATGCATAAAAAGTCGATGCCAAAACACTTATACAGTTGTAAAACGTATGAGTATAATAATACGTTGAACAGGAAAAAACATGCAATTATAGAAATCTGTTGTTCTTAGTTGCATAGTTTTACTTTTTAAAGAGATGTCACAACTCAGGCAATTAATGCCAAACAAACATTTTTGATGTGTTACTTTCTTTGGGAAACGGATAGTGTAGAAAGAACAGATGGTGAAAGTAAGAAAGCTTAATTAATTCTTTTACTACTCTGCTATAGCGCGTTTTTGTTAATTCTCGGTTCACACTATGAAAGTTTTCTTTCAGAAAGTCTTAGGTTGTGGGAGGGGACGATTCGGGAAGAAGTACACTTTTTCATTTTCTTGGAAATTCTCTTGTGTTTTGTAATTCGTAGTTCTCAACCTGAAGTTGGCTGCAGCTGTATTTTAGATTTTCTTTTACTTTTCTTTTCTCTCTTCATGGTGGAAACAGAAAAAATTGGTGAACAAAAAAATATAATGTCAAAGAAGAAAAATAATGTAACTTCACATTATTTTCTTCTTGCAAAAATCTTGAATTTCATTACAAAAACTTTCAATGTGTAGATACGAATGAAAGTTTATAAGAGAATTAGAGAAATTTTCAGAAAGAAAACTTTCGTAATGTGAAATGAGACTAATTGTTTATAGCAGTGTTGCTGCGTCTTTGGCGTCAAGTAGACCCATTGAATTTGTTTAAGCTGTTTAGAAATTTTATTAATTATTTTACTTTGCCGACGCTTCTAATACAGTAACGACGAAGGAGGGCGCTGTGATGTACTGCATTAGCATGACTACAGTGTTAATTGCTGGCGGTATTCTTCAGTGAACAGTGCTATGCCTTCGTCACTTAAACAGTCCAACAACAACAACAATTACAATGGCACAATAATGCACATTTGAAAAGTGTTGGATATTATGACTTGTCTGAAAACTGGGCTCGAACCCACGTTCTCATTCATTATTAGCTTTGTAGTCAACGCGCTAATTACTTTAGGCAACATTCACTACAAAAAGCAGGCATTTAGAATCATTCCAGGGCTGATCATTACGTCAAATTCTTATATCACTAAATGCAATATCCAGGGGGTTTCTTTGTAATTCGATTCGAAAATGAAAATCATCCGAATGGTATATTCGATACGAAAATTAAATTGTACTGCGTAACACTTTCGAATAGCTTGCAGCGAAGTATAAATACGTATATGGGAAAAAATAACAATTACTTGTCAAAATATCTTTCGAATGAAATACGAACCGTTGTAACGTTTTTGGCATTCGTTTTCGTTTTACACAGTTCCATTTTCGAAAGAAAAATTTGCGAATACGAAAAGGGCAAAAAATGTACGTACATTCGGAAATAAATTTGCTATAATCTTATTCCTTGAATAAAATATCAAAAATAATTTTTTAACATCAACAACTGACAAACTAAAACTACACATTCCTTCAGTAGCACCATTTCCAATAATTTCACTTTCTTTTTTTTTTGTTGTTAAAAATTAACTGAGAAATTTACTTCAAATCACATTAATTATTGTTAATAAAATAACTGATTTGAAGGCATTTATTTGGGCCACTGAGCATTTTAATTAAAATAAATAAAGAGGAAAGAAAGCAAAGAATTAACAATGAAATAAATAAAAGGTTTCAAAACATTCTCACCTTCATACGCAATGAATACATGATTACCAAAATACAATCAATTTATTGTTCGAAACTATTGTGTGTGCTCTCAACAAAACAGGACATGCTTTAATGTCCATGCCAACATACTGAGCTTGCAACTCACATACTTACGTACATACTTTCTTACGTACGTACGTACACAAGTATATACATATGTATATATGTATTTATGTATGTGTGCATGTGGTTTTCTGCCGCAATCAATGCTCATTTTCGACTGTCAGTAGTTGTCAGTGTAACACAATGCCTATCACAACAATCAAAAAACGCGTCCACTAATTCAATTAAGCACTTTTGGCCATAATCGAATCGGAATCCCCCAAACGTGTCCAATCTGATTTTAATTAAGCCAGTGTGCGCACATTTACATGCTACAAAAGCTTCCCCTACCCAAACCTCCCCAGCGCTCCAAACAACAATGGAGAACCTACAAAAACACATTGCAAAAAAGGATCTAAAAAAATATTTTTATAAATACTTCTGCCATTACTAAATATAAAATAAATCTCTCTCTCTCTCTCTTTGGTTGGAGTGGTACGAGTGAATTTGTATATAAATGGCATTGTTGCCTGGTGTATAAATATGCTCCTCATGTGTTCGGACTGTTTTTCTTTTTCGCTCAACATTTTTTGTCGCCTTTATGGTTGCAACATGTAACAAGGTGCTAAATCATTGCCTTGATATTAACCCCAAAAAATAGCACACTTAATCAATTCAGCCAAGTACGAGCAAATAAAAGTACAACACAAATAAAAAACAAAAAAGAATATTAAGTTTATTTTTTATTTTTCCCTTCCTGTCCTGCCATTGAACATTTGTTTGTGCAGAAAGAACTTTCAAGTGCTGATATTATAGGAAATGTTTGGTCATTTTGATATAAATGCATGCAATATGTAAAGGGTGTTTTCTTTGTGTGGGGAAACGGAGGCGAGGCGACGAATTCCACAAGCCGAAAGTATAAAATTTTGTTGTTTTACTCAGCATTCAAGTCCTCAATTGGGATTTTTCTGCATAATTTTTGTTGAACATTTTAATGGATATTGAGCATCGGTTATTGAAAGTGGATTACCAACATACTTTTTTTGTCTAGAATATGTGAATAAAATAGTCCTGATTATTGTCTTTCCTGCCACACCAATATTGAAAATTTGGGATATAAAATAGTATTTAAATGTATTATTTTTTGAAACATTTGGTCCTTGAAAACGTTGAAATTTCTCAACAAGAAAATCGCAACACTAAATGAAAACAATTTTACTTGTTTCAACCTTTCAGAATATGTTCTTTATGGGAACCGATCAAAAAAACCGACACTATTATCGTTAGATCAATGTATGCAGTAATAGATGCATTATTATTGCTGATATTGTTGTTGTTCATTTTTATTCAAATTTCTAAAGAAATTTTATAAATTTGAATTTCTAAAGAAATTTTATAAATTTGAATTGCATAACTTGATAAGCTGCAAACAAAATATGGTCCTGGTTCACACATCAAGTTTAGCTAAATATGTTTCGTTCAATTTTCTTTTAAATTTGCCTTAATGTTCATCACAGAGAAATCTGTCCGTTGTGAAGCCGTTGATGTATCTCATCCCTTCGTCGTGTCAATCAAGCTATTGGGTTGTTGTGTACCGGCGCCCGTGAATTTGCTTTCAGCAACATCAAGACTAACACTGAATGCTGGGCCGATGAGTTGATCAATGCTGCAAAGGGTTCTTCCAACACTTATGTCATCAAGAAGAAGAATGAATTCAAACGTGCTGCCAAGTCCAACAGATAAATAAATGCGTTGATTTTGCTTTAGTAATGAAAATCTAATCAAAATAAATTTCTTTGTAAATTAAATATCAACCTGCGTCATCTACGTAAAATAATACGGATGACAAACGAAAAGGAAAACTGTTACGGTCAACTGTGTACCATTCTCTTTACCTCTCTCTCTCCTAAAAACTCATGACTTGACGAGTCGAATCTGACATGTGTTAACTGGGACATGCTTGCAGTGTTTTATCTGCTTTGGAAAATATCCTTGAAGTGAGATGGCCGGTTTAGATTCGGAAGGCGACAAACATTTATGCCATAAATTTCCCTTTAATGGAATTCATTGATATTAAAAACATTTTTAAAATATTTATTTTTAGCTTAAAGCTTCTAACAAAGTCACCCGTTACATAATCTATACATACGAGTACATTCATGTGTGTATGTGTCTGCAGTATTTGCACAGTTTCTGAAGAACTTTGTCGTTATGAATTATAGTTATGTTCGCATCAATTTACAAATATTTTTTTTGAGTCAAACAAGTTACAAATGTATCACAATAGAAGTGGGTCGGTCGGTAAAAATACAGAAACAAAAAACCACGATTTCACATCATTTAATGGTGCTTTTAAAACTTGAAAAAAATAAAAAAAACTTGCCACGCCCCAAATTATATCACTCTTTAAAACTCCTTATTTTTTATGCAAGGTTGTGAATGGGGGCTGAAAAGCAACACGTAACAATCAAAAAACCGACACGCTTATCATGGACATATATTGAACTGGGTGTCCTGAAACACCTTTCATCTTGTTTCTTTAAAGTCTCAGCGGTTTCTTTTACCAAGTGCGCGTTTTTTCTATTGTCAGATTTTTTTAATTTTTCCTTATTCTAACAATTTAAGTGATTTTGTCTAAGGATATTTGTTTTCTTTTTTTAAACGGCGTTAGAAAAAAAGTAAATGATAATTTTATATACCGGCATGTTCTACATTCAACTTTGAACTGAAATTCAATTGAAATCACTTAAAATTTTTTATGTTCTGCATTCTTTATTTTCTCGTTTAAATTCCAATATTAAATACAAATATACTCTACTTTTCCAGAACATTAAAAATTAAAAGTTTACTTTTCATATTTCAATTTCACTACTTTTGTAGAACATGCCTGATCATTTTCAATTGAAATAACTAGCGTTAGGTCAGTTTTATATAAAAAGCATCCAAATTAATTTTCAATAATTCGCTACTTCTTTGTGTAACTTCCTCAGGATGACCAGCAAATCGGTTAACAATTGAAAGAATAATTAATTTATTGTAAAATAAACTTAAAAAGTGCTTCCGAGAATCAAGAATTCAATCAATAAGATTTTTTGTTTAACAAAAATTAGGTTTTTGTTAAACAAAATCTAACTTTTTGAAAAACTTCATCCTCCGTACAGTCCCGGCTTGGCACGCAATGAATTATTCTTGTTCCCGAATACTGAAGGTAAACTGCTTGGTCAATGATCTACGAGCACCGAAGAAACATTTGAAGCGTTTAAAAACCATATTTTGCGGGTGCCTGAAGAGGAACGGAAAAACGAATGCAAAAGTGTATCGATCATCAAGGGGGATATTTCCAAAAACTATAAAGCCATTTTCATTCGAAAATGTTTGTTATTAATTGCTACACCCGAAATATAAATAGTAGCCCTCGTAATAAGTTCTGATTTGAAAATAACACAGTCCATGACTGCTTTACATTGTGGAATATGTTGCAAGTAGTCCATTTCAATTATAATGGACCATGTAGTCCAATATCATCTGCAGAGTACTTTCAAAGTGCCAAACTAATAAATACTCGTACATATAGTTACATATACACATACATGCATGCATGTCTGTATGTGTAAATATATATTCTATATCTCTAATAGTGGATGGGACGATATACAAAAGAAATCGTACTAAAAACAACAGCGCGCGAATATAATGCACAGCTGAAGGAGACATAGTTCAATAGAGAGTAAATGAAGAATTTTTCATGCGACTTTGTCGTCATATAAAATTTATGACACCAGAAACAACAACAACAACAGGAACAGCAACAGCAATAATAATAACAGCAGACATAACAGACTGAATGGCAACAAAAGGACCATACAAGTGTGTGCCTTTTTGTGCTTTTTTTGTAAATTTTTTGTCATTTATTTATTTTTTTTATTAATTTTTCACCATATTTTATTTTTATTTTTTTTTGCTGCTCCTCGTATGAACACAGCGAGTAAGTATTTTGGACTTGTTTGGCCTGGTCTGATTTGGTCTGGTCTGTTTGTTGGCTGTTGGGGCTGGTAACATTTTACGGCTTAATGCTTTATTTAGACTTGGCATGAAAAGTGCACATGAATCATGTTCACTTTTTTCATTTTTCGCTGTTTTTTTTGTGTTTTTGTTTTTTCAAAGGACTATAATGGTTGGCAGGAAAATAAAAATAAAATGTGGTAGTTGTGCTCTAGATGGGCCAATAACAACAACGGCTATAAAAGTAAAGTGATTTTGTTTTTGTTTTTCTTTTTTTTTATGAAATAATGTAACATTTATTTATTGAATCCCTTTTTATATGAACAGAAATGGTTGGTACTCAGGGAATTAGTAGTTGCAAGTTGTTGGTGGACTTTTTTCTGGAGTTTTCTGTCATGATGATTTTGTTTTAAAATATTTAAATAATTAATGGAATATTAAGAAATTATGGAATGAATTTAATAGCATAGAAACGTCTTTAAGACAAAGTTTAGAAACTAAAATAAATTCAAACTAATTACGTTTTCTTTTTTAACAAAAAGTGCAAAATGTTTTGCCCTTTTTATTGAAAGTTCGCAAAATAATGATTTTTTGAAATACTGAGTTTATTAGAAATTATTGTATCAGCACTTACAAAGCAAAATTTTTGCCTTACGAAAACTTTTAATAGCAATTTTTTCTTTTTTATAAAAAGTAAAAAAATGTTAAATTTTTTTTTAGAAAAGAAAACGACATAAATAATGCAGCGAAACAGTAGAGTCTTGAAGTATAAGTACAGCAGTGAATAAAATTGCAAGTGCATAATTTGTGAAATGTTTATATTAAATAATATTCTTAGGACTTTGCAGATATTGTTTTATTTTGATTTTGGCAATTTTTTTTAGACAAAGTAAACAATTTGGCTAAAGAACTTAATTGTTCAATTCACAAGCTCAGTCGTATGGCTTATCGTTTAAGAAGAGACGATATTTGTTTATGTGCTTGTGAACAGAGAAATTTGTTGTATCGTCATTTTTTCGTATTTTAAATGTCAATTCAATGTAGTCAATTCTTTGTGAGAAAATAATTTATGTCGAACAGTTGATACCATGAAATTAAAGGAGATATGGGAATTCTAATTTTACACGAAATAGTTAATAAGAAACAATTTTGATTAAAATGGTTTGCAAATTAAATTAAAATGAATCAAGTATATATTTATCATTAAAAAGAAAGAATGTATTTTCTGGATTTACTTATTACATATTTAAAAGATTTTTGCAAATTAATCTAACAAATAGAATTTTTCCATACCTGGCCTCAATATATAATTATAAAGGCCCGGTCAAACTTGGCAAATATTTGCCCAAAAAAACGTAACCAGCAGACAAGCTAAATTTGCATTTTCTTTAATTCCAATATTTTTTTTAAATATGGGTTCGCATTTATTAAAAATAATATAAAAATAGCATTTTGCGCCATAATTGGCTTCATTTTGTGATATAAAAACCAAGTAAATTAACGCTGACCCTAAGCAAAAGTAGTGGTTACGTTTTCTTGGGCAAATGTTTGCCAAGTGTGACCGTACCTTAACACACTTTTGTATGAAAATTACCAACAACAAAAATAAAATACTGTATAATTAGACGATTACACGACACATACGACGTTAATACGAGCTTGTGGATTCAACAAATATCTGCTGGATTATTTTCCCATTCAGTGTTCTGGTAGGGCGATTCTTTACTCTGTATAGTTATCATAATTATATATGAGACTTTTGGTCTCGGAAATTGTCACCTAAGCTCTTCCAAACGGTCAACTGCAATTTAAGACAACAACAATAACATTAACAACCTTAAAGTTGTCGATTTGGTCAAGTCATGCACATACAAAATTGGGTCAATTGACAAAAATAATGTTTGCGCTTTTATTTAATTTCTTTTTAACTCTATTATCTACGGATATCTTTTGTTACACACTTTGTTTCACATAACAATTAGATCTATCGAACGATCGATATTTCAAACGATTGAACGAGCCAAACAAGCGAATAATAGAGATGAAAAAAAGATCTTAAATAATAAAAAAGTTAATAAAAGGTGCGACACGTTCATAACTATTATTTACTTATTCAATGTAATCAATCAAGTATAAAAAAGCTATTTCACTACTCGTATTATATGTATATTTCCTATGATCGTCACTGTGTGAACAACAATAAAATATTACGAATAATGTTCAGCCATAATACAAAATATTGTGGGGACATTTAAGTAGCTAAAGGGCTTTTTATTGTTGGAGGGCAAACTAAATTGTTGTGGTCATTGTTCGTTCAGCTTTGTTTTCAAATTTAAAAAAATATAAAAAATAAAATCAAATGAAAAAATAATTAATTATAAAAAAACATTATTTCAAATATCAGTCGCTGATCCCGGGCACAGCTCCCCCCACTTGTAATATTTTTAAGTTAACTGAATTGTAATATTTAAATATGTTAATGAATAAATAGTTAAACAGTTTAGCCATATATTTTTTTTACTGATTCCAGCATTCGTATAGAAATTAAACTACAAATAAATACGGATTTTCCACTGCAGTTAATATTTTCCGTTATTTTTTTTATTTAGAAAAATGTTGAATTCGAACAATTGATTAAAAAAATAGTAATAAATAAAACCCCTTTTAATTTTATTTAATCAGAATTAGTTATTTTTAAATATGCAAACTGCTCATTTAATGCCATATAGTCATATCTCTTAATATGTGATTTTCGAGTTCAGAATGCAGAATTATTTGTCGTACAGTTCTTCATCTTGTGCAAGAAATTTATACAAATATCTCGTTTAATCATCTCTTGAAAGGAGAATACTTTTCATTTTCCCATTGAGTTGTGAGTGAATTCCAGACTTTAATATGACTCCTTCGAAAGAAAGGATATAAATTTAATTTCTCTTTTTTTCTTTGCTTAAATGAGAACTAAGTAGACTGGGCTTGTGTTTCATTTACAGTACTGAGCAGAACAAAAGCAACAAACCGCAAGCTTTTTTTCAACCGTCATGATTTGTACAAGATTAAAGAAAATATGTGCATGTTTTTTATTAATCTGGGACAAATTGTCACAGTCGCAAATTCGACTTCGACATGCAGAATTAGGTTGAATATTTCTGGCTGCCGCATGCCAAATGAAATATGCTGAAACTCACATCGAAGTTGGTAAAGGACTTCATAAGGGATGATGGGATTCAAGTGCTTGATTGGCCAGCACAATATCCCGACTTGAATCCCATTGAAAACTTGTTTGGATTACTAAAGAGAAGCGTCGCCGGGAAACGGTTCAAGAATAACACCGCACTATTTATTCTTTTATTTATTTAATAGTTGAGTTCATGCCTCGTAGACGTGCAGAAACAAGGGCTCTTATACAACGTATTGATATGTTGCTTAAGTTATGCTCACTAAACTTTGTAAAACAAAAAACAAATTTGTTTGTTTTTTACTAACTAATAATTTACTATAATTTTATCCACATATAGGTTTAGTTTTTAATAGAAAACAAAATATGATTTGGGATTTTTTCCTCCCATCTATTGTTAAAGAAATAAATAAATTTTTCAGTTTCCAACCATTTTGTTGCTTCTATTCTGCACAGTACTGTATGTTATGTTTAAAGGAATTTTACACACATCGTTCGGAATGGTTTTAATGGTGCTGTACTTCCACTTCCACTTCGATTTTCCATTCAATTTAGCACTGAAAAAAATACTACAAAAAAACTTAAAAACATGAGAAGTTTTTCATGAAAATAATGATCTCTTCACTTAAATTAATTTAATTTAATTGAAAGTCTTTAAAACACTCTTGTATTCGTTATTTCAAATTACTAAAAAAATGAATACAAAAAAATCTAATCAATTCTGGCAGCTCTAAAGCCGAACGCAAAAACACTCGGTTTTCGGCGGTCGCAACAGCAACTCAGCGTTAAAAATATATATTTTTAAATGAAGTCACAAAATTATAAATTTTGAAGTTCGTGTACTTTTGCCACCAACCTCGCATACTAAAAACTTAAAAACCTAACACCACTGCAGCTACTTGTCCGCCACAAGTACAATTTATTATTAATTTTAAAATTTATCGTGATCATTATGATTTCCGCTACACAAACAATGAAACTTATAAAAGAAAAAAAAATACAAAAATAAAACAAACTGCAGCATCTAAAATACTTTATGAATACTTTTTTAACTCTTAAAACGGCCACAAAAGGTTGTCTGTCGGTCGGTCGCTATTCATCAATAGTTTTTAATTCGAACATATTTCTGTGATTTTCAATAATATTTTCGTATTTTTCTTCATTGAAAACTTTTCGTTTTTTTTTTCTTTTTGCTATCGTTTATTGTCTGTCTAATGACAGAAAAATTGTCAAAAAGATTTCTTCACGGAGCACAATGTCCAGACAATACAATCTTATTAACTGGTTGTTATTGTTCTAAACGAAAAAACGAAATTCGTTAGCGTAATTTTTTTATCACTGATATCTGATTGATAAAAGAAATTAGGCTGCAGTGAGAGAAAATATATGTAGCTACTCAATAAAATATTCAATAAATGTTGTGACAGTCTTTAGCTTTCATAAATAAACGCATGCGTAATGTTTTTGGAGGCCGCAACACTGCAATATGGTCAACAGTTTTGTGCAGGGTGGACAAACTTCGACTTACTGATTTCTCGCAGAATCGTCATTCAGTCTCTCGCGGTATGAGCTGCAGAGTCATCTTGCTGGACCCATATGTCAGGATTATTGAGAAGTACCGGACGTAAAAAATCTCCCAATATGTACGAATCACCGCGCCGGAGGCATAACTCTACACCAAATCGTCCATTGGAGAGGGTTTAAGCTTCTTATCATGTTTACACTGAGAGCTGTTGCATTATTAAAATGTTGACGGTATTTTCTTTGTGTTGTGTTGATGACATTAAAAAAATTTTATCAAATTATTTGTTACCTGCAATGAGAATAAAAAATACTCTAAAAATCAAAAAGTTATAAGAATTTCACATCATTCAGTCGAAGTTGGCCCACCGTGTATTTATTTTTTCAACTTTTTAGTGAAATGGGGAAAATAGTTTTCTTAAAGCTTTTACTGCCGCATTTAAAAAAATTAATAACGAATTTTAAATAATTAATTTTAATGTAGACTTGAAATAAAAATTAATCAGGAATGTAATCGAAATCGATCGATTTCAAATCGCCTGATTTCACAAAAAGGACGATGTAGTGTAAATGATTTTTTTTAAATCGCGCGGATTTGAAATCTAGCGATTTCTATCACATCACATCGAACGATCTCAAATCGCGCGATGTGACAAAAAGGGCGAAGTAGTATAACTGAAATTAAGTTCGAATGAAATATTGTAAACCTAGAAAACAACAAAAAAGTATCGAATAAACAGCGATTTTCATTACGTGTCGGATTATTATTTATTTTAATATGGCGGTTAATGTTTTAAATGTTGAATATGATTTGAAAGTACAACAGATATTATTAATTTTTAATAAAAATGAATATAACAAAGTTTTGGTAATTGTGTGTTGCGGCCGCCAAAAACTGCATGCTTTTTTCCATTCTACTGGGATTAATTATAATTAGTTTTCCTTATATTTCTTTCTCAACAAGAATAGTTTGAATTAATGAATTAAATTGTTATTTTAAAAACTTTCACTTAAATTAAATATTAAATTATTAAAAATTTTAAAAATATGAAATCTATCGAGTAATCCTGATACACACGGCTAAAATGTTTGGTGTGAATGTTTTTGCCCTCAAGGGTCACAAAGGAAACAAGAAAGATGCCCTCTTTAAGATACCAGCAACTGGTCCTTTCATTTTAAATTTCGTTTTTTTTCTTTTTAGTGTGAGAAAGTTTATTTTTATCTAACAAAATTATTTAAATTCAATCAAGTGTCATTCATACACTCATTTCATTTAAAAGTACAATTCAATGTTGCATGAAAATGTGGCAACAATCAATCTCATCTTTGAGACGAACAAAAAGAGACTGGACAAGTTTTCTTACAATGACAATCAACAACTAAACAGAGTAAACCTACAAAGCACAAAGAAATCAAAAGGAAAAAAGGCAAACAAGGATGTACATATAAGAGTATATATTTATTTTTGATAAACACAATGACTGTTTAAAAAAGTTTGACCCTTTTGAAGTTGCTTAGATTTTTTTTCGACAACGAAAAGTATGCAAGCATGTGTAAGGGTTATTGATGTTCAAACAATCATCTAAACATCCAACCAACCATCCATCCAACCATCCATCCTCTCTACATCTGCTGGCTGCTGTTAAAGATTTGTTGTGCTTTTATAATGATTTGTTTTTCTTTTCTTTTTAATGGACAACATGGTCACAAGATGTCATACATCAGAAAATTAAAGAATCTGTCAAAAGTAATTACGTACGAAGTATTCATTCTTTATCTTTTTATTAAGTTCTTTATCATCATCATCATCATCATGAGCAGCAGCAGCAGCACTATGATCGTGATTTTTATTAACTTCACTTAAAATAACATTAAAAAGTTGAGAGTTGATACAATTAAATTGACCTCTTCAGTAGCAGAGACCCCTTTTTTGAGCTGCTTATTTAAATTCTGTGACATTTCCATATGAATAGTATGGTCTGCTTTTAATTAGAGAGTGATCTCTATTAGATGATCTTTTAATAACCGGTTGAAGGACTGTTGCTTGCGGACATCTTGTTTGTATTGTAACGGATGCTTTTCCACTCTATAATATCTGTAGTTTTTTTTTTAAGTACAAACATTTGTTTGAGGGACTTTGATAAGGAATTAAAATTAAAAAATGTTTTCATTAGAAATTGATTTCTGTACGTTGCGACTCTTCGTATAAACACATTAGCTGGTTATTTATATGTTTCAGAACTTTTTTGAAAATTTCGGCCTCGACTTTTGCTTGCATATTTTGCCTTTAATAGCATATTTTGCGTTTGAGGGTATACTTACTCTTAAGTACGTTTTTAACACAGTTTTTCCTTTTATTCGCTACTTTTTATTGTTTTTATTTTAATTATTCATCTTGTTTTATCAAATATTTGTGGCTTAAAAACGCTTAAAATGTAAAAAATTGTAATTTTAGTGAACAATTTTGGCTTCAGTTCAAATCTGATTTTACTATTTCTTCTTAATTTTTAAGAAATTATTTTTGGATAAATTCAATTTCTTAAAAATTAAGAAGATATGGGCAAACTCAGATTTGAACTCAAGCCACAAATTTTTAATTTCAATATATACCTTAAACAGTTCAACAATTACGTATAAATATTAATTTGAATTTTGGGTAAAATAATAAAATCGTAAAAAGGTTTAAAACAATTTCTGAGAGCGTTTTTTATGGGCATAAAACCATTTTTGGAGCAAATTTTTGGTTGTCCTGTTTGTCTTTTATATAGTTTTTTCAAAGAGTGAGGGTATCCTGCTGGAATTTTTGGCAGTTTGCTTCCCCTTAGTTTGGTTAATGGGTTCGATTATCACCAAAAACTTTGGCAAAAAATAAATTTTAATTTACTTGAAATCACAAGTTTTGGCTCCTTAAATACTCGAAGTAATTGAAAGTTATTAAAACAGGCTGGAGCTCGTTAATTCAATTATTAATTTTTAATTTAGTTTATTATTAAAGAAATACATATGAAATTTATTAATTAAATAACTGGATCTGAAAACACTGAAGTAAAGCGCAACATTGTAAACCAAACTTCTTAACGATTTATAGGACTTTGAAAATTGAACTCACCGACAGGTATGAGCTGCTTCGATTCTTATTATCATTCAGCTTTAAAAGGAAAACAGATAAGCTTTTTAAGTATTTAGTTTTTTTGGTAACTGCGTTTCGTCATCTTTTGGCTACCCAACTTTAATTTGATCGTTTTCCATAACCCAGAGGCTATCAGAGTCCTTTACAAAATTTGCTTTTAGCTAAAAATAAAGAATTTACGATCTTTTAAAATTTAGCGCGCCATTAATGTCATCCCATTAAATAATAATATCGAGTTTATTTCCATTAGAAAACCAAAAACTATAAAAACATTAGAGCGATAGTTCAAAGCTCTAACTCAACCCTTATTTATAAGCAAAAAAATTGTACTTCCTTTTTTTATGGTGGCTGAATCCTTAAAAAAAAACAAGAATATTCTCTTGACAATAAATTTAAATTAGTTCATCTGAACTATAAATTCATGTAATGCTTTGTCTATGTATAATTGCTACAAGATGCTCCTTTTTTTTATTATTTAAAGGACATTAAATATGCTCAAAAAATAGAAAAGAAGAAAAAAAAACAAATTTCGAACAATAGAATACAATTGCGTTAAATAGCCGTAAGGGTCAAAATCACAAGAATTTTATTTATAAAGGAAATCTACCCTCCTTGGAAGGTTGCTGCTCCTAATGTCCTTTAAATTTAATTGTGTTGTGTGTTATTCTTCCGTTTTTGTCTTTTTTTTGTTTTTGTTTTTTGTTTTCGGGGAGTTTGTGTGCTAAATTTACAGCTTGTCATTTGAATTGAATTTTTATTAGCAACAAACTGGTATTGAATGAGGTTGCACTTTTCTCTTTTACCTTTTCATATCGATGTGGTTGACAATTTAAAGAAAGCAAGATCACATAAAACCGAAAAGAAGAATAAGAAGCTAAAATATATTATCCAAAAAAAGCGTAACAAAATAAGCAAAACCGTTAATTTGACTTGATATACTGAAATAGAAACGCACACAGTAACTTAATAAGTAAAGGAAAAGATTTATGTCTCATAAAGGACATTTTTAATCTTGAAAAGAAAAAATTACAATTCTTATTAAATTAACACATACTTCAAATAGCATAAAAAACGTATATTTTTTCCTGCTAAATATTCAAATATATTCAATATTCTTAAAATTTTTATCAATTGAAGTTGGGAAAATAAATTTGTTATTGATAAAGGAATAAAATCACGCACACACACGCACACACACAAATGTAAATCATATGAATTGACCACTAGTGCCAAAATTGCTCATTATAATCCGATTATTGTCACAATGACTGGCTGTCACTGCTGTAGTTGACCATTTCACGCATCATGTGATTGAAATCCTTGAAAACATAGAAATACGATAAAAAGAAACCACAACAGATATAAACCATTTCAATAATTTTCTTAGTGGCCAATTTTTATTTTTATAAAACAACAATTGTGTTCGAGGAAAATGGTCCTTTTAGTATTGAGATTATGGTTTTTTTGTTGTTGTTTTTTTTTTTGCAATGATACTAAGGTTACTTAGCAGCAGCAGTAGCAGCAGCACAGAAGATATAAAGAATGCTTATAAGGATTAAGAAAATAATACGTATTACTTACTTGAAATTTGCAAAAATTATTTGAGGAAAGTAATCGCAGGAATATGGAACAAATTGAAATATGTTCACATTTTCTTGATAAGGATAAAAGATTTTTATTAGTAAATTTTTTTTCAAGGATCTTTCTGGGCTTCAAAGGACTTTTTAAAAAAAATATTCTTTGAGTTAATATTTAAATGCAGAGTAGCTGACTTTTAAGATGTTTTAGTGAGGAGTAAAAAATATCCTGTCTGTTGGTAGAAACCAAATTAAATTTGAAAGATTTTTTTAATATTCAACAAATTCTTTAATAAATTTTTCCGTTTGCGAAAATTTTTAAATTTTGTGCAGAAATTTCTCATATCTTTTCAATGATCCCCAAAATTGTTGGCTGCATTGCATTATTTTCTATACTCGATAGTTTTTTTAAACATCCCATCGCCCGAAGAAGTTTTGCAAGTGAGAATTGTTGTAGCTCCTTTTTTTAAATAGTCTTCGCGATGTTCCACTTACGAGTTCTATTTTTTGACATAAAACTTCTGCAATTCGTTCAAAGCTTCTAAAATGCGACAAAATCATATATTTTCGCCTTTATTGCGTCATCCAATTGTATCATTGTTAAACTACGATGTTGCCGCTGCGAAATCTTTAAATAACAAAAAATCAAATCGTGTGTACTACTTTCAATGTCTCTCTTTCATGCTATAAGTAAGCGATTAAATTAATTTGTGTTTAATAATATATTGAGAGACCTCTGCCATTTTTTTGGCGCATCCTTCAGAACAGAGCGTGTAAAGCGTGCAAGTTTTTTTTTTGCTTCGGGAAGCCTAAACTATTTTGCTGGAATGTTTGTAAAACTTTAAAATTTTTTAATTGTTAAATCGTTTTTCTGTATTTTGTAATTTATTTGGAGCTTGGAAACGGCATCGAATGCGAAGCTTAAAATGCACTTAATTTTAAATGCTTTTTATAAACTAAAAGAAAATCTAGAAAACCATCAGTTATTTATTTTTCTGTGTTATCGACATTTCACTATTTATTTCCTTGTATTTCCTGAATACAACAACCTCTGAAATAATTTCCATTACAATCATTCCTTTAACCGATAAATGGATTTAATCCTAAATAATGAATTGTTTATTTTTCGATGTTAACAAAACAACCCGTTAACAATTTCAATCAAAAGATTTCCATTTAAATAATTTTTAAAATATCCCACCTTGAAAAGCATGTACGCCAAAAGCGTGCGCTACGCTCCCTTCCGCTCCTTATTTTCATGTTTAGAAAAAAATGTGTTTGATTTAAGAAAAATTACTGCTTAAATTGTGCCCCTTTTTGGCAGCGTGTTTAGCATTTCAAAACATAAAATTATTTAAATTTCGATTGTTTTTTGCAGCAATTTATCACTGAAATAATAATGTCAAGCAAACTGAAACAGAGAATAAAAGAAAAGCAAATCAAGGGGTGTGGTGCGGTGTGGTGGTGGTGGCAGGGCAAATATTATTTTTTTGTTGCTCAATGTTTTTCGCTTCACTTTGCCAGCGGTGCACATTTGAATTGAATGCAAAGTGATTTGCATATGAAGAAAGAACATCTAGTGTTGTGCTCCCCGAGGAATAACCCAGTAAAATCTTGAGCATTTTTTCTTTCAAATAAGTTCCTTTTGTTCGAATGCGAGTGTATTTATTACAGGACTTGTTTGATTCTGTCTCTTAAGCATAAATGTTTGTAAGAAAAGTGATCAATAATTTTTTCATGTACACAAATGTTTAAAAAGACATTTTGTTTATGAAATTATTTTGTCAATATTTACATTAGATGGAACAATAATAAATTAGATGAACAATTGAAATCGTTGAAACATGTCATTATATCAAACGATGATGTGTGAAATATTTTATGAAATTGATGAGCAATCAATCAAACATGATGAAGAAAACTCACTTGTTGGAGAATGTGTTAAATGCTGAATGCTGTATGAAGGAAGTCCCTGGTTTATTTTAAAGATTGCTTTCGTTTATGGTTGTTGTTGTAGCATGTCTGTCTGTCCGATTTAAAATTGTTTTAATGAAATATGAGCTCATAAAAAATTTAACAAAAATCAATGTTTGTTTGTCTGTTTATGTGTTTTAAATTTAAAACTTGACTGCAGTTCCTCATGTGCGTCCGTGTGACTGACTGTCAATCGGTTTGTGGGAATCATCGTATATTAAAATATTAATCTCCAGGCACTTTTACCACCTTCATTTGTGACTTGTTGTAAAGAAAAACAAGCCAAGATTTTATAACTCATTCATCCTTGCAGGCCAACTAGTCAATGAGTGGTGCATCACTGCAGCACATTGTTGGCTCGTTGCGGCAAACATAATAATATTGACACGACTTTCGTAAGACCTTTAAAACTTTTCACATTCATCAAGTGCAGGCTAAAGCTTAATCTCCTCTGTGTGTGTGTGTGTGCGAGTGTGTGTGTGTGTGCGTGTGTGTGTGTTTTTGTTGAAATACAAATCCACACGATGAGAAAAGAATATTAATAATTTTATAATTTTTTGTTGAAAAACTTAAGAATGCGTTCTTACGTTTCTTTTCTTTTCCTTAAACGAATTTTACCAAGTCTCTTTTGTTTATGACTCTGAAAAATTGTTAAACAAACAATAGGCATAATAATATTAACAGCAACTGCCACAAAACCTCAGGCTCAAGTTTGTTGTAACGACAAGTCAAACCAACCAAAGTTAGACAACAAACAACATTTTGGATTTGTTGAAGAGAAGACTTGAGAAAAAGATACAAAAAAAAAGAAAACAAAACAGATTATTTTCGTAAAATAATAAATATTTATTAGTTTTAAACATTTTCATTTTTTGTCATTGCCTGAATATGTTTGTTATTATTATTATTATTATTGTTATTCATAGTGTATCATCTTCTTTTTAAAGTTTATTTGTTATTGTTGCTGGGCTTCTTTTAATATTTTTCATTTTCAGCTTTTGCTTTTCATTCTTCTCATTGTTAGTGTGTCTATTGTTGTTTGTATTTAAAATTATTATTGTTTGCTGGAGAGCTTTCTTAAGTGGTTATGATTAATGTGCGAAAACGTGTTAACTGTTTTCAAAAGACCTCTATCAACATCCAATCGCATCCCATCCATTCCATCCCATTGCAAGCATCACGAAATTTTATTTGGATTCTCTTTTGCGTGTTCCCTCTGTCCCTCCTCATCATCATGGTGCCTCTTCATTCATTCACTTGATTTCTTTTTGTTCGAACTGCTCATCGTAAGTCTTTTATGAGGATCGCTTGTTTAAACAATCAATATTGATGATGACAAAATTTGAAATTTTTATGAATTAAAGAAGAAAAAAATAGTTGATTAAGAAAATTGTAAAGTGCCTGCAAAATACACCGATGCGCTGCATCAGAAAAGTAAAGTTTTTATGACGAAAATCAAATGCTGCTATTTTATTGTGTTACTTTTTATTTAGTGGTTCAGTGATAAATTTAAAAATATCGATGCATTTCCGGAGAGGGCTCTACTAAATACCCTGCCTGGGAAGCTTTTAAAAATTCGGACAACTGAGCGGATTCCCATCTGCAAAAAAAAGATAAACAATAATGTTGTCTTATATTATATTTTTCGCCAGATATAATATAAAGCAAACTAATTTAAAAAAAATTTCATGTCACAGGATATTTAGTGCGAATTTGTGTACTCTTTTCGAAACTCATCGAACGATAACGTTTGACATCCTGGAACAGGCCGTTAATTTTAAGTATACTTAGTCCCCTTTCATATATGCGACATTTCTTGCCGGACATTTTTTTAATTCTCTTTTGTTCTTGCCGGAAGCTTTTACATATTGAAAATCAATAGACGGACAGAAATTTTTTTATATTCGTTTTTCATCGATTTTCACAGTTTGCTTACTTATTATTACATGAATTCAAATGCCAAGATGTTTATATATACGATGACATACGTATGTATACATTTATTAAATATATTGCGTTAATTCAGCCGGCAGTAACTTCCAAGACAGAGTCATCATCCGCTGCCCCTTTTAGTTAAATTTCATGGCTTTCAGTTGCATCTTCTTCGTATCGATTTTGATTGCGTTCTTCAACAATTCACAATGTGTATTGAATCGTGAATATATTAGAAATAAAACTAAACTTGAATTATGTATGTACGTCTGGAATCTGACGATCATAAATTCTTTCTGGTTCTAAAAAAGATATTTTTCATATACTTTAACACTCGTATTTCCTCTTTTTTAATAGCACAAAATGTTGATTCCTGCACTTAAAGGAAACCCTTCGTTCCACTTATGAATTTCATCATTGGATCAATGAATTTTGTCATTAATAATGAGCTAACGTCAGAATTTATTGTTTTAATGAAGAAAGATTCGATGAGTTTCATTCATATTATGAAACTTTTTTTCAGCGTTCACATGAATCTTTTTCATTGGTTTTACGAAGTTAATCATGCATGCAATGAAAATATATCATTGATAACATGAAAAATTTACATCGTAAAAATGAAACTGTTAGGTTAGGTTGCAGAGGCTGCCGATTGGGTCCAGAAAAATAGGTCCCTTTGTGATGCCCGATATGGACAGCGAGAAAAATAAAAAGTATTGGCTATCGTATATTGTGGTCAGTGTTGAACCAACCGGTTTTTCGAAAAAACTTGTTTATTACCTTCAGATTGCGTTCCGTAAGGTCTGCGAGTTCGGGTAAAGTTGAGTTACCTAGATACATGGCTCTGTGATGAGACAGAGCTGGACATTGACAGAGGAGGTGTTTTAAATCTATGGAAATAAAGTTTACTTTTTCCCTAAAATCTGCAAACAAAAACTTCATAGTATCAACGAAAAAATTTTCATAAAACCAATGAGAGCCAAAAAATGAACATATTTAAAAAAAAGAAATTTTATGAAAGCAATGAAAACTTTCATTAAACCAAGAAAAAGTTCAGTGGAGCAATGAAAAATAATTAATGACGCTCCTTCATTAGCTGAATGAATGTTTTTTCTCTTAGTGTGCAACTAAAAAACTTTAAAGTTTAACGTTTTAAGTTATTTCTAGCATATTGACTCCTTCATGTAATAAAGTTTTCTAACTTTGCTCATCTTTTAAAGTGGTCAATGTTGATCACATTAAGCGGGGTCATGTAACCGCGAGTGTACTGTATTTAAGTTTTCTAGTGAGGTTTTTCTATTTTTAAAATCGGTGAAAAATAAAAATAATACATGAGTTTTGAACACCTTCTACGAAATGCCTGATGACATTGATGGGTCGGGTCAATTAACTGTATGCGTTTACTTGACAGAATTCTAGGAAAAATAATTTTCAATTTCAATAAATGTTCTTTTGCCAGTATTAATTTAAATTAAACAATAAACTAAACAACTAAATAGCACAACACGCTTTTTGTTGTAACAAATTAAAAAGTTTCTTTTTTTAACAATGATTATTTTTTATTTGTGTTCTTTTAGGCCGAATTCACACAGAGCAACGCACAGAGAAGAGGAAAAAAGCATAAAAACGGAAGCTGCTCAACATGAATTGCCAATATTTGGAACAGTGTCGATTTTTTTTTGGAAACACTTTATTTTAAACGAGCTGCTGTGAACCCATTAAACAAACTACATAGTTTGACACTTAAACCACAAGAGTCTGCAAATTTTCAAATGAAGAGCATAACAGAAAAAGGAAGTTGTGAAATTATTGGGAAAAGGGTTGCTTTGCTGCTGGATGGATGGCAAACTCGTATAAAAAATGCAAGAGTTATGATTACAAATGCGAGGACGTGAGAACATTAAAAATTCAAAGTGAGTACAAAAAAACAAATACATTTAAATGGTACATTTATAGCTGTACTTTACTCGTTTAACGGTGTCATTGTTATTGCTGTTATTGTTGTCGTTGTTGTTGTTGTCGTTTAAATGTTACAATAGCAATTTAACCCCTTGCAGTGGGTTATTTGAATGTTATTTGCAGCCATTCATTGTTAATTGTAAATCAATTTTAAACAATTAATTCAAAACTGTGATTTCTTTTTTGTTAAAGTTTTTCTTTTAACATAATTTTTTTTCCAAGCACCACCCCATCTGGGAATTTTATTTTTGCAACCTTCTTACAGGGTATGAAAAAAAACCCGTCAGCAGAATTAGTCTTTTTTGCAATATTGTGAATACAAAAAATGTAAAAGTAGGTGTTGCCAATAAAGTCATTAACACAATGTGTTCGAAATTCGATTTCAAAAATTTTAAAATTACTCAGAAACTATTTTGAACTTTTTAAATAAGTTATTATGCCACCGCTTGTAAACGCCTACTGGGCGCGAAATCTATTTTCCACATAATAAAAAGAAGATGGTGATAAATTTTATGACCTGATCAGCAATTAAATGCTTTTTTGGCATTAATCGATAACGATTTGGTTTTTATCCTTTTTTTTCGCAATGTCTTTATTATTTATATTGCATAAAATTAAAGGGTTATTTGGGTGAAAAATTTAACAGCTGGTTGCAATTATTTCCTCTTTGACATTTGCATTTTATGTAAAATTTTATTTTTTATTTTTTTGCTGAGAATAGAAAATTAGGCGTGAACTTTTTTTTTTTTTTGAATCGTAAATGGGTTAATAAATTATGTATGTAAAATTAAACACATGTCAATATGTAACACATTATTTATTGGGGCAAGTAAAAGGGATTTGAAATACTCGTATGGTACAACTATATCATCCTTTAGAGTAATTTATATCATACCATTTACTACTCATGTCATAACATTTAAATCAATCTACATATCGAAGGCTCCATTCTAAAAGCTGCTAAGTCAGAAAAGCTAGTTTTGAGATAAACGCTTTCACAGTTTTATTGATGATATCTCGAGAATGGTACAAGTATGAAATAGAAACCTTCAGACTTTTTGTGTTCATATCACTTTGTGTCCATAGAATTTTTTTCAAGTTTATTTTGACTTTGTAAAATTTGTTGTAGATCATAGTAAAAAGTGACTTCGGGCCGTTAACAATAAAAATATTAGTTGATATTTGTTACAGTTGATATTTGTTACACGGTGTTATTAAGAGAATTTTTAATGAAACGTTTTTTTTTTCAATTTTTTAAGTTTCAAAACAATCCGAAAAGCTGCGTTCAAAATAAAACTTGCAAATCATCATTAAGGTTTAATTTTTATTTTATTTTACTGCCTTTCTTCGGTACTTTACTCCATATTTATTTGTTATTTGTATCCTATTTGCTGTCATTCATTTTAATGGACATGAAAAGATGGAATCATTTTTATATTTATTGTTATAGTTTGGTCCAGTATTTATTTATCTGCTACATTTCATTATAATTTCCTCTTTCTGTTTTTTTATATAATTTTTTTTTCTATTGCAAATCATGTCAAATGAGCTTCTGATTAACAACGGCCACCAGCCAACCAACCAACCACTCACTCATTCACTGGCCGGCCGGCCACATTCCCACATGAGTGTGAATGAAGAATTTTGTGCTGGGAAAAAGTTTGTTTTTAAACAGATGTGTTGTGGCAGTAGAACTGCATTTGTATTTCATATAATTCTAAACTTAAATGTGATGGACGGGTGGGCGAGTGGCTGCAAGGAATTTATTGAAAGTGTTTAATTGCTAAAAACAAATTTTCAAAATCTAAACCTGATTCGACCATTGGTTTCTGTTAGGAATAAGAAAAAGAAACGAGATTCATTCTGTCAGTTACCTTAAGCATAAACACATTCACAACAGCAGGCTACCGATTACAGCCTGTCAAAAGTAGAATACATGTGTTTATATGAAAATGATGATTTTCACGACTACACGGCTGCAGGTTGTTGCCAACGTTACTTTTGCCGTGTAGTCAAATTAAACTAATTTCTATTTTTGTTGGCTACCAAACAAAAAAAGAGTTGGCAATGTAACAAAATATGCAAAGCAAATTATTGCTAAGAAATATTTTTTAATGTAAAATAAAATAAAATGCAAAAATTGCAATTCTTTTTTTTTGGTGTTAAGTTTTTGTGTAAAAATATTTTTGCCTAAAAATAAGGGCAATGAAATTTCTGCATATTAAATCAATATCCTGTGTTCATCTTTTTATCTGTGTGTTCATCTTTTTATAAAATCTTAAAAATTCAATGAAGCAATAAAAAGGCTGCTGAGTCCATTATATCGCGAAAATGCCCGAAATTTTTTAATATATAGAAAAAGCCCTAAAATCTTCTGAAACGAGCTGCAAATGCGAGGACAGTAAAAATCGCAAGAAACTGCTAAGTTGACGAAAATTCGCAATAACTTCTATTAATTGGGAAAACAATAATAATATTTAATATAATTTCAAAGTCGATGAAACAATAAAAAATAGAAAAAGTCACCCACATTGAAAAAAATGCGAAATCCCCGAAAAGTACAAAAGTTTTGAAAAAGCCGAAAAATCTTCTTAAAAGATCTAAAAATGTAAGAAAGATGAATGCATATCACGTTCTTCAAGTTTTAACTTCCATTTAGGAATCCTTACTCCTGTTTCAAAATTTTTAAACTTTTCGCGGTTTTGAGCAATTTTTTGCGATATACGATTCAGAGAACGCATCATACCAATCATTTCGGGTGTTGGCTCGTTTGGCTCAACGATGATTATTTTGATGAAGAATAAAATTCAAAAGGCAAAAATGAGCACGTATGAACGCGTATGCATATTATATTATTCTTATGTATTTAGCAATATTATGTAGGTTTGTATTAATTTTCATGTTTCATATTAGGGATACAAAAAGATGTTTAGATTTTGTACTAATTATAAAAATAAAATGTTGAACAATTTAGCAAAAAAAAACACTTAATTCATTTTTGAGATGAATTTTTGTATGATACTGATTTTATTCAACATTCAGTTTTGTTGCATGATTAAATGTGAGTAAACATTTTAGTGTATGATGAGTGACTTGAGTAAAATATGTTTGATCACTCGACTGACTTTTACTTAAATGAAGCGTTCACCACTACGAAGCTGATTTTACTCAACGTTAATTTGTTTTGCATGATTAATAGTGAATAACAAATTTAGTGTATGATTAAATCAGGAAAAAAGTGATTATTGCCTTTCGCTGATACGATTCGTCGGTGATTCTTTGTCATTATATTGCTGCATCGAATTGTACTTTTTGAAAAAACTTTAACTTTAAAAGAGCAATAAATTTAAAGGGGCACCTCTGAAATTTAAATCAATCAGCTCCTTACTGTGTAGCTGTCGTTTTCAAAATAATTATGTAGCTGGCAACAAGGCGACATTTGTAGCCAGCGACATTTGTAGTCATGTAGCCTGCTGTGGTGAATGTGTTTAAGTTTTATATTTGGTTTTTATTAAAACGTCTAGGAAGTGAGAGTGAGACTTTACAACATTTTGAGCGACTTTTTAACTCAAGAAAACAGTCTGTCACTTGTCCCAGTCTCTTAAGCGCTTTCTGTGGTCATTATTTTTAGCCAGATATAAAAAAGTACAGCCTGCTTGTACGTGAGAGCAGATTGGATATACAACTGGACATACATAATTGTATCTGTACAAACTTTAATGTTTTATTTATATTTTTTTTTGTTAATTTGTTTATTTTTCTTTTGTGAATTGTGTCAGTCATTCATATATTCATTCGTTCATTCATTCTCTTGACTTGGTTGCCAATTCATACAAAATAATAAAAATGTATTCTTCATACACTTGTTATCGCATTAGTTCTGGTGTCCATTTAACAAATGCACTTTATTCTGCTTTATTTTAGTTGTTGTTTTATCTTCCTTTTTTTTCTTCCCGTTTTTTTTTTGTGAATGTTTCATACTGTTCTTGAGTAATTCCATAAACAATAAATGTTTGTTATTGTTTTATTAATGGCGGGTATCTTGCTTTTGCATTCATTTATTCTTTCAGTCATTCATTCACTTATTTATTCATTTCCATTCAATTCACTTAATTTTTTTAATACTCACATGTGCGTTCTCTGGCACTGGGTGTGTGAAAGTGTGTCCGTTTGAGGAGGAGTATCCTCCTGCAACATTCATACTGTTCTTTTGTTTTATTGCACGTCCTAGTATTTTTTTAATTCTTTTCTTTCTTTCCTTTTCCATTTCTATTGTTTGCTGTTGTTTCTCCTTGAGATCTGTACAATTCTTTTATGTTTTTCTTTCATTTAAGCGTTCGTTCTCTCTGCTGTGCAGCGCTAGCGTCTTTGTTGCGTTTCAATACATTTTATTCCAAGTCTTTTGTTCTTGTTTCTCTTCTTTAATTTCTTTTTGTTTTCTTTTCTTTTCGGATAATGTAGTCAGTACGTACGTGTACGTGTAAAACAAAAGACCAGCTCAGCAAATGGGGAAAAGATTCATTCATGTGCATTCTTCAGAACTGGCAAGGTGTTACACATCCTGCAGCATAAATTTGTGCATATGTGTATGTGTAGGTATGTGACACACCTACACTCTGGTTTAATTAAACACGTACACACATTTTACGCACACTTAAGCAGAATTTATTGCTATTTAATAGTGGACTTTAGGATCCTTTTTATAACAAACATATAACTCTGTGTGTGTGTGTGTTTGTGGAAGATGTGTTACAGCTAGACAGTGTGTCGCCGTTTTTTTAAGAACCTTAAAAAGGGATTTACGAATTATGACTTTGACACCTTTAGTGTGTTTGCGTGTGTGTGTGTGTGCATTTGTATGAGTTTTCTAAAGTGTTCTTTATTGAAAACTATTAAAGAAACAAAAAGCATTATAAAATGAGAACATTAGAACTGTTTGGTATTCTTAGTAGTGGGAATGATATTGAGTTTTCAATAGCCCAGCATCATGAAGCATTCCAACGATCAATGACTCAGCCGTTAGGCTGACCAAAGTATGAACTAAAATCCGACAAAAGTCAATTATCTGTGTCTGGTATTTTTATCGGTTACTTTTTTCTTGTTTTTTCTTTAATAATTCCTAGAATTTTTTTTAATATCCGTTCCTGTGATAGGCGTTAAAACCTTAATATATATAAAAAAATATATATCACATAAAATTACCAAAAATAGCAGCATTTTTCTTTGTTGTATTTTTGAACATTTTTCACAACAAAGAAAAAAAAAAAACAGGAGGAAAAAAGGACATAAATTCAATACGTGTTCTTTCACCATTAATGTTATTTAACTAAATTCATGTAATTCCTTTAAAGTTCGAAATATCATAAGGGGAACAAGTTGCCAATATCAACAACAACAATTGTATCCTCTAATTCCTTTTATGCTTTACGTATGATCGCTGCCTAGACAACGCTGTTCTCTTTGTTAGATTTTCGTATTATTAACACGGATTTTCTACGCCTCACCAGGTTATTCACTACGTTGTTCATTTGCATACAAAGAAAAATTTATAGCTTCTTTGACAATTTGAAATTAATAATTCTCCCTTTTCTTTCGGCGAAAATTTTAAATAGCATAAATTTCATTTAAGAAATTTATATAAAAAATATAAAGCGAAATGCCAAATAGAGGTTTAATTTTAAATGTACAAGTGAAAGTATTCTATTTGGAGTTTGAATTGGAGTTGTTAGACGAAACCAGGTTCGGATGGATGTGGAGGAAAACAAATTATATTACGACTGTCTCTCTGAAGAAGCGTTCAAAATTTTCTCATAACCTCCCCAAGTGTCTCGAAAAAATTCCCCCTTTTTCCCTACACACAATACGAAGTTCCCTACATTTTTTTCCCTACTCTAAAAATTCGTTGATTTAAGAAAAAAACTAAGATTTATTGTTTAAATTTTAAAAATTTTATACATTCATATTGATTGCCAATTACAAAATCTAATAATAATAAAAATAACATAAATTTTTAATTTTAACAGCCTCCAATATTTCTAATTGTGCCATCATAGTTCTCAAACGAGCGTAATAAATTACATTTCTGCAAAAATTACTTAATTTTGTGGGGAAGTCCTTGAATTATTTTAAGATCTAAAGTGTTACACTAAAAAAAAAAATTCAATCCATCCATACTTAAATCAATCCCAAGCGGTGTCAAAGGTACGGTTATCCCAGATTTACTAAAGTCAAGTACAGAAAGAGTGATTTAAGTACGGACTGTTAAGTGTGCTCAATTTAGTTTTTTAGTTGATTGACAAATTTTCACGTGATAAAGAATTTTGTACTCATTTGTACTCCAGGGTTGGTTATCTAAAGGAGTCGCGTTTTCGGCTTGGTTAAAGTACATTTTATTGTTATTTGTACTCAAAATTTTGAGTACCACTCGTACTTAAAATAAATAGAAAATACTTGAATTTAGTACGGCGTTTTTCTTTCTGTGTAGATTTTATCTGCTTGGCGCTTTGTTGCACCATTTTTTAAATAATTCTTCGCATTAATTGGCAATAAATAAAGATCTCTTAAATTTAAAAAAAATATTTTGCTGTGTGGAGATTTTAAAAGGACCTGTAGAAAGATTATTTTCTTCAGCAAGTTTTATCTATTCTTCAACAAGAATCAGTTTGTCTGATGCTACATTCAAAAATCTGATATTTATGAAAGGAAACAATTGTTTTGTTGATTAGTTTTATCTAATGTATTTTTTGGTTTGAATAAAAATGGTGTATTTTGTATTTTAAATACATGACCATCAAGTATTTTGTATTTTAAATACCGCAAACCATGTATTTTGCCCAACTATGCTGCCAGGACTACGATGTCACACGTATTCGTTCTTTCGTACAATTATATTTATAGCAAAAACAAAATTTTAGAATTTGTTTTTGTTTTAAATGCAATTCTACGAAACAACGAATACGTGTGACTTCGTGGGTCTGGCAGAAAATGTGACTCCAACAACGAACCTAGCGCTTTTCCATTTCGAAGACCGCATTTTAATTTACCCTATTACGCCTTACTTACCACCAATAAAAAAATAAATAAAATACAAATTGAAGTCGTGCTTTTGCAGTTATTGTTGTGTTGGATGTTAAGAGTTTTACTCATTGGTCTGGTTGCACAACTCTTCTATTATTATTTATTGCTTTTACGACAAAACGTAGGTGCATAGTGCCAATAATCTTATTTTTACGAACACAAAAAACTAAAAAAAATGCACTTTGCTTCGCCGAGGATTGAACCGGTGGTGTGCGATAAGCTCTACTCTGACAATAAATTACTTGCTTGTTTACTGGTAAATAATTGTAATTGCAGTAGGCAAAGTAATCCACTACATACCGAACATAGTTTGTGCTACAAATCATGTTGTTCTTAACGGAAGTGATCACCCAAGTTTTGCTGGGATATTTTCATGAAATATCGAAAGCCCCATATGAAAATAATTCGTCAATAAATCATTTTATGATTTGAAATTTGAAATAAAAACCGCTCTTAATTGATAAGTCGACCACTCGTTCTGTTAATTTCCTTTTACATTCATATATCAGGACACTCGCATACAATTGTTATGATAAATTAATTATTGTTGCCAGAAGATGAACAAAAAAGTTTAAAGAATGGTTCCACAAAGGTTTCCTCCCGTGAAACATAAAATGCACAGCCATTGAGAAAAGCGATTATCGCAAAGTATTTTTATTATTATCAGATAACGTGTTTTCATACGAGCATATGCAGTCCTTTAACAGGTTGTAAGGACGAAAAGATACAAATATTTTATACAAACAGTTTTGTTTGTAATAAGATATCGAATAATTAATTTATTAAATAAATAACTTATACACTTAGAGAATTGAAATCAATAAAATTAGCAAAAATATTAAGTGCAACATATTTGATAAAATTTCTGGCTGCCAAGCGTTGACTTTAATTCATTTATTTAATTTTTTATTAAAGATTTTAGTAAGAAAAGATTTTTTATAGTCGATTGAGTCTTTAGCAAAATTACTTTATATCGTTTTCAGACTATTGCTAAAGGACATTTTGGCTTGATTCCGATTGACACTGCATTCAGTATTTCTTGCAATTACAATTTCTTTTTGTAACATTTTAGGAAATTTATTTATTAAATATTTTTTTTAGTTAAAGCGGTTGTCAACTTGAAATGTATTCTTTTTGAATATTGAGTTTTTGAAGACTTATAAAAGATTCTGAAGAAAAACATTTTAATGGGACTCCTTTTGAGACAAGAATATTATTTTACTTTTTCATTAAGTTTTGTGTTCATGTAAAGGTTTAAACTTCTTTTCTCTACAAAAATTTATTTTGAGTTATGACGATGTTGCTTTAAATGAGCGATTTGTATATTTTACATACATATATATGTATGTGGTTAATCTGAATCGAAATATGTGAACATATACATATTTATAATTCGCCATATTTTTGTTTTCTTTGTCACAACAACTCATCTGAATAAATTCAAATTGTGCCTAAGAATCTTATCACAACTCCTTTAATTTTATCTGCAATCTGGATAATTTTGATAAATGAAATAAAAAGAATTCGCTTGTGTTACGTATAAAAAATACCTTTTACGAAAATGGTCAATACAACATGGTTTTGTGTTTTTCTTTTTTTCTTTTTTTGTTAATATCTTAATCCTCAGTTTATTTGTGGTTGAGTTCTCCAGATTATCGTATTTCATTTAATAAGAGTTTTCTAGCGAATCTTTTCTAATTTTTTTTTATTTCGAACAATTTCTTTGCAAAATGCTTTTCATCAGTTTTGTTCTTTTTTTTTTGTTTTTTAATACAATTCTGCAATGTTTTTAAGTGTTTCTTGTGCGAGTGAGTGTTTTTGTCATTCTAATCGTCTTTGGCAAATCTATTTGACATTGTTCATGCTTTATCCTGGTTAAAGGATCTCTCAAGTACATATCTGTACATACATCTCTACATATGTCGATTATGCTCATATGGGTGTATGCATATGTCAGTTATATTTGTTGCTCTTTGTTTCTATGATTTCCAAACTATAGATATTGACATTTTCCAGCAAAAAAACTCATATGACAGACATTCCATCATGTGAGTAAAAGTATGCAAACAAAAAGTATCAATTTTCATAAAATAAGGAGGCATGTGTGAGTTTTAGCAACATCTCCCTACACACACACACACACACACAGTGTTGTAACTAACGTTTTATCTAAAATATTAGATTTTAAATGTTCTTTTGTTGTCCTTTTTCACAGATAATCTAAATAAATACTTTTGCAAAAAAAAAGAGAGAAAACTATCGCTGGATTGTTCATTTGATTGTCATATAAAATATCACTTTCATATTGATCGTTTTAGTTTTTGTTTCGCCTTTTGTTTTTATTGTTGAAATTGTTTCTTAAATATGACAATTTTTGAATTTTGCAATTGTTTTACTTCCTTTTAATTTCAACTGATTTTCCATTTCATTTGCTGCTGTTTTCCTATTGAGTTTCATAACATTTCTTAAGAGTTTTGGTTCACAAACAATTGCGCAATTCCCAGATGAGTTTTCTACGTTTTTACTGCTGATGGGGTTTTTATTCTTGCTTTTTATTTGCATTTTTTTTTATCTTAAGGATTATTTTCAGCGCTTCTTTACAAAATTGTTAATGTAATGTTTGATGAAGTAGAATTTTTGTAAATAAAAAGAAATATGAATGGAAAGAACCATGAGATACTTGATCCCTATATTTTTTTTTATGGAACACGTAAGTGTATCAAGCTTAAAGCTTACGAAAGTTTAAAAATCAGAGTCTTGAAGGAATAAATTTTCTTTTTTTTCTCTAAATATTATTTAAATATCATTTTATAAAACTAAACGTTACTAAACATTTAAAATTTACATGTTAAAAATTTCAATTTCGAAAAAATTTCCGGTGTTCTTCAACAATTTTTTAATTTTATGTGGAAAAATTTCATATGACATAAAATAAATTCCATATAAAACATCTCAACACTTAGCGATCCGTTTACCAAAATAAGGCAGTTTCTTCAATACGAAGCTTAAATAAAAGCTTACTCCTTACTTATTTACTTTGTAACACACATTTTTTATTGTTTTTTTAGTTAATTATTAATTAATTGATAAAAAAAAAAACTAAATTTTATTTAAACAGTCTTTACCCGTTTTAGTATTTGCAGAAATTTTCGTATGGAATGGGTTTAAACTTTGTTCACTTTAAACGTGAGTAGATAAAGTTGAAAGAACACTTAATAAATCACTTATTTTAATGGAGCTTTGAAACCGCATAGTTTTGATACTCAGCAAGCTTAAATTCTGACTTTTGAAAATCCTTTACATTTCATTTTCAGCTCTTTAAGCTTGATTAAAAAATCTAGTTATGCGTGTTTTAGCTTTATAAAGCTTTAAGCTTTGCCAATTTCAAATTAATGTTAGTTTTTACTTTATAAAGCTTTAAGCTTCTTTAGTTTTAAAAATCTTTTAGAGATACACTATCTTTAAATTTGAAACAGCGCCTATATTTATAGAGCTTAAAGCTTTAAAAAATTTAAATCTATATTTTATTTGTTGTTAAGGTAAAGGCTTTCATTTATTTAATATTTATTAAATTAGCCTGTGGAATATGTGTACATAGAGAAATTTATACTATTAAAGTATTTAGTAAATTTATTATTCGAGATACTCTCCCAATTTAATTTCAAAAAGTTTTGTTTGTTCAGGTAGACCAGCTAAACTCTCAACAAACAAAACTTTTTATAATACATATTTATATATTTTGTAGATTAACAGTTTAAAAAATGCATAATATTTATTTGAGAGACATCTGAATCTGACGAAAAATTAGTAAAACTGTAAGGACTGTTGAATTCAGCGCACAGTCAACGAAACGACTGAATTTTTATTTGTTAAAGTTTTAAAACTGCTCAGTTTAATCTTAAAACTAAAGTAAATCGAAATCTCTATTGAGAGATTCATCTTTTTTTAAAGCTTATAAGTCCTAACATTTATGTACATATATATTATTTTATAATTTGTATAAACAGTGGCGGATGCATGAGCACTGATGATGGGAGTGTAGCGGCTCCCGAAAAACAATGTGTTATATATTCTGTCGTGTAAGTTGCAATTTATTGAGGTTAATTGTTCTCTTGTCCCTTTGAAATATTGTCTCATATTCAATTCTTTCTGAGTAAAAAGGTTACGAACTGTAGCCTAATAATAATCATTTTGGATTAACAAAGAAAATTCACTTGCACAGTAATCTTCTCAGTATATAGAAATCACGTGTCCCTGAGTCTGTTTGGTTGGTTCCTGCTTAATAGATAGAATACTTTCGGAAACGATAGGTGCTGCTTTTGTCGATATACATCATTTCTTTTGAGGCAATTTTAAAGTGGTTTGAGGCACAACACAAATACTCCGAAACAGAAAGATTAAAAAAATACAGGCAGAAGAACAGACAATCACTGAATTTAAAATAATAAAAAAGCAAAATATGGAAATCATTCTAAAAGTACTACTTTTGGAATAAAAAATCCTCATCGTTTTACAAAAGGCGGAGTTTTGAGGTCGCACACCTTGCAAAGTCGATTAAAAAATACTTTTAAAAAATCCTAAGAAAGTAAAATCTAAAAGCTCTGCATCAAGAAATTAATTTTCTAATTTGTTGGTGATTGTAACTTTTAACTCGCTGCCTTTTCATATAAAATATCTAGTGAGTGATATTTACTTATTTTGTGCATTAAAAAAAAGAAAAATACTGAAAAAAATGAAATGAAAAGTTCATAGAAATTGAAACTTTAGTCTGCATCTTAGAAATGGGATTTAAATGAACAATTGACAACAAATCAAATGAGCCATCAAGGAACCATTAAGATTTAGAAGAAAAATAAAGCAAATAAAGGAAATTATTTCTATTTATTATACTTCCGAATCTCTGAATGAATAGAAAACTTGACAAGACACAAGAATAATTTCAAGAATAATTTCTATTTTGCATCAAGTGAAGAAATTTTGTTGAGTCTTTTTTTTATATTGAAAACGAAAAATTAATTTTAGGGTGAAATTAGTTTTTGAACATTAAGCAGGAATTAAGGAAATCAAAGTTAAGGATATTATTATTTTTTTTTAAATACTCTCGTAAATTAAAGAGAAATTAATTTAATTTCCTAGTATTCGAACTACTTCTGGCAGGACTTTAAGGAAAACTTTTTATAATATGTAAATTTCATGTATATTTATGTATGAATGTATGTTCGTATAAATTAAATAAAGAATGTATGTGTGTGAGAGTGAGTGACATGTATTTTATGTACTTTTGCTCAAATTTGCCACAACCGCACTAATATTTCTTAAACTATTTGAATTGGCTTAAAATAATATGTTAACCATCTCTAATTAAATTATAATTATTATTTTATTCAATAAGAAAGAAAATTAATTAATTTTCTTATTCGTAGTTTCCCCACGAAACCCACATTGTGCGTGGTCTCAGCACCAGTTACTTAAGCAATATTTAAATTTAAATTACCTTATAAACAAATAAGTCCCATTAGGAAATTATGGGAGTCTCTTTTCTTGAAAAAAGAAATAATTTCAGAAAAACAAACGCAAACTCCTTAAGCAGTTTCGGCTTATCTGCACAAACACTCAGTATCTTGGCAAGAATCGACTAAGTCTGTGGGACCCCCATAGAAGTTTTTTTTTTCTGGAAAGTACTTTATGTAAGGCTAAAGTTCGTAACGTTCTTATACGAAAAAAATTAGGCGTGAATCAATAATGTGAGGAACAAAGGCAAAGTTAATTAATTCCAACCTGCAAAATAGAACAGAACAACATTTTAACTTGAAATTAATAATTAATTAAGTCTTATCTTTTTATAGTTGCTGCTAAAGTTATTCATAGTCTATTTAGTTGCAGCTAAAAAGTTAGTTTCAGCTGAAACTAATGCCATTTCCTTTTCAAACAAAAAATGTAACATTTCTTTTAATTTTTATCAAAAAAATTTCAATTCAAAGTTTTCTTAGGACAAAAATTTTGATTTGCAAGTGCTGATACAATAATTTCTAATAAACTCACTATTTCAAAAAATCATTATATTGCAAATTTTCAATTAGAATAGCAAATTATGTTGCTCTTTTTCTAGAAAAGAAAATGCCATTAGTTTCAGCTGAAACTAACTTTTTAGTTGCAACTAAATAGACTATGAATAACTTTAGCAGCAACTATAAAAAGATAAGACTTAATTAATTATTAATTTCAATTATAAAATATTTATTTTTATATGAATTTGTTCTAAAAAAAAATATGTTTCAAAAGGGCTCTCAAAAGTGTTCATATTGACTGCAAACATAAATCATAAAAGCTAAAAAACCCGCAACAAACAAAAGAATTTGAAAATCTTTGAAAAAAGATATCGTGGCAATCTCGATTAATAAATTAAAAAAAAATATTTTTTTATAAAAATCAAAAAAAAATATTTTTGTTGTTAATTATTGCATTTTTGTTTATAATTTTTCTTCTGCATCTGCATATTGTTTACTTTGCTGTTGAATGTTTTTTTTTAAAGTATTTTTATGTTTAAAATTCTCATTTGAACTCAAGTTGTAGCGCATTAAAACCTTCGCATTGCAGAACAACAAATTAAAAATTATTCGGTTTAAATTCGTCTCGGTTTACGGAACAGGGGCGCCTTAATTCTGCCTTCTTTTTTTTAATTGTCAAAATTTATTTTAGTTAATTTCCAAGCGGATATTTGGCTCTTCAGTTGCCTTAACAAAAAAAAAAAATAAACGACGACACCTTTATTTCAGTCGATGTTTTTGTGTGTAGTTTTTGGTGACTGCGCCACCTTTTAGTAAAACTTAATTAAAACAAACTAAAGTCCTTGACTTTGAATAGAGAATGAATAAAAATCATTTATATAACCAACCATTCTTTGCTTTACTTGTAAATACTATACATTGATTCACACAAAGAAACCTTCCTTCCATCCATCCATCCATTCATCCTTTTTGGCATTGGCGTAAATTTATTCATTATTTTTTGTGAGCTTTTTTTGTTAATATGTTTTTCTTTTATTTTTACAAAACGAAAAATCATTTTTGTTCTTTAATGTTCGTTCGTTTATTCGTTTGTTTTATTTGTTGTGTGTGCCAACCCAGGTGCCCCACTTCCATACCATTATATTTATCTGTTGATATTTTCCAATTGTCGTTAAAGTTTGGGGGGGGGGGGGGGGGGTTTATATAAAGAACTGCTGCTAATGCCTCCAGCCTGGTGGTTGTTTAACTTTTTATTTTCATCCATTTATAGCTGCCTCACTGACTCGCCTGGCCTGTGTTGGCCTGGTTGTTTGAGAATGAGAATCTAGGCAAAAACAATTTGCTTTCAAAATACGAGTATCTACAAAAAAAGAAAAATTAAATCCACACAGAAATTTACCTTTCAAGTTGAACACCTTTCAAGTCCAATTATTGAAAAATGTGTGATTATTGTAATGAGTTTGTTCGGTTGGTTGTATTTCTTGTGTTCATCATTGAAAGTGTGAATTCAGACAATTGATTAAATTTTATATTGTATGTATTATCGTTTTGTAAGCAATTTTATTTAAAAAAAAATTATGAAGAATGTTTTATTTTTTGTAAATATAAAAACTCCCACAGTTCAGGAGACGCACATGAGCATACACACTTCATTTTTGCTTTAGACAATACATGTAAATTTAAAGGAAAGGATTTTGAATTACATCTAAAAAAATATTTTTGAGTTTTAAAAACATAAATTAAAGAAACTTTTAAAACGCAATTGTTTTTATGTAATTTTTCGATTTAATTGAAAGTTATTAATCTGGCTCGACTTCAAAGACTAAATTCGGCGGATTGAATATGAAGAAAAGGTTTAAAAATTCTTGTATTCTTAATTGTGTCACAATTCAATTAAATAGTTGATATTTCCAACTTGTAGCATCCACCTGAAAAGTGCCAAAAACAAAGAAACCAAAGAAATCCATGTACGCTAATTATTTTAGTGTAGCGACCATCGAAAACAGTACTATTCCCTGCTGCTAGTATGACCAGTTTCTCTTTATTCCTTTCTTAATAATAATGAGTACATTTCGAAATTCAGCTGAAAAAGCAACACTTGCCCACACAATTTTTCGTCCACATGTTCTTTATGTACATTTTATTTACTGTTGCAATAGTTTGCTGGCAGGTTGCAAAAAGTTTTCTGTTTTTTCTAAATTAATTCGATCAATATTATTAATAACTTGCAATTTAACGTTTACAAATTATAATTAATATTTATACTAAATTATTGAACTGTTTAAGGTTTATATTGAAATAAAAATTTGTTTACAAATTACATTTTATTAATACATTCAATTAAAAAAAATTTGATTTATTTAAAATTTCGTTATTTGACCTCATATTGCTCCTTTATTGCATCGTAGTCATATCTCAAAAGACTTGCTCGTCAGAAAATGAGTTTGAAGTTTTTAATTTACAAACACATCCAATGAAAAATAAAAAAGTATTCTCCTCTCAAGAGGTCAGCAAAAAAGATATTTGTATACATTTTTTGCACAAACTGAAGATCGATACGACGAATCTTTCTGCATTCTTAACTCAAAAATTACGTTTTTTGAGATATGACGACATTGCAATAAAGGAGCGATATGACATGACGGCCCAATTTTTTTAAAACTATAAGAAAAAATAAATAAGTATAAATTTATTTATAAGCAAAATACAAAACAAAACGTACGGCAATTTTTTAAGAACTGCAGTTCTGAGTAATGAACCGCGTCTCTCAGTTTTGAATGCAAACATTAAATGCAGCATTTAGTAACTAAAATATTTCTTTTCGTTTCCTTTCAGAAAACAACAAACAAGGATTCTTTCCTGTAATACACACCAACTAACTAACCATCATTCTTGAGGGGAAGGTACCACCACACCTATTTGCGCTCAAATTATTTCAGTTAAAATTATACATATTATTAATAGGCAAACACATTCTCTTAGGTCCCTTTTACAGCCGTAATACTGAAACGATCTTGGAAGGATTTCTATGTTTTTAAACGGGTTCTTACATAGATGCGCATCATCTTAGTTTTATTTACATCGGTCCGATATTTAGGGAGCTACAAGCGTTTAAAGTTGCTACTGCATCAGCTGCAACTTGAAAAATAAACAAACCTGTGCATGTGTTTGTCCAATTTGGTTTTGCATAGAAATGAGAGAGAGTTTTAAGTTGTTTATTTAGAATATTTTTTGTTTTTGTATTTTATCGTATGTATTTGTGTAAATGTTTAATATTGATTTCTAGAATGCGGTCGATTGATTCGGCCGCTGGATACACTAGTTTTATTAAAAGGCCCATTTGGTAAATCACGGCGTTAGTAAAAATTTGAAATTTATTTTCAAAAGAAAAATACAATTCAATCACATGGTTTCCCCAGCAACTAGAAATTTGAATTGTTGCGTTCTAGTAAATCAGGCCAATACTTGTTATAAGTTTGTAAAGTATTTGATGCGAATGTTCTTGCAAGAGTGCAAATACGAGTACAAAATGTATTAAATCTAAAAAAAGTACAAAATGTGTAATTTTTCATAGAAATCAGCAGAAGTTTCATGTATTTATAAAAAACCTAAGATATCTTGCAATTGCACTCTTGAAAAACCATTTACATCAGGCACTGAACCCCGCTACTATTTTATTATTAAAAAAATAATAATTATACTGTAAATATGCTAATTTATTTTAAACACAAATTAATTTTATTATTGTTTTTATTGCTAATTATTTATAAAAAGTATTCACCCTGATCGTGTACGATCGAATAGGAATTCCAAATTCGGATCGAATCACAGAGTAATACCCCTTTTCGGTTTGCAATATTTTAAACGTTTGAAATTTGTCTTGAAACGGAGACCCCCAGTATTTTTCATACAAAGTTGATACATTTAAAAACGTTGCGTTTTATGAAATCAAGCTTTATTTGATTATTTTTAAATATTTTCTAAAGTATAGACTATTCTGTCTTTTAATTTTTAAATAATATTTCTAAAATAATTTCTTCAAATCATTAATAAACACAAATAAATGTTATAAAAATAAAACAATATGACATCTCTCCAAAAATGTTATTTATTTTATTATGGCACGCAATTTCAATATCTCGGGAACTAGTGAACGCATTTTGATAAAACTTGAAGCAGATGATAGATAAAAATGTCAGCTTTAAGATAGATAACAGCTTTTATTTTAGAAACGAATGGAAAATTATTAAAAATCGTGGTTTATAATAAACGCCTACTTTAAGCACTGGCATGTGGGCGTGGCCTAATTTTCTTGATTGAAAAATGTTCTTCATTAAATTTCCTATTAGCGCTGCAAATTTCATTTAATTATCTTAACAATCAACGGAGTTATTCAATAAAACGTAAAATTCTATTTTCCAACTGAAAATTTTCAAAAATAAAATTAATTTTTTTGTGAAACACCCGGCCAACAGAATCGTGTAGCAGGTGGATTTTCGAAAATAGTTTTCTTCAAAATGCTATAACTCGTGAACCGTATGAGATATTAAAATTTTTTTTTCACTATATTATAGTTTTGGACTTCAGCTACACGGTAGTCAAACTTTGGCCCGCTTAGCGGCCCGCGTTAGTAGTTAAAAACCAGAGTTTACTGTTCTACGCTTTATATCTTCCAAAGTATAAGACGTATAATTACGCAACAAAATTCGTAGGAATTACTAAAGTCCACTCTACAAGCTCGCCAAATTTTATTTCTCTACCTTCAGTAACTACAAAGTTATTCAAAAATTTCCAAAACCTTTCTGAACAAAAATGGCTTATTTTGTATAAACTTGCAATTTCAATATCTCGGGAACTAGTGGACGCATTTTGATAAAACTTGAAGCAGATGATAGATAAAAATGTCAGCTTTAAGATAGATAACAGCTTTTATTTTAGAAACGAATGGAAAATTATTAAAAATCGTGGTTTATAATAAACGCCTACTTTAAGCACTGGCATGTGGGCGTGGCCTAATTTTCTTGATTGAAAAATGTTCTTCATTAAATTTCCTATTAGCGCTGCAAATTTCATTTAATTATCTTAACAATCAATTCAATAAAACGTAAAATTCTATTTTCCAACTGAAAATTTTCAAAAATAAAATTAATTTTTTTGTGAAACACCCGGCCAACAGAATCGTGTAGCAGGTGGATTTTCGAAAATAGTTTTCTTCAAAATGCTATAACTCGTGAACCGTATGAGATATTAAAATTTTTTTTTCACTATATTATAGTTTTGGACTTCAGCTACACGGTAGTCAAACTTTGGCCCGCCTAGCGGCCCGCGTTAGTAGTTAAAAACCAGAGTTTACTGTTCTACGCTTTATATCTTCCAAAGTATAAGACGTATAATTACGCAACAAAATTCGTAGGAATCACTAAAGTCCACTCTACAAGCTTGCCAAATTTTATTTCTCTACCTTCAGTAACTACAAAGTTATTCAAAAATTTCCAAAACCTTTCTGAACAAAAATGGCTTATTTTGTATAAACTTGCAATTTCAATATCTCGGGAACTAGTGGACGCATTTTGATAAAACTTGAAGCAGATGATAGATAAAAATGTCAGCTTTAAGATAGATAACAGCTTTTATTTTAGAAACGAATGGAAAATTATTAAAAATCGTGGTTCATAATAAACGCCTACTTTAAGCACTGGCATGTGGGCGTGGCCTAATTTTCTTGATTGAAAAATGTTCTTCATTAAATTTCCTATTAGCGCTGCAAATTTCATTTAATTATCTTAACAATCAACGGAGTTATTCAATAAAACGTAAAATTCTATTTTCCAACTGAAAATTTTCAAAAATAAAATTAATTTTTTTGTGAAACACCCGGCCAACAGAATCGTGTAGCAGGTGGATTTTCGAAAATAGTTTTCTTCAAAATGCTATAACTCGTGAACCGTATGAGATATTAAAAATTTTTTTTCACTATATTATAGTTTTGGACTTCAGCTACACGGTAGTCAAACTTTGGCCCGCCTAGCGGCCCGCGTTAGTAGTTAAAAACCAGAGTTTACTGTTCTACGCTTTATATCTTCCAAAGTATAAGACGTATAATTACGCAACAAAATTCGTAGGAATCACTAAAGTCCACTCTACAAGCTCGCCAAATTTTATTTCTCTACCTTCAGTAACTACAAAGTTATTCAAAAATTTCCAAAACCTTTCTGAACAAAAATGGCTTATTTTGTATAAACTTGCAATTTCAATATCTCGGGAACTAGTGGACGCATTTTGATAAAACTTGAAGCAGATGATAGATAAAAATGTCAGCTTTAAGATAGATAACAGCTTTTATTTTAGAAACGAATGGAAAATTATTAAAAATCGTGGTTTATAATAAACGCCTACTTTAAGCACTGGCATGTGGGCGTGGCCTAATTTTCTTGATTGAAAAATGTTCTTCATTAAATTTCCTATTAGCGCTGCAAATTTCATTTAATTATCTTAACAATCAACGGAGTTATTCAATAAAACGTAAAATTCTATTTTCCAACTGAAAATTTTCAAAAATAAAATTAATTTTTTTGTGAAACACCCGGCCAACAGAATCGTGTAGCAGGTGGATTTTCGAAAATAGTTTTCTTCAAAATGCTATAACTCGTGAACCGTATGAGATATTAAAATTTTTTTTTCACTATATTATAGTTTTGGACTTCAGCTACACGGTAGTCAAACTTTGGCCCGCCTAGCGGCCCGCGTTAGTAGTTAAAAACCAGAGTTTACTGTTCTACGCTTTATATCTTCCAAAGTATAAGACGTATAATTACGCAACAAAATTCGTAGGAATCACTAAAGTCCACTCTACAAGCTCGCCAAATTTTACTTCTCTACCTTCAGTAACTACAAAGTTATTCAAAAATTTCCAAAACCTTTCTGAACAAAAATGGCTTATTTTGTATAAACTTGCAATTTCAATATCTCGGGAACTAGTGGACGCATTTTGATAAAACTTGAAGCAGATGATAGATAAAAATGTCAGCTTTAAGATAGATAACAGCTTTTATTTTAGAAACGAATGGAAAATTATTAAAAATCGTGGTTTATAATAAACGCCTACTTTAAGCACTGGCATGTGGGCGTGGCCTAATTTTCTTGATTGAAAAATGTTCTTCATTAAATTTCCTATTAGCGCTGCAAATTTCATTTAATTATCTTAACAATCAACGGAGTTATTCAATAAAACGTAAAATTCTATTTTCCAACTGAAAATTTTCAAAAATAAAATTAATTTTTTTGTGAAACACCCGGCCAACAGAATCGTGTAGCAGGTGGATTTTCGAAAATAGTTTTCTTCAAAATGCTATAACTCGTGAACCGTATGAGATATTAAAATTTTTTTTTCACTATATTATAGTTTTGGACTTCAGCTACACGGTAGTCAAACTTTGGCCCGCTTAGCGGCCCGCGTTAGTAGTTAAAAACCAGAGTTTACTGTTCTACGCTTTATATCTTCCAAAGTATAAGACGTATAATTACGCAACAAAATTCGTAGGAATTACTAAAGTCCACTCTACAAGCTCGCCATATTTTATTTCTCTACCTTCAGTAACTACAAAGTTATTCAAAAATTTCCAAAACCTTTCTGAACAAAAATGGCTTATTTTGTATAAACTTGCAATTTCAATATCTCGTGAACTAGTGGACGCATTTTGATAAAACTTGAAGCAGATGATAGATAAAAATGTCAGCTTTAAGATAGATAACAGCTTTTATTTTAGAAACGAATGGAAAATTATTAAAAATCGTGGTTTATAATAAACGCCTACTTTAAGCACTGGCATGTGGGCGTGGCCTAATTTTCTTGATTGAAAAATGTTCTTCATTAAATTTCCTATTAGCGCTGCAAATTTCATTTAATTATCTTAACAATCAACGGAGTTATTCAATAAAACGTAAAATTCTATTTTCCAACTGAAAATTTTCAAAAATAAAATTAATTTTTTTGTGAAACACCCGGCCAACAGAATCGTGTAGCAGGTGGATTTTCGAAAATAGTTTTCTTCAAAATGCTATAACTCGTGAACCGTATGAGATATTAAAAATTTTTTTTTCACTATATTATAGTTTTGGACTTCAGCTACACGGTAGTCAAACTTTGGCCCGCCTAGCGGCCCGCGTTAGTAGTTAAAAACCAGAGTTTACTGTTCTACGCTTTATATCTTCCAAAGTATAAGACGTATAATTACGCAACAAAATTCGTAGGAATCACTAAAGTCCACTCTACAAGCTTGCCAAATTTTATTTCTCTACCTTCAGTAACTACAAAGTTATTCAAAAATTTCCAAAACCTTTCTGAACAAAAATGGCTTATTTTGTATAAACTTGCAATTTCAATATCTCGGGAACTAGTGGACGCATTTTGATAAAACTTGAAGCAGATGATAGATAAAAATGTCAGCTTTAAGATAGATAACAGCTTTTATTTTAGAAACGAATGGAAAATTATTAAAAATCGTGGTTTATAATAAACGCCTACTTTAAGCACTGGCATGTGGGCGTGGCCTAATTTTCTTGATTGAAAAATGTTCTTCATTAAATTTCCTATTAGCGCTGCAAATTTCATTTAATTATCTTAACAATCAACGGAGTTATTCAATAAAACGTAAAATTCTATTTTCCAACTGAAAATTTTCAAAAATAAAATTAATTTTTTTGTGAAACACCCGGCCAACAGAATCGTGTAGCAGGTGGATTTTCGAAAATAGTTTTCTTCAAAATGCTATAACTCGTGAACCGTATGAGATATTAAAAATTTTTTTTTCACTATATTATAGTTTTGGACTTCAGCTACACGGTAGTCAAACTTTGGCCCGCCTAGCGGCCCGCGTTAGTAGTTAAAAACCAGAGTTTACTGTTCTACGCTTTATATCTTCCAAAGTATAAGACGTATAATTACGCAACAAAATTCGTAGGAATCACTAAAGTCCACTCTACAAGCTTGCCAAATTTTATTTCTCTACCTTCAGTAACTACAAAGTTATTCAAAAATTTCCAAAACCTTTCTGAACAAAAATGGCTTATTTTGTATAAACTTGCAATTTCAATATCTCGGGAACTAGTGGACGCATTTTGATAAAACTTGAAGCAGATGATAGATAAAAATGTCAGCTTTAAGATAGATAACAGCTTTTATTTTAGAAACGAATGGAAAATTATTAAAAATCGTGGTTTATAATAAACGCCTACTTTAAGCACTGGCATGTGGGCGTGGCCTAATTTTCTTGATTGAAAAATGTTCTTCATTAAATTTCCTATTAGCGCTGCAAATTTCATTTAATTATCTTAACAATCAACGGAGTTATTCAATAAAACGTAAAATTCTATTTTCCAACTGAAAATTTTCAAAAATAAAATTAATTTTTTTGTGAAACACCCGGCCAACAGAATCGTGTAGCAGGTGGATTTTCGAAAATAGTTTTCTTCAAAATGCTATAACTCGTGAACCGTATGAGATATTAAAATTTTTTTTTCACTATATTATAGTTTTGGACTTCAGCTACACGGTAGTCAAACTTTGGCCCGCTTAGCGGCCCGCGTTAGTAGTTAAAAACCAGAGTTTACTGTTCTACGCTTTATATCTTCCAAAGTATAAGACGTATAATTACGCAACAAAATTCGTAGGAATTACTAAAGTCCACTCTACAAGCTCGCCAAATTTTATTTCTCTACCTTCAGTAACTACAAAGTTATTCAAAAATTTCCAAAACCTTTCTGAACAAAAATGGCTTATTTTGTATAAACTTGCAATTTCAATATCTCGTGAACTAGTGGACGCATTTTGATAAAACTTGAAGCAGATGATAGATAAAAATGTCAGCTTTAAGATAGATAACAGCTTTTATTTTAGAAACGAATGGAAAATTATTAAAAATCGTGGTTTATAATAAACGCCTACTTTAAGCACTGGCATGTGGGCGTGGCCTAATTTTCTTGATTGAAAAATGTTCTTCATTAAATTTCCTATTAGCGCTGCAAATTTCATTTAATTATCTTAACAATCAACGGAGTTATTCAATAAAACGTAAAATTCTATTTTCCAACTGAAAATTTTCAAAAATAAAATTAATTTTTTTGTGAAACACCCGGCCAACAGAATCGTGTAGCAGGTGGATTTTCGAAAATAGTTTTCTTCAAAATGCTATAACTCGTGAACCGTATGAGATATTAAAAATTTTTTTTCACTATATTATAGTTTTGGACTTCAGCTACACGGTAGTCAAACTTTGGCCCGCCTAGCGGCCCGCGTTAGTAGTTAAAAACCAGAGTTTACTGTTCTACGCTTTATATCTTCCAAAGTATAAGACGTATAATTACGCAACAAAATTCGTAGGAATCACTAAAGTCCACTCTACAAGCTCGCCAAATTTTATTTCTCTACCTTCAGTAACTACAAAGTTATTCAAAAATTTCCAAAACCTTTCTGAACAAAAATGGCTTATTTTGTATAAACTTGCAATTTCAATATCTCGGGAACTAGTGGACGCATTTTGATAAAACTTGAAGCAGATGATAGATAAAAATGTCAGCTTTAAGATAGATAACAGCTTTTATTTTAGAAACGAATGGAAAATTATTAAAAATCGTGGTTTATAATAAACGCCTACTTTAAGCACTGGCATGTGGGCGTGGCCTAATTTTCTTGATTGAAAAATGTTCTTCATTAAATTTCCTATTAGCGCTGCAAATTTCATTTAATTATCTTAACAATCAACGGAGTTATTCAATAAAACGTAAAATTCTATTTTCCAACTGAAAATTTTCAAAAATAAAATTAATTTTTTTGTGAAACACCCGGCCAACAGAATCGTGTAGCAGGTGGATTTTCGAAAATAGTTTTCTTCAAAATGCTATAACTCGTGAACCGTATGAGATATTAAAAATTTTTTTTTCACTATATTATAGTTTTGGACTTCAGCTACACGGTAGTCAAACTTTGGCCCGCCTAGCGGCCCGCGTTAGTAGTTAAAAACCAGAGTTTACTGTTCTACGCTTTATATCTTCCAAAGTATAAGACGTATAATTACGCAACAAAATTCGTAGGAATCACTAAAGTCCACTCTACAAGCTTGCCAAATTTTATTTCTCTACCTTCAGTAACTACAAAGTTATTCAAAAATTTCCAAAACCTTTCTGAACAAAAATGGCTTATTTTGTATAAACTTGCAATTTCAATATCTCGGGAACTAGTGGACGCATTTTGATAAAACTTGAAGCAGATGATAGATAAAAATGTCAGCTTTAAGATAGATAACAGCTTTTATTTTAGAAACGAATGGAAAATTATTAAAAATCGTGGTTTATAATAAACGCCTACTTTAAGCACTGGCATGTGGGCGTGGCCTAATTTTCTTGATTGAAAAATGTTCTTCATTAAATTTCCTATTAGCGCTGCAAATTTCATTTAATTATCTTAACAATCAACGGAGTTATTCAATAAAACGTAAAATTCTATTTTCCAACTGAAAATTTTCAAAAATAAAATTAATTTTTTTGTGAAACACCCGGCCAACAGAATCGTGTAGCAGGTGGATTTTCGAAAATAGTTTTCTTCAAAATGCTATAACTCGTGAACCGTATGAGATATTAAAAATTTTTTTTCACTATATTATAGTTTTGGACTTCAGCTACACGGTAGTCAAACTTTGGCCCGCCTAGCGGCCCGCGTTAGTAGTTAAAAACCAGAGTTTACTGTTCTACGCTTTATATCTTCCAAAGTATAAGACGTATAATTACGCAACAAAATTCGTAGGAATCACTAAAGTCCACTCTACAAGCTCGCCAAATTTTATTTCTCTACCTTCAGTAACTACAAAGTTATTCAAAAATTTCCAAAACCTTTCTGAACAAAAATGGCTTATTTTGTATAAACTTGCAATTTCAATATCTCGGGAACTAGTGGACGCATTTTGATAAAACTTGAAGCAGATGATAGATAAAAATGTCAGCTTTAAGATAGATAACAGCTTTTATTTTAGAAACGAATGGAAAATTATTAAAAATCGTGGTTTATAATAAACGCCTACTTTAAGCACTGGCATGTGGGCGTGGCCTAATTTTCTTGATTGAAAAATGTTCTTCATTAAATTTCCTATTAGCGCTGCAAATTTCATTTAATTATCTTAACAATCAACGGAGTTATTCAATAAAACGTAAAATTCTATTTTCCAACTGAAAATTTTCAAAAATAAAATTAATTTTTTTGTGAAACACCCGGCCAACAGAATCGTGTAGCAGGTGGATTTTCGAAAATAGTTTTCTTCAAAATGCTATAACTCGTGAACCGTATGAGATATTAAAATTTTTTTTTCACTATATTATAGTTTTGGACTTCAGCTACACGGTAGTCAAACTTTGGCCCGCTTAGCGGCCCGCGTTAGTAGTTAAAAACCAGAGTTTACTGTTCTACGCTTTATATCTTCCAAAGTATAAGACGTATAATTACGCAACAAAATTCGTAGGAATCACTAAAGTCCACTCTACAAGCTCGCCAAATTTTATTTCTCTACCTTCAGTAACTACAAAGTTATTCAAAAATTTCCAAAACCTTTCTGAACAAAAATGGCTTATTTTGTATAAACTTGCAATTTCAATATCTCGGGAACTAGTGGACGCATTTTGATAAAACTTGAAGCAGATGATAGATAAAAATGTCAGCTTTAAGATAGATAACAGCTTTTATTTTAGAAACGAATGGAAAATTATTAAAAATCGTGGTTTATAATAAACGCCTACTTTAAGCACTGGCATGTGGGCGTGGCCTAATTTTCTTGATTGAAAAATGTTCTTCATTAAATTTCCTATTAGCGCTGCAAATTTCATTTAATTATCTTAACAATCAACGGAGTTATTCAATAAAACGTAAAATTCTATTTTCCAACTGAAAATTTTCAAAAATAAAATTAATTTTTTTGTGAAACACCCGGCCAACAGAATCGTGTAGCAGGTGGATTTTCGAAAATAGTTTTCTTCAAAATGCTATAACTCGTGAACCGTATGAGATATTAAAATTTTTTTTCACTATATTATAGTTTTGGACTTCAGCTACACGGTAGTCAAACTTTGGCCCGCCTAGCGGCCCGCGTTAGTAGTTAAAAACCAGAGTTTACTGTTCTACGCTTTATATCTTCCAAAGTATAAGACGTATAATTACGCAACAAAATTCGTAGGAATCACTAAAGTCCACTCTACAAGCTCGCCAAATTTTATTTCTCTACCTTCAGTAACTACAAAGTTATTCAAAAATTTCCAAAACCTTTCTGAACAAAAATGGCTTATTTTGTATAAACTTGCAATTTCAATATCTCGGGAACTAGTGGACGCATTTTGATAAAACTTGAAGCAGATGATAGATAAAAATGTCAGCTTTAAGATAGATAACAGCTTTTATTTTAGAAACGAATGGAAAATTATTAAAAATCGTGGTTTATAATAAACGCCTACTTTAAGCACTGGCATGTGGGCGTGGCCTAATTTTCTTGATTGAAAAATGTTCTTCATTAAATTTCCTATTAGCGCTGCAAATTTCATTTAATTATCTTAACAATCAACGGAGTTATTCAATAAAACGTAAAATTCTATTTTCCAACTGAAAATTTTCAAAAATAAAATTAATTTTTTTGTGAAACACCCGGCCAACAGAATCGTGTAGCAGGTGGATTTTCGAAAATAGTTTTCTTCAAAATGCTATAACTCGTGAACCGTATGAGATATTAAAAATTTTTTTTCACTATATTATAGTTTTGGACTTCAGCTACACGGTAGTCAAACTTTGGCCCGCCTAGCGGCCCGCGTTAGTAGTTAAAAACCAGAGTTTACTGTTCTACGCTTTATATCTTCCAAAGTATAAGACGTATAATTACGCAACAAAATTCGTAGGAATCACTAAAGTCCACTCTACAAGCTCGCCAAATTTTATTTCTCTACCTTCAGTAACTACAAAGTTATTCAAAAATTTCCAAAACCTTTCTGAACAAAAAAGGCTTATTTTGTATAAACTTGCAATTTCAATATCTCGGGAACTAGTGGACGCATTTTGATAAAACTTGAAGCAGATGATAGATAAAAATGTCAGCTTTAAGATAGATAACAGCTTTTATTTTAGAAACGAATGGAAAATTATTAAAAATCGTGGTTTATAATAAACGCCTACTTTAAGCACTGGCATGTGGGCGTGGCCTAATTTTCTTGATTGAAAAATGTTCTTCATTAAATTTCCTATTAGCGCTGCAAATTTCATTTAATTATCTTAACAATCAACGGAGTTATTCAATAAAACGTAAAATTCTATTTTCCAACTGAAAATTTTCAAAAATAAAATTAATTTTTTTGTGAAACACCCGGCCAACAGAATCGTGTAGCAGGTGGATTTTCGAAAATAGTTTTCTTCAAAATGCTATAACTCGTGAACCGTATGAGATATTAAAATTTTTTTTTCACTATATTATAGTTTTGGACTTCAGCTACACGGTAGTCAAACTTTGGCCCGCTTAGCGGCCCGCGTTAGTAGTTAAAAACCAGAGTTTACTGTTCTACGCTTTATATCTTCCAAAGTATAAGACGTATAATTACGCAACAAAATTCGTAGGAATTACTAAAGTCCACTCTACAAGCTCGCCAAATTTTATTTCTCTACCTTCAGTAACTACAAAGTTATTCAAAAATTTCCAAAACCTTTCTGAACAAAAATGGCTTATTTTGTATAAACTTGCAATTTCAATATCTCGTGAACTAGTGGACGCATTTTGATAAAACTTGAAGCAGATGATAGATAAAAATGTCAGCTTTAAGATAGATAACAGCTTTTATTTTAGAAACGAATGGAAAATTATTAAAAATCGTGGTTTATAATAAACGCCTACTTTAAGCACTGGCATGTGGGCGTGGCCTAATTTTCTTGATTGAAAAATGTTCTTCATTAAATTTCCTATTAGCGCTGCAAATTTCATTTAATTATCTTAACAATCAACGGAGTTATTCAATAAAACGTAAAATTCTATTTTCCAACTGAAAATTTTCAAAAATAAAATTAATTTTTTTGTGAAACACCCGGCCAACAGAATCGTGTAGCAGGTGGATTTTCGAAAATAGTTTTCTTCAAAATGCTATAACTCGTGAACCGTATGAGATATTAAAAATTTTTTTTTCACTATATTATAGTTTTGGACTTCAGCTACACGGTAGTCAAACTTTGGCCCGCCTAGCGGCCCGCGTTAGTAGTTAAAAACCAGAGTTTACTGTTCTACGCTTTATATCTTCCAAAGTATAAGACGTATAATTACGCAACAAAATTCGTAGGAATCACTAAAGTCCACTCTACAAGCTTGCCAAATTTTATTTCTCTACCTTCAGTAACTACAAAGTTATTCAAAAATTTCCAAAACCTTTCTGAACAAAAATGGCTTATTTTGTATAAACTTGCAATTTCAATATCTCGGGAACTAGTGGACGCATTTTGATAAAACTTGAAGCAGATGATAGATAAAAATGTCAGCTTTAAGATAGATAACAGCTTTTATTTTAGAAACGAATGGAAAATTATTAAAAATCGTGGTTTATAATAAACGCCTACTTTAAGCACTGGCATGTGGGCGTGGCCTAATTTTCTTGATTGAAAAATGTTCTTCATTAAATTTCCTATTAGCGCTGCAAATTTCATTTAATTATCTTAACAATCAACGGAGTTATTCAATAAAACGTAAAATTCTATTTTCCAACTGAAAATTTTCAAAAATAAAATTAATTTTTTTGTGAAACACCCGGCCAACAGAATCGTGTAGCAGGTGGATTTTCGAAAATAGTTTTCTTCAAAATGCTATAACTCGTGAACCGTATGAGATATTAAAAATTTTTTTTCACTATATTATAGTTTTGGACTTCAGCTACACGGTAGTCAAACTTTGGCCCGCCTAGCGGCCCGCGTTAGTAGTTAAAAACCAGAGTTTACTGTTCTACGCTTTATATCTTCCAAAGTATAAGACGTATAATTACGCAACAAAATTCGTAGGAATCACTAAAGTCCACTCTACAAGCTCGCCAAATTTTATTTCTCTACCTTCAGTAACTACAAAGTTATTCAAAAATTTCCAAAACCTTTCTGAACAAAAATGGCTTATTTTGTATAAACTTGCAATTTCAATATCTCGGGAACTAGTGGACGCATTTTGATAAAACTTGAAGCAGATGATAGATAAAAATGTCAGCTTTAAGATAGATAACAGCTTTTATTTTAGAAACGAATGGAAAATTATTAAAAATCGTGGTTTATAATAAACGCCTACTTTAAGCACTGGCATGTGGGCGTGGCCTAATTTTCTTGATTGAAAAATGTTCTTCATTAAATTTCCTATTAGCGCTGCAAATTTCATTTAATTATCTTAACAATCAACGGAGTTATTCAATAAAACGTAAAATTCTATTTTCCAACTGAAAATTTTCAAAAATAAAATTAATTTTTTTGTGAAACACCCGGCCAACAGAATCGTGTAGCAGGTGGATTTTCGAAAATAGTTTTCTTCAAAATGCTATAACTCGTGAACCGTATGAGATATTAAAATTTTTTTTTCACTATATTATAGTTTTGGACTTCAGCTACACGGTAGTCAAACTTTGGCCCGCTTAGCGGCCCGCGTTAGTAGTTAAAAACCAGAGTTTACTGTTCTACGCTTTATATCTTCCAAAGTATAAGACGTATAATTACGCAACAAAATTCGTAGGAATTACTAAAGTCCACTCTACAAGCTCGCCAAATTTTATTTCTCTACCTTCAGTAACTACAAAGTTATTCAAAAATTTCCAAAACCTTTCTGAACAAAAATGGCTTATTTTGTATAAACTTGCAATTTCAATATCTCGGGAACTAGTGGACGCATTTTGATAAAACTTGAAGCAGATGATAGATAAAAATGTCAGCTTTAAGATAGATAACAGCTTTTATTTTAGAAACGAATGGAAAATTATTAAAAATCGTGGTTTATAATAAACGCCTACTTTAAGCACTGGCATGTGGGCGTGGCCTAATTTTCTTGATTGAAAAATGTTCTTCATTAAATTTCCTATTAGCGCTGCAAATTTCATTTAATTATCTTAACAATCAACGGAGTTATTCAATAAAACGTAAAATTCTATTTTCCAACCGAAAATTTTCAAAAATAAAATTAATTTTTTTGTGAAACACCCGGCCAACAGAATCGTGTAGCAGGTGGATTTTCGAAAATAGTTTTCTTCAAAATGCTATAACTCGTGAACCGTATGAGATATTAAAATTTTTTTTTCACTATATTATAGTTTTGGACTTCAGCTACACGGTAGTCAAACTTTGGCCCGCTTAGCGGCCCGCGTTAGTAGTTAAAAACCAGAGTTTACTGTTCTACGCTTTATATCTTCCAAAGTATAAGACGTATAATTACGCAACAAAATTCGTAGGAATTACTAAAGTCCACTCTACAAGCTCGCCAAATTTTATTTCTCTACCTTCAGTAACTACAAAGTTATTCAAAAATTTCCAAAACCTTTCTGAACAAAAATGGCTTATTTTGTATAAACTTGCAATTTCAATATCTCGGGAACTAGTGGACGCATTTTGATAAAACTTGAAGCAGATGATAGATAAAAATGTCAGCTTTAAGATAGATAACAGCTTTTATTTTAGAAACGAATGGAAAATTATTAAAAATCGTGGTTTATAATAAACGCCTACTTTAAGCACTGGCATGTGGGCGTGGCCTAATTTTCTTGATTGAAAAATGTTCTTCATTAAATTTCCTATTAGCGCTGCAAATTTCATTTAATTATCTTAACAATCAACGGAGTTATTCAATAAAACGTAAAATTCTATTTTCCAACCGAAAATTTTCAAAAATAAAATTAATTTTTTTGTGAAACACCCGGCCAACAGAATCGTGTAGCAGGTGGATTTTCGAAAATAGTTTTCTTCAAAATGCTATAACTCGTGAACCGTATGAGATATTAAAATTTTTTTTTCACTATATTATAGTTTTGGACTTCAGCTACACGGTAGTCAAACTTTGGCCCGCCTAGCGGCCCGCGTTAGTAGTTAAAAACCAGAGTTTACTGTTCTACGCTTTATATCTGCCAAAGTATAAGACGTATAATTACGCAACAAAATTCGTAGGAATCACTAAAGTCCACTCTACAAGCTTGCCAAATTTTATTTCTCTACCTTCAGTAACTACAAAGTTATTCAAAAATTTCCAAAACCTTTCTGAACAAAAATGGCTTATTTTGTATAAACTTGCAATTTCAATATCTCGGGAACTAGTGGACGCATTTTGATAAAACTTGAAGCAGATGATAGATAAAAATGTCAGCTTTAAGATAGATAACAGCTTTTATTTTAGAAACGAATGGAAAATTATTAAAAATCGTGGTTTATAATAAACGCCTACTTTAAGCACTGGCATGTGGGCGTGGCCTAATTTTCTTGATTGAAAAATGTTCTTCATTAAATTTCCTATTAGCGCTGCAAATTTCATTTAATTATCTTAACAATCAACGGAGTTATTCAATAAAACGTAAAATTCTATTTTCCAACTGAAAATTTTCAAAAATAAAATTAATTTTTTTGTGAAACACCCGGCCAACAGAATCGTGTAGCAGGTGGATTTTCGAAAATAGTTTTCTTCAAAATGCTATAACTCGTGAACCGTATGAGATATTAAAATTTTTTTTTCACTATATTATAGTTTTGGACTTCAGCTACACGGTAGTCAAACTTTGGCCCGCTTAGCGGCCCGCGTTAGTAGTTAAAAACCAGAGTTTACTGTTCTACGCACGCTTTATATCTTCCAAAGTATAAGACGTATAATTACGCAACAAAATTCGTAGGAATTACTAAAGTCCACTCTACAAGCTCGCCAAATTTTATTTCTCTACCTTCAGTAACTACAAAGTTATTCAAAAATTTCCAAAACCTTTCTGAACAAAAATGGCTTATTTTGTATAAACTTGCAATTTCAATATCTCGGGAACTAGTGGACGCATTTTGATAAAACTTGAAGCAGATGATAGATAAAAATGTCAGCTTTAAGATAGATAACAGCTTTTATTTTAGAAACGAATGGAAAATTATTAAAAATCGTGGTTTATAATAAACGCCTACTTTAAGCACTGGCATGTGGGCGTGGCCTAATTTTCTTGATTGAAAAATGTTCTTCATTAAATTTCCTATTAGCGCTGCAAATTTCATTTAATTATCTTAACAATCAACGGAGTTATTCAATAAAACGTAAAATTCTATTTTCCAACTGAAAATTTTCAAAAATAAAATTAATTTTTTTGTGAAACACCCGGCCAACAGAATCGTGTAGCAGGTGGATTTTCGAAAATAGTTTTCTTCAAAATGCTATAACTCGTGAACCGTATGAGATATTAAAAATTTTTTTTCACTATATTATAGTTTTGGACTTCAGCTACACGGTAGTCAAACTTTGGCCCGCCTAGCGGCCCGCGTTAGTAGTTAAAAACCAGAGTTTACTGTTCTACGCTTTATATCTGCCAAAGTATAAGACGTATAATTACGCAACAAAATTCGTAGGAATCACTAAAGTCCACTCTACAAGCTTTCCAAATTTTATTTCTCTACCTTCAGTAACTACAAAGTTATTCAAAAATTTCCAAAACCTTTCGGCATAGAAAACAGAACAAAAATGGCTTATTTTGTATAAACTTGCAATTTCAATATCTCGGGAACTAGTGGACACATTTTGATAAAACTTGAAGCAGATGATAGATAAAAATGTCAGCTTTAAGATAGCTTAAGTTTTATATATTGTCGTTAAACCAATTTATCAAAAATTTGAATAGCTTCTAAATAATTTCGCAATCAAACCAATCACTGACATATAAGATCGAAAATAGCATTTTCTAATAATTTATATAAATTTTGATTAATTGAAAATTAGAATATTAGTGATTAAATATATAATTTAAACAATACAACTATTTGAATATCCGGTTTTCGTAATTGCAACCATACGAGTGTAAGACAGTTTGACTTTATTATATTTTGTTGCTGTTTTTGTTAGCGTAAAAATTGATTTTTAATGTTGGGTATTTAGTCCTTTTAATTCGCATCCAGATAAGATTTCGATTGTCACAGCACCTGCAATTGAACTAATGAAAAATAATTGTAATAAAATTGAAAAAAATTTTATATGGTTTATAAGATAAGTTTCAGCAATTTCAATCAAAACTTTCTTATTTTTTATACAGATTAAGGGCTTCAAACTACGCATTTTTATAGATTTATTTCTATAGTTGATCTAATCTGTTGTTACTTCGCTGGAAGAATGTATAATATTCCAAGTTTATTTTGAAATTAAATAAGAATGTATTCAAAACATATAAAATGATTTTCACAAGTAAAATTCAAATGAATAAAAAATAACAAATTTTAAAATTCTTAGACAAATGAGTTTCTCCTTATACTCGTACCTACGCAAGGCATTAATATGAGTGCCAAAACTATATTTTGGTTGTATTGAACGACATATGTTTGCGGCAAACAACTTATGTTGTCGTGAAATAAATTGAGTTGATTTTTGTCGCAAGATAGGTAGGTATAATAGCATGGTTTTACTTCAGCCATTTAATTCAGTCTTTTAATTCGGTAGCTCTCAGCTTATGGTCCTCACCTAAAACATGGTTGTCATAAAGGTCAAAGAAATGTAATAGGTATTTTGTATTATACTTATTTAAATTTCTTCCTAAAAGTGTTTATAAGCATGTGTTTTCTCTCTTAAAGCAACAAAAATATAAATTTTCTATATAGATAAATAAAACAGGCAATAAGAAGGTAAATACATATGACTCTTATAAATTAACGCCTTCATTATTGAAAAAAAAATTATAATTACAAACATTTTTACAGCTCTAGAAAATAAATGCATGAGTACATAGAACATGTGACAAAATGGAGAAAAGAAATTTAAATGTGAAAGCAGAATTTGGAGAAGAAAAAGTAAAAATCAATATTACAACAAACTTAACTGACCTGGCCGGGCCTGGGTAGACTTATTAACATATTTTTTAAATTAAATAAAATAAAAATGTAACGAAATAAAGATTTACTTGGGAAAATGTAAGAATTGAAAACATAGAGAGAAGGTAAAAATTAATTGAGCAAAACTAATAGAACGATTGACCAAATAAACACATGCGCACTAAATAAAAAACCGTGTGGGAAAATATGGTTCGTCCCCCCATTAAATACAACAAAACTTGATGGCAACGCCTTCCCAATACACATCAACAGTTATGATAAATCGTGGCTGGTAACCAATGGCGGTTTCTGTTAATCTAGTTTTCTCTCTTGCTCTTATAGGTACATTTATATAAATACAATTATCTGTTTATTTTTTATTTAGTTTATTTATTAAGGAAGGAACCTGCTGCAAGTGTGAGTATTTGAAATAGAGTTCTGTTTATGCAAGAGAGTTTGAAGAGTGTGTGTGCGCTATTGCACTTTTGTTGTTTCACTAGTTGGTTGTGCTGCAGTTGCAACTGCATTTTCATATAAATGTGTGGATATGAATGTTGTTGCCTTGGCGTTATTCTATTTCTTATTTATTTTTATATATTTTTTCTCTTTTAAAGCTTTCCAGCGTTGTAAGCATTGGGGCTTTTTTAAATATTTTTCTTGGCTAAAATATTATTTGATTTTTTTTTCTGTTCCTATATTTTGTATACATTGTTGTTGTTGTATTCTTTTGGCTACTTGTGTTGCCACTACATCTTACAGAGATCATCGCATCTTAATAACAGCTTCGTTTCGCTCTGCCATTTGCTTGATATTTAGCTTTGGAGCTTAGCCGGTGTTTTGTTTTCCCAACTTGCGTGTGTATTTATATTTGTTTAATATTTGTTGGGTCTCGTGTTATGCACCCCCCTCTTAAAACAGATACATAAACAAATAGTGACACATACAGCTGTTTTTATAAATTCTATTAGTCAAGTTTGCATATTTTCTTAGTGTTGTTTGAAATCGCGCGCGTTTGGACGCAAAATATTTAGTGGATCGGTTATGCAAAATATATAGCATTAAGCTACAAGTATATAGTTATATGTATACCTGTGTACACATGTGTGTATAACACTTCAATTATTAATATGTATTTGATTGCTTAACTAAAATTATATAAAACTAACAAACATCACTCACATGGAAATATTTTAACTTATTGAACGTGTAAGAAAAAATATTACAAAAGCAATATTTGAAATTTTAAATACCTACAAACAATTAGATATTTTTAAAGGTGCAAAAATGATTGAAATAAACAAACAAATAAAGCAAAAATACTAAAGTCTAAAGTTTACATAGAAAATCGCGTGGTAACACAAACTGGTTAAAGAAAAGTAAAAAATAATTCAATAACGAAAAACGAAATCCGACGGCTAGATTTTTATTAAAACAAAAGAAAAAAAACAAAGTTTTAAGTGTGAAACATTTTCTTGTGTAATAAAAATAAATAACAAATCCATTGTGTTTAAGTGTGTGCATTTATGTGTGTTTATTAGAATAAAAAAGGTTTAACAATTAAATAAATATTTAACTTTAATTTACAGCAGTTTTAATAAAAAATTATTGAAGTAAAATTAAATGTGTTTTAATAATTAATTAAAGGAATTTAAATTACTGGCTTTAAAATTCAATACATCTGGCAATGTCACACAATTTGACGTAAGTATTTCAATATTAAGAATATTGAATTTTTGTGTTCACGAGCAGAGTTGGGTGTTAAAAATGCAAAACTCAAAAGTTTTATGTACGAAATTATTGGATTTGCAAAAAAGATTTTGAAATTTCAATTTCATAAAAGAAACGCTTCTTGTTAATCAGCCTGTTCGTAACGAAATCCGTTAGTTTGAAATTGCTTGAATTCGTCCAGAGTTGAGCGTACGGCTTACAAAGTTGTCATGAAGTCGTAGTTTCGCTTTCGAACTGAATTTTTTAATTTGATTTTGATTCAATCACAAAAGCGATTTATTTCATAAACGCAAGCAACCGGTTTTATTGAGTAAGTGATGTAAAATCAAGCTCCGTTGGACTATATAAACAACCTGAATTTTAGTTTAAAAAGTGGTTTTGAAATACATATTTTATATATCATTTTGAAAATGCCAAGTTATCACTTGGTCTTGGAAGTGAAAACGACACATTTATTGGAGAACAATTTTAGTGAGCAAGATGTTGTCCATCTCTGGCTGCTACTATTTATTTTGCTTTAATTCAAATTAGATTTTGCCGAATAAAGAACCCCGTAAGGCGCTGCTTGAAAAGCACTAATTTATGTGATTAAGAAGAGAAACGTTATATGACCACCAAATCGTGTTGTAGCCGTCGGAACATCCACTGATCAAAAGTAATATGTCCGGCTACTAAAGCGTGTGCGGTAAAATATATTATTTGACCCTTTTACGAGTTATGCGATGCGGGCATCAGTATTATGATACAAAAGACTAACTTTTATATGATTTTTCACTTATTGTGGGTATTCTTCAATAAGTCTTCATAACAAAATAACGTAGGTACAATGATTTTAAATAATTATCAGCTGGAAACATGACATCCAGCTTTTTTCGAACTTATATAAGCCTTCCGCAAACAAAGACATCTTCGTTGAAGCGTTTCTTTTCCCACTGAGTTAATTCTTTAAACTGGGAAACAGCAAATAGTAGCTGGGAAAGATATCTGGAGAATAAACAGCATTTGATAATAATTTGAAGCTCAATTTAAGTATTTTAGTCATTGAAACTCAAGTGAGCAGGCGATGATTATCTCCGCTAAAAGATGCAGTTTTGTTCTTATTCATTGCTAATGAATATTAATTAACATTTATTGTTTTTCCAAGTGGTCAATGTAGATAATTACACAGCACATTAAAACAAATTGTAGCCATAATCCAGCAACTAATATTACTAATACTTTTGCTATTTTCGAGACTTGTTATTATTATTTTTTTTGGATCAGCACACATAAGCGATCACAACTACAATCTATTGTGACGGAACTAGAAAACTTGATGATGGTGATTAGCATAGAGGGAGTAGTATTTCTGAACATTCGATTTAAACTTTGAAACAACTAAAGTAACAGAAATTATCTGCACAGGCAGTTTTTTCCGAATTGATTTGTCTTGAAGGCTTCTTCAATACTTTTTACTTTTTGTTGCCGTTATTTTCTATAGAAAATAGTTTTCAATTACTTGTTCTGTGAAAGGAATCAGCTGCAAGAGATAATCAAAAGAAAAACATTGAACTTGTTAATAAAAACTTTTCGTAGAAATTCTTTTATTTGAATAAACGAAAAAAAGAAACAAATTAAAAAAAATACTATTTTGTATGAGTCAGATTCTGAATTTTCGGATGTGGTAGACGATGTATGTAATTGTAGGAATGAATTTTATAAATGTTTTTTATTTAACAAAAATATTTAAATCTTTAAAAAATCTTGAATCAAAACCAAATTTTCTGACTTTTAACAAAAAAATGTGTAACATTTGACACCACAACAAAATAATAATACACACAATACGCACTCTTGACTGTCACACTTAACGTTGCATTCTATTTTCAACAGATTTGACCGCAACAGAACAAAAAAAAATGAAAGGAACAACAAAAACCAGACATACAGGAGGAAAATTATCGCATTCGATATCGTATGAAATTTCCATTCAAATTCAAAAAACTTTGTATGGGATTTCATTCGATATCGAATGCCGTAATTTGCCACCAGAACGTACAAACTAATTCTGCCTTAATTTTTGTATAAATTATTTTTATTAAAAATATAAATTTTATACAAAAATTGTTTACAGATGTCCATCAACGGCCTTGAATTTCTTAATAAAATGGGACTTTAATAACATGATAAGGCACCGCTTCTAAATGACTTTTGTAGAAATAAACAAAACCTGAGTTCATTTCCTTCTAGACGAGTCGCTGACTCGGCTAATAAAAACAGGAGGCAAATACGGCTTTCGATGTCTCATCGCAATTTCAATAGAATTCAGCTGGAAATTTCGAACGATGTCTGTCGAATGCTGTAATTTGCCCTGAAACTATTCAAAGTAAATATATTATTCCAAGAATCCATTTTAAAACTTATTTGCTTTAAGTTTTTGTTATTAATTTGACTGACGTTCGTTTACATTTGTTATCCTTGTCTAAAATAAAAACATTTCTATCTATTTCCAAAGAACTTGTATGTCATTTGGAGACTCCATTGTTTATTTTATTTTTTTTTGGTGCTGCAAACTACCCCTTTTTCTTATCTATAAAAAAATACTAAGTAAATCCAAAACACCTGTATGTATTTTTTTTTCTCTGTCTGTTGTCACTTAAACCACCAAAACTAACTACTCCTTGGTGCTACAAAATAAGTAGCAGAGTGGCGTATGTCAAGAGTTGTCATGAAAACGCATTTTATTTTGTTAGCTGATGCGTGTTAACAAAAAAAATAATAATAATAATAACTCCTGCAGTTTTGTGAATTCTTAAGCAATTTTTGTTAAATATGACAGACAATATGACAGAATCTAAGAAAGAAAAAACCCTTAAATTTAATAAGAATGCTTACAGGGGTTTAATTATAATTCGAAAGGCCATCTTTTTTTCCTTTTAGTTATATTTAGGTGTGTTAAAAGGGTGTTAAGTTTAAAGTTGTTTAATGGCTCTAAATAGTTGTGAAATATCTTGCAGTGCACAAAAACTAAAGTCTTATGAAATAAGACAATAACGTCAAAAACTTATTATTATTGCAAGGACTTTTTCCCACAATTATAATTAAATTATACATATCATATCGTCAACCTAAATGAAAACAAACACAAGTTTTATACTTTAAATCGGTCTTATTCCGCTCAATGTGTTAAAGCTGGGAGTCTAAATTTTGAAAGATTTTAAGGCGTATCTGCTTGGCATTAATTTCTGGATAAATTTTTTGTGATACAGGCCATTAATTTAGAGTTTTATTGGTCCCATTATGATTTTCCGTAGGGAAAGCTTTCCCTTTCCAATCACTTGTGCCCGGGAAAAAATTCTCCTAGTCTTATGGCACAGGGAACAAATAAATGAGGGAGAGGGAAAATCACAATCAGCTGTTTCACTTTTTACATTTTGTTTTGTGGAAACGCGGGAAAGAATTCAAAAATAAAAAACTTAATTTATATTTGATTTTAACAAAATATTCGTGTTATTTAAAAATACGTTTACGTGTAGTTTTTATTTATATTAAGGGCAAGTGAGGAAGATGAGAAGCAGAAGAAAAAAAAAGAACAGTCTGAGGGTTGCAAGGAAAGAGATGGTCGATGCTTCTAATCCGCTGGAGCTGCCACAATTATTTGGCCTATTTTTGAATATTTTCATGGAGTTTTGCCTTGCGGATTCATTTGTTCGCGAGAAAAATTTGTCCTTTGTCAGACCGATTGACCTCTTGCCAATCTTCAATATTTATGCATTTGCTCCCTTCAAAATGGCTGGTGAAAGAACTCCCAAGAAATGCTAATATTGAGAATGCCTACTCTTCCTCTGAGGGAAAAAATTCGAGGGAAATTTTCATTCATAATAGGAGGAATGGGAAAAGGGAAAAACCTCCCGCGGAATTTTTATTCATTATTGGGCTGTACCTCTATGATTTTCCCGTCGCCAAATAGGATCTTTTGCTACTGTGTGGCGAAAATGTATACGGAACACTACTATTCGCAGAATTGGCTCTTTCAACATCGACTACCTATCAATATAAACATCTAAAAAACATTTGGGCATTTGAGCTATTACTTCATATGCAATTCTTTCTAACTAAAAAAATATCTTCACGAACTTTATCAAAATAAAAATCACTTTGGATTGCGACCACTAAAAAAAAAACAATTTAGTTAAAAAATAATCACATTAAATGAACAATTATTTTATTAAGGTTCACATCCAGTTGGAGGGAGAAAGCACATGCCCCCAAAAAGTATGCTTTGAAAATGTTCACCAAAAATTAGATTAACAACAACAGGAATAACAATAAATCACTATATTCATTGCTCTAACAGCAAAAGTGTCGTTGTTACACTTTTTAGCAGTACAAATTTTTAATAAAAGTTTCCCAATTTGAATTGGGTTGCTATAGAAAAATGTTTAAAATTTTTGTTTTTTATATTTTTACAAATATATAATTCGCCGCTACAATTCTTATAAAATATTAACAACAGAGTTGTCTTCACAATAAATACAACTGTTTTATGTATTTTATAAATATTAATAAAACCTTCACAACAATATGTACCTTGTAAACAAAACAATTAATTTAAACAAATATATTTTGTTAATTCCATCAAATATTTCACAGCAAATGGCCCATAATCCCTTGATTAATAACTTCGTTGCTTTTCTCTGATAAACATTCTTTTGACAGCAAACATTTGATTTCCTAAACTAACAAATCTCCCGGCTTTACAATTTCACACCAGACAACTTGATAATCACGCAGGTTCTTTTACAAATGAATTTTCAAATAATGATTGTCAAATGTCTTGCAATTGATCAATAATCCCAACTCTTGCATTTTAAGTCGAAGAGCTAAAGTAAGAGAGAGAGAGAGACAGAGATGGATAAGAATAATAACAAGAACAAGAATATTCATTCACATGAAAAGAATGACATTGTTAGCGAGTGTGAAAGTATTTTTTGATTTTTTTTGTATTTATTAAGCATTAGATTGCATTTTTTTTGTTTTGCGTTCAGGAAAAGAGCGCGAAAACCAAATCATATACCGATTTAATTTAAGACATGTCCAGCGATTAACCAAACAAAACGTTGCAAACGAACAGTGGGAAGAACAGGGAGAGGAAACGATTGCACTGTGACTGCACTGCAGGCTGCAGCAGTTCTGAAGCTGAAGCCACAACAGCAGTGGTAACAATAATAGCGGTCAACAGCAGTATAACAAACTAACGAATATTTATATGTGCAATAAACTGAATGTTTGTGGCCTGGCAAATTTTTGTTTTTTATGTACATACTTTCGTGTGAGTTTGTCTGTCTTTCGGCTGATCATTTCATATCCCCATCCCAGGCTGTCTGATTGCCTTTAGCTTTAATGCAACACGAATAAGCGGCTCAGCATGTGGCTAAGCCGATCATAATTCTTGTTTGTCAGTCTCAACCTGAGCTAGAGACCAGCAGCTTTTGTTTTCTTTGTATTGCGATCTGTTTCTGTTTTTTACTACAGTTTTTTTCAGTTTTTTTTCTTCTTGTTTGTTGCTTTTGTTTTGTTCATTTTATTTTTTAAGGTTTTGACTGTTGTTCTTGTTGTTTGTTGCTGTTGCTGTTGCTGTTGCTGTTTTTGTATTCAAAGTGAAACACATTTATACTGAAAATATTTGTTCATGTGTCAAGTGACTTGAGGCAATTTGCTCCTACTGTGGGCATAAAAATGCGCTTCTTGGCTCATTGTCAGACCTGCTTAAAAGATTTGCTTCTCAACTGTGCTGCGCTGTGCTGTGTTGGGCCTGGTCTGTTGTTGCTGTATCAAGTCTGCTTGTTCTTATGTTGCGATGTCCGTGAGCTGCACATTTGCATCAAATTGTAATTTAGCTGTGAAGTTATAAATTTCCACGATGAGATCTATTAACGCTCAGCTTTAACTTAATATTTTTTCTTTTATTATTTTTGATTCTTTTTTTTTTTTGTTTCTGAAACCCCTGAAAGTAGAAACTTTAAAATATTTTATAATATTCCTCTTAGCCCACGTTTGAGGCGGATATATTTTGCATGCGTGTGTGTTGGTGTGAGTATGAGTGTTTTACTTGTATTCTACGGCAGACACCATGGAACCAATAAAGTTCTGGCAGCTATTTTGTTTCTTTTTCTTTTTGCTTGAAGCAGTTGTCGTAGTGGTATTCAATATTTGCTTTTGTTGTTAAATTATTTTGTTAATCTGTCTTGCTAACGATGAGCTAACGGTTCAAATGAAATCCTTTACTTTTATGGCCCCTCAAAAGGAAATAGTTTTCTGCAGGCACAAGTTAATGGAAATGCCTCTAAAAAAACTTTATTTTTTATTTAAAAAAATTGCTTTTGGTTACTTATTTCTAGGACAAACCAGCGTTCCCAGCATGAGGGTTTGTCCCCGAATCGCTCATTTTTCGGTGTATGGTGACGAAAACTTCGTGTTGGGAATTTTTGACAATAACAGTGGGAGGCAATAAAACGGAAGCTTTTTCATTCTATTGCATTATTTCGGATTTTAATAAGAAGATCAATAAAAAATCATTATTATTATTGTTCATATTTATTTAATGTAAATTTAATTTAAAGAAAATGTATATAGAGAAATGGACTGGCTGCTAGGGCCTTCGCCTAAATAAAAATATTTCTCCAGAAAACATGTATAAAGTTGCAATGTTTCCTATTTCAAGATATTATCACTGATCATTTTGAATTATTTACATACGTTCAAACATTTCTTTTTATTAAGATTGGTTATTATTTTATATAGGTACATACTAGATGCGGCCCGCGATGTTACCTGCTATCCCATAGGAACCGTGCATTTTTCCTGGATAAAGTTAGCCTATGTCATTTTCTGACCCCTAAACTGCCATGTTGATCCTTTCCTCTATGAAAAGTTAAAACAAATCTACCACACGGGATCCATACGTTTTAGCCGTTCTACCGTGGTTGAGTAACAGACATCCATTCATCCAATCCATCCAAACTTTCATATTTATAATGTTGTAAGATTATTTTTTATTGTCAGATGTGTGAAGTTTATTCAACTGACAGTGGTTCATTGTCAAACACTTCTATCGATTATTTTTTGGTACATAATTATTTTATAATAAATATTAACGTAATAAGGAGTGTCTAGGGTTTATAAATATTTATTTAAAAATATGTTCGATAATTTTTGTTCTCCACGAGTAAAATTAATTGCAAAAAAAAATAATTTCTCTTAGTGCCGGTTCAGACTAAAAAAAGTGTTCTTTCTGAAATTTTCTCTAATTCTCCTTTGAACTTTCATTTATGTCTACACATTGAAATTTTTTGTAATGAAATTCAAGATTTTTGCATGTTTATTAACATTTTTTTTGAACACAAATTTTTGCTCTCACCACAATGAAAGAAGAGAAAAGTAAAAGAAAATCAAAAATAAATTTTAAATTTTACAGTTACGAATAACAAAACACAAAAGAATTTCAATGTACATCAAAGAGTGTACCCCTTCCCAATCTTCTCACCCCGTACACCTACAAACTAACACTTTCAGAAAGAAAAATTAATTACATATTGTGAACCGTGACTTAATAAAAGTACTTCAATTAATATGCAAACTTTTCCTCTCTTACCCCTTAAAGTATGCTATACTTCGAAAATATGAGAAACTCTGTACTCTGAGAATGTCTAACAATATATCTGGTTTTTTTTTGCCATACAACAATCTGATAATCGTGTGAACTGACAATTTTTGTTGGCAGATAGTAAGATCTGACTACCGTCTCTACCTAACTTGAGAAACATTTCAAGAGTGTGCACATTTCATAATTTTTAGTCGTATTGTTGTTGCAAATACACAACTTTAGAAGAACCTAGTAAAATTTGATAATCACAAATTATATAAGGGTGCAAATTGAACACCTGCTCACATTGAAAGGAACGTCACTGCCTAGTTTGGGGATTTCAGCACGATAAAAAGCCTAAACACACCTGTAAGGCTGTAGCCGAGTGGTTACAAATCCAGGATATAAGTGTTCTGTTGCTACTTTCCGAATTTCATTAATTGTGTTGTAATTTTCTATTGTTATGTATAAATAAAAGTACAAATTTTGGATTTTCGTGCGTTCATAACGAATAATCAAACATTTCGAGATGTTTCCAATTTATTGTCGCCTACTGCATGTATGTATATGGAAAACGCTTTAACTTCTATTTGAAGCTACTTAGCTACTAAGGGTAGTTCTTACTTGATAAGGATAAGTACTTTTTCAAGCAAAATATTCAACATTTTAAAGTCTAAATTTTTTTGCTTGAATAAAATTTCAAGTTAAAACAATTTTACATCTCGAGCGCGGATGTTAATTTTGCCTTGTAAAGTATCAAACAAATCACAGTCATTTAAAGCATTAAAAATATGGAGAAAAAAATTAACTGCTTGCAATTATGTAAACAGAAAATTAATGTCATTAATGATTTTACACTTCTTCGTTTTATGTTGGAAGCACAAAAAAGAAAATAGAAGTAAAACTTAAAGCTCCAAATAAAATAATGATGGTAATTTCTTTTAAACTATGTAGAAGTAGTTAAATATACTATTTTATCGGTTTTTACGCCACAGGACATTCGCTAACCGAAACTGTCGCCAAACAAAGTCGATAACGTTTTAAGGGCTGCTGGTGTTAAAACTCAAAGACAATCGCACATTTTAAAAGAATTCTCACAAATTTAACAAGCACAAATCTGCAACTGCCGGATTAAAGTTTTAAGAAAAATTAAAAAAAAAACACACACACACATTCAAACACACATGCACAAGCAATATATGGGCCATAAAAAAGCCTCCAAAAGTAATATTGAAAATGCATAAAATTTTTTTAACAGTCTTAATATGTATTAACAATAAAAAAAATATATATAAATAAAATAAGAAACAAAAACAATTTTAGTAGACCGTTCTATATGCATTGTCCAGAATTCGTAATCCTTATTAAGTGCCACATGTTTCTTTTTTTCCTTTTTAATTTGTTTGATACACTGACATTTAAAATGTAGGCAAAGTGAGACAGACGGACAGGCGAGCGGACGGACAAACGTTTGCATGGACTTTTTTTTGTTCGTATGTGTGAAACTTAAACATGTGCAAATTGTTGCTGATTGTCCCCACTACATTGTAGAATGTTACATTTATTTATTGTATCTTCTTGAATTTGGCAAAAAAGAAAAAAAAAGAAAAAAAAACCTGTCATATCATGAGCAGTTCTGTGACCAGGATCAGCACAGTAGTGCCGCTTCCTGCTGTTTAGAAAAAATCAAGAATTTCTTAACAAATTGGTTTGCTTCTTTACTTCGTTTTTAATTGTCTGCGTTCCACATTAATTTTTTGGTAGAATTTTATTATTATTTTTTTTGAATTCTTGGAAATATAAATTATTTGCATTTGGCAACAATTGTTTAGCCACAAGTAACACGCAATCTTTAAAGGATGCCAAAGTATTTTCTTTATACTAAAGATTTTCAGCCATCAGTTTATTTTCTATAGAATATATTTTATATTTTTAAATTATATGATACAAATAATTTTACAAAATTGTTAACACATTCCACCAACTGTGTCCACAGACATGTTTGTTTTATTCATAATTATTTTTAGAATTATATATTTCATGGCACGTTGTGAATGAGGGGGTGAAAAATAAAACAATAAAACAATAAAAAAACCGACACTTTTACCGTTACAGAAATGCATGAAGTGTGTTGCAGCATTACTTTTGCTGTTAATGTTATTTTTAATTATTGCAATTTCTTGTAAAAATTTTTGAACTTGTGATGTTTATTTGTATTTTATTTGTTCGTTATCAGTGTTGCCAGAATATCAAAATTTGCTATAGAAGAGAAGCTAAATGGTGAATTAAATTCAATTGTTACTTAATACATAAAACACATTACTTTTTAAAGATTTATGCATATTAAAAATATTTTATACCACTCATTTGTAAGAAAGAAATACGAATAAACAAAACACACATTAAGCGCATTATTTGTGAAGCAGACAACTCAAAATATTTCTCCCCAAATTCGTTGATATTTTTTGTTCATTTTTCGAGGTGTAGGCAGCTAAAGTTTTTTTTTAAGAACATGAGAATCACTCAATTTATTTTTTTACTTCGAAAAAAATTACGAAAATAAAAAATTTCAAAAACGGCAACACTATAGCTCGAGAAATGAACTTGAAAAAATTATTTAAAATTTTTTTTTCAAGATTTCCGGAGCTACCGCTCGAAATTCTTCTCGGATATTATTTTTTAGTTGTAGTATACTTATTCGCGTACACACGGTCTTTCAAATGCCCAAAAAGTGAAAACTCGACGAAGCCATTTGAAATTGAGGAAAATAACTTTCTTTGGCTTTCAATTTCCAAAAACTTTTTCCCAACAGTCTGAAAAATTAAAGAAAGCTATAATAAAATAATGAATCTATAGACCAATTCTTTGGGGACCACCCAACCTGTATATGATTATAAATTCATATCTATTGGAAGTGCAAAACTTCAAGAAATTTGGGAAAACATTTTTTTTTTAATTGTCCGTTTAAACAATAATGCCCCAAAGTCTACTAAAAGTGGAAAGAATTATGGAACTGAGGAAAATCCGATTTGTAGCCAGTAGAGCTACGTGATTAATCAATTATTTAAACTTTATGATTAATCAAAAACTATTTAATCGATTATTTGGTTAATCAACATTTTTTAAACCGAATAAAAAAATCAATTTAATCGATTAGTCAAACTATTTTCATTAACTCAATTAATTAATCGTGTTATTGATTGATCACACTCGTACTATTGATTATTTGATTAATCAAAATATACTAAATCGATTATTTAATTCATTAAAATCTGGTTAATCGATTGTTTGATTAATCAAACTCTGATTAATTGATAATTTGCAAATCTAACTCCGATTAAACGTTTAATCAAAATCATTTTAATCGATTAATTGATCAATCAAAATCTGTTTAGCAGATTATTTGCTTGAACAAAATCTAATTATACAAAGTTTCGATAATTTAAAATATTAGATTATTCAAATCGATGATTAATCAGAATCAAAGAAAGTAGTGTTTAATTGATTAAGCAGAACTTCGAATACAATATATTTTTAACAATTGAATAACGTGAGTATTTGCTTAATCCTTTTTTATAGTTTTTTTCTTCTTTTTTTAATTATTTTTTTAATTTCATTTATTTGTGTTGTTGTATATGAATTTAATTTTCTTCGAAATGTTTTTGTTTTGCATTTTTGAAGGAAATTATTCAAATGTGAACAATCAAAATTTAAAATACAAATTTGAATAATTAAAATTTTAAATGCAAATCTGAGCAATCAAAATTTAAAGCAGCTTCTATAATGAGCAGAGTTACTCTGTAATACAAATAGAAATGATTAATCTTTATTAATCGATTAATTGAGCAGTCAGTATTTTTATTAATTAAAATGTTTAACGAATTTTATTAGTCGCACACCCGTAGTAAGAAAAACACTTAGTGACCGCAAATTAGAGCTTTCAAGTCATTTGAAAACTTCTTTCTTTTGAAATTACAATAATTTTCGTATTCTTCTTATTCTTTACATAAATCATTTTGTATAAATAATGCTGAAATAACACTAAAGTAACTAATAGTAACCAACGTTTCTATGAATGTGTTTATGAATAGAGGAAAAACTAAAGATCATATGCATGATTCAAGCGAGTCATATGGCCAAAACGAATCTCTATTGAAAATCATAACATTTCTTATTATATCCGTAATATTTCATAAGAAATCTTTTTACACTGTTTATTTTCAAATGATTTTCACATTTAAAATATTTATTACTCAACTAAATTGTATTGACTTAATTGATTAATAAAGTTTTATTTAAAAATAAATCTCATTTCTCACATATTAAAACTCTTGTTCTGTCATTTCGAAACATCTCGGGCATACAAAACATTTCATAAATAAAATTCATTATATTTTTATATTAGAAGTCCAACGTTATGGCACAAATCCTTTTTTTTTTGCTTTCCAACAAATCCATTCAAAAGCCATTGGGCCAAAGCCGTCGTAAAGCAATTTGCTTAAGCCATCATAAAAATAAAGTTTATTACACAACTATGAAGAGTGAGGGATACTAAGAGATCTGAGAGTGGGAGAGGAATGAGGAGACCTACAGCTAAATTCCAAGCAAACAAACAAACAAACAAACAGAACAATGCAAACAAAATAACTCGACCCATTGTCGTCAGTACAATAAAAAGAAGTATTTGTAACTTTAAGCAATTTTTTTGTTTTATTATTCAGTTTTAGTTGTTGTTCTTGTTGTTGTTTTTTTTTAAACGTAGTGACTGGCGTTCATTCACATTTAGTATGTTATCGTAATTTAGTATAACTAAAGTTATAAGGGGCATCCTTAAACGAGAGTTATTATGGACTAGACGCTTTGTGTACTTCGCCGAATTCTTTCAATTTCTGTTATAAATCATATTTTGGGATTTTTGAAAAAAAGGTAGACACAGCTCTAAAATTCTAATGAGATAAATTAGTAAGAAAACTTCGTTCTAATCAAATACTCGTATATGATGACGGATGAGAAATAAATTACAAAAAAAGATTTGGCTAAACTCAAAAAATGATCAGAATCAACTGAAAATTCTCTTAAAAATCGGTTAATTTAAATCAAAATTTTATTTTATTTAATTGTATGTGTTAAAAAATTAAGTAATTAAATGATCTAAAATGAATTATTCATTCTTTTATTGCTGTTTTCAACTCATAGATTTGATTGTAATATTTTTTAAAATAAAAAAGTAAAGAATACAAAATAACTGGTATTATTAACTAATAATAGGGAAATCCGTATTTATTTTGAGTTTACTTTTTAGAATCAGTTTAGAAGTGAATTGCTTTGTAAGTCCTAAACATTTATTCATACTATTGTATCAAGCGGTCGACTTAACCGACCGCATTCTAGAAATTAATATTAAACATTAACATAAATACATACGATAAGATACAAAAATAAAACACTTTCTAAATAAACAACTTATAACTCTGTCTCATTTCTATGCAAAAGCAAATTAGACAAACAGACATGCACACATTGTTTATTTTTTAAGTTGAAGCTGATACATGCATTTGTAATAAGTGTGCATGTGTTAGTAGCAACTTCAAACGCTTGTAGCTCCCTAAATATCAAACCGATGTAAATAAATCTAAGATGATGCGCATCTATGTAAGAACCCATTTAAAAACATTTAATTCTTTTCAAAATCGGTTCAGTATTACGGCCGCAAAAGGAATAAATAGTAAAAATAACTGAACGAAAAAGTATTCAAATAAAATACACTCAGTTACGGGAGACATAGTTGGAGTGTATCTCTTGTAGTCTATTTATATCAATTGTTCATTTAGAAAGCAGATTTTTTTGCGAATAATCTGTTCTAGTGAACAGGCCTTGGATACTTATGACGTACAAGAGACGTTACGGAAAATGAGCATTCCCTCAGCTGGTTTCTTTCGACTGTTTCTGTTTTTCGTGAAAACTATCATATTAATTAAAAAAAATATTTTCCAATAGTTAGTAAAATAAAAAAATAAAATGAACTTGAGTGATTATTCATCGCAGTATAATTAATAGCTTGAGATTAATCGATTAATAAAAATGTTTGATTAATCAATATGCTGATTGATCAATTAATTGATGGAGCAAGAGGTCTGATTAATCAAAATTAAAAATATTTGCTTAAACACAGATTTGAGTACTTTTATAAAAATATTTGAGAGAAAATTAATTTAATGCATAAAAATCCTCATGATTGAAATACAAAAAAACGGAATATTAGACGGCAAAAAACTAAAAAAAAAATAAAAAACTAAAAACTGAAATTATTTTAAGTTAAATTACTCATAAAAAAAATTCTGTTTATTCAATTAATCAGGATTTTGAACAGTTATAATCCGATTCAATTGATTAAACATGAATTTGAACAAGTATATCTTTTGATCAATCAAGCAATCGACTAGTTAGATTTTGAATAATCAAAATATTTTTGAGCAATTGATTAATCCGTAATTATTAAGAATTAATCGATTAATCGAATTAGTATTTTATATTCAAATTTTTAAAATGTTAATCTGTTTTTATAACAAAGTAAAATTACTTACAATATTAATTAAGAAGAAAACGCAAATAATAATTAAATTATTCAATTTGAATAATCGGTTAATCGGGAACTTGAATAAGAAGTACGTGGCAATCGACTAATTAGATTTTGAATAATCAAAATATTTTTGAGCGATTGATTAATCCGTAATTATTAAGAATTAATCGATTAATCGAATTAGTATTTTATATTCAAATTGTTAAACTGTTAATCTGTTTTTTTCCAACGAAAGAAATACAAAAAAAGTAAAAATAAGAAGAAAACGCAAATAATCGATTAATCGGGAACTTGAAAAGTCGATTAGTGGCACTTGCCTAACTATAATAGGAAAAAAATATCTAAAAAAAAATCTTTAAAAAATTCAGCAAACCAGTCTAAGCACACTTTTTTTCTGCATAAATAATATGACATACACACATGTATGTATTCTCAAGGGACACCCTAAGACTGCTGGAATTAAAGTCGTTAAAGTTGGCATGCGTTTTAATGCCAACACTGCTAAACAATATTGTTGGGACAATTCTAATGCGAAATTATGGGCAAATAAAAAATAAAAAAAAATAAAAATTAAAAAAACAAACAACAACAACAACAAAACAAGTATTATTATTTTAATATATATATTTTTTTGTTCACTCCGTCTGTACACCAAGGGGTTGGTTGGTGGTTGGCTGTTTGTTTTCTTCGTTAGATGATGACGACTGTTTCGACATGCCGGGAAATTTGAGTGCAAACAAACAACAGTGTTTGCTTTGTATGTTATAAATTTCAAATTAAACAAAATCAATTAAGTAATTGAGGAATTTAATACCTATTTAGTATTAAGAAGAAGAAGAAGAAAAAAAAAATCATGTTGTTGCTTTTATGCAAATAAAAAAAGGATTAATTGTGGGCAAAGAAAAAGTTGATCGTGTCTGTTTAGAAATAAATAAATATTTATTCATTTGCAGTTGCGTTTAAGCCTTTTTCAAGTGCTTTCAACAATAAAATTCTTAAAACTGAAAGCTTAAACTTTAAATTATAAACACAAATTTTCCAAGCATTTATTGTCTGGATTTGTGCGAAGCCAAAGGCGGCAGGCATCATTGTTATGCAAGGAGAATAAATACACCAGCAGCTTAATGTTCCTTAAAGGGATTTCTATACAATTTGGGAAAAGGGTGGGGGAGTCAATATGTTGCTGCTCATAATGATTTGGCTTTGAATAAATGATGATGACTGGACATTCACATGTCGCCGGCATATGTTTGCTTAACACAAAAGAAAGTCTTCCTTTTACTGCTTTTTCTCTTTATTCAAAAAAGGATTTTTTTCTGTTTGTTCATATTTTACAGTTCGCCGTTATAAATTTTCTATATTTCCAAGGGATGGCCCTTGTTTCCTTTTTTTTCTCGTTTTGCTTAGTTTGGGTCACTTCTCTACGAGCTGGTGTTCTCACCAGTTTACTGCTGTGTTTAGTTGTAATGCTTGGTTGTATTGTCAGTTTGTTCTTTGTTTAAATCTTCTCCTTTTCTTTTTTTGCTTGCTCCTGGTTTTGTGTTTTTGTGTGTTAAATACACTTCAGTTGGATTAAAATATAAAAGTGTTTAAGACACACAATTTGGGGTTAAATATTCATAATGGGTTTCGCATAAAAGGGTTTGACTTGTAAAATACTTTTGTAATTTGGTTTTATGTGTTAAATGATGAGTTGCCAGCCGCCTGGTCCTGGCATTCAAGTGACGACCTAATAAATATTTAAGATGTGTAAACAAACAACTATTTGCGAGGCAGGCAGCGCACAATGCAAGAATTTAAGTGAAAATTGTTAATCGATTAGTTCATGTTGAAATTGAAGTGAATTAAATTTAGAAATGACCATAAATAATGACCTTGTTGCTCGTGTGAGCTGTGCAGGGCAGAGCTTGATTTTGAGTCAACTTGTTTAATATAAATTTTCTTTAATCTTCTAAGGGTCAATGGGTACAAAATAGCATCTGGTCTAGTACAAGCTTTGCTTTGTTTAAAAACTTCTCTTGCTTGATATTAAAAACCTCTCTAAACACATAAATGTTCAAAGGACATTTCCTTTCGCGTCTATCATTCTTGAAACTTTTCGAATTTAACAAGCAGGTATTTCTTTTAAGCAAACAAATTGAATATACAAAATTTGATTTCAAAAGACTTTGACACATTTCACACTTTTATTTGTTAATTTTTATCTCAAAAGACTTGTTGCTGAGACAGAGTAAGATTATCTGAAAACAAATTGTAAATGAAATGAAAATGTTTATTAATTAAATGCTTAAAAACGCATTCGATAGATAAAATGTGTGTTTTAGAAAATCAATGGGATTCCAACATGACAATAAAAAAAAGGTGTTGCTTTATTATGTAAATTGTTGGGCGCAATAAATCAATTTCGAAAAGATTGTTTTTAAACAAATCCAAGCTAAATAAATTGTTAATAATTATCTGGCTGGCATTTGAATAAAGTTTTATTAATTTGTTGTTTATTTTTCTGTTTTGTCTATTCTTAAGCATTGTTTGGAATTTATTGGCCAGTGCTGCAAGAGGGGTTGTGCTGCTCTTTAAATTGATTCACACAATTCGTGTTGTTAACAGTTCTATGCTTGTCTGCCCAGAATGATGGAACATATTCCATCCATATCACTCTCTGGGATATCGTTAGCACATCCACTCTCTATCTCAACGGGACAAACACTTTCAAATCATTTCGGCAATAGCTCAGCGGCAGTTAGTTCATCAACAGGCAGTCATATTGAACAGTTAGCAGCGGCTGTACACCATCACCACCATCATCAACAGCAACAGGCTCAGCAGCAGCATCATCACAACAGCCATTTGAACGCGGCAACAGGATTACAACATACCAGTAATAGTCATTTGAGTTTGAATTCTTTGTGTGGCCTGCAGACAGCCCAACATTCGGTGGCACCTTCGCTAAGCTCGCACAGTAGCTCGGTGACGAGCAGCTCTTCAGCTGCCCAGCATTTACAGCAAAGCTCTTCAGCTCACAACTATATACTGCATCACGCTTCACATCCTTCGAGTCATCTACAAAGTTCCGCTTCCTCTCACACCAACAGCTCACCAGCAATACATTCCCATTCTCTTTCCTCAGCCTCCAGCAGATCCTTGGCGTCTTTAAGACAAACTGAACATTTGAATCACGCAGTCGGCAATCACAGTCACAACTCAACAGGCGACAGCAGTAACACAATAGTCACGTCATCGGCAAATTCTTCAGCTATGGCTGCCGCTGCAGCGGCTCACCTGCATCACAGTGCTCAATCGTCGCCCATGACAAATTTACATCAAAATATGGGCAGTCTAATGAATAGTGGGGGAAGTGCTAGGTAAGCTCAACTCCACAAAATAAAAATTTTAATACTTTAAGAAAACCAAATGTTTACAATTCTATTTTGACTTCTTGTTTGCAGTGATGTCTTTTTTAGCCTGATGATACAAAACACAACGAAGCGACAGAACGAAGAACACATAAAACGTCCAATGAATGCATTCATGGTGTGGTCGAGGTTGCAACGACGGAAAATTGCCCAAGACAATCCGAAAATGCACAATTCAGAAATATCGAAGCGTCTGGGTAAGTCGACTTTTAAGATTAAATATTTTAAAATCCTTGAATTTAAGAACTGAACAAATATTTTATTTGAATGAGATACTCTTTCTATAAAAGTACGTTTTTGCAACAAGCAGTAGTGTGTGGGGGTACTGCTGAAAATTTATTTTCTTCAAATTTATTTAGATTAAAGCAACTTCCAAAATTTCCTAAAGTACTTCTTTAAAAGGTACTTTATTGGGATTTTTTTTTTTGGAAAAGTATTTGAAATGAAACTTTCTTTAACAATGGTTAGTTAAAACGTAACTTTTTGAAATACTTTTTTTTAGCAAAATACTCGTGAAGTACGTTTAAAAAGATGCGTTTTTAAAAAGTACTTTTACTAAATAATAATTTTTGAAATGCAGCTTTAATAGTGCTTTTTTAAAAGGAATTTTTTCAAAAGGTACTCTTTTATTGGTTACCTTTTTCAAAGTTACTTTTTTAAAATAAATATTTTGAAAATAAAAATATTTTTTTTTACATACATATACTTTCTTAAATTATTTTTTTAAAGGGTACTTTTTTTACAAGTACTTAGTTTTAAAAGTAATGTTTTTTTTTATAGGAAACGGTTGTTTTATCCAAACATAATTCAAAATGCAACATTTTTTAAGGTACATACTTTTTTAAAATGTTATTTTTAAAAGATACTTTTTTAAAAAGTACTCTTTTTAAGGGTACTTTTGCTAAAAGATAATTTTTAATATTTTTAAGGTATTTTTTAAAAAGTACTCTTTTAGGGGCTGTAATTATTTTTCTTAAATTTTCTTTTTTTTTAACCAAATATTTTTTTTTAATGTACTTTCTTAAAAAATTTTTTAAAGGTATCTTTTTGAAAGGTACTTTCTTAAGATATCTTTTTTTGATATGTACTTATTTTAAAAAGATTTTTTTAAAGGATACATTTTTAAAATATACTTTTTTAAAAAGTACGTTTTTAAAAGGTACTTTTACTAAAAATCTTTTCAAATGGCAACATATAGAGTGCTTTTTTAAAAGGTTATTTTTTAGCCCGTACCTTTTTTAAAAGTACTTTCTTAAAGTATCTTCTTTTGAAAGGTACTTTTTTAAAATATAATTTTCGAAGATACTTTTCTAAATGTAATTTCTTAAAAGTTATTTTCTTAAAGGTATTTTTTTTAAGAGTACATTTTTTAAAGGAAATTTGTTTAAGAGGTTATTTTGCTAAAAGTACTTAAACGTGTAAATTTTGTAAGAGCTATTTTTTTAAATGTCTCTCTTTGAAAAGATTGTTTTTTAAAAAGGGTTGCTTTTAAAAAGGATTTTTTAAAAGGTCCTTTAAAAAAAGGTCCATTTATTTTTTATTTAAGACACTTCTTTTAAAAGATATTTGAAAAAAACCTTTTTTTAAAAGGCAATTTTTTAAAAGTACTTTTTTAATGACACTGTAAAAATTCCTTTTTGAAAAAAAAAATTTCAAATTTTAAAAAGGATTTTTTAAAAGGTCCTTTAAAAAAAGGTCCATTTCTTTTTTATTTAAGACACTTCTTTTAAAAGATATTTGAAAAAAAAACCTTTTTTTAAAAAGCAATTTTTTAAAAGTACTTTTTTAATGACACTTTGTAAAAGTTCCTTTTTGAAAAAAAATTTCAAAAAGATATTCTTATAAGTTACATATTAAAAAAAAAGTTATTTTTTTAAATGTACTTTCTTAAAAGATGCTTTTGTCTAAAAGATACTTTTTGAAAATGAATCTTTTCAAAAGATTTTCAAAAGATACTTTGTATTTTTTTATTCTTTTTCGGAGTACTGTGTTTTTCAGTAGGTAGTTTTTCAAAAGGTCCTTTTTAAAAAGTAGATTATTAAAAGATTTGTAATGAATATTTTTTTTAAAAGTACACACTTTTCAAGTGGCATATTTTCAAAAAGGTGCATCTAAAAATCTTTAAAGTAGATTTGAAAAAGCTGGGGTTTTTAAGGAGGTAAACCAATTTAATTTAGCATAATTTTCGATTTGAGGATTGATCATGAATGGAAGAAATCGTTGAAGATTTGTTTATCTTCTATATTTTTTAATTACAATTAATTTTAATTTGTAAAGAAGTTTTTTCTAAACTAATATTTTACTTATTCAGTAGTAAACTTTTTTTTATAAAAAAATACATTGAAATTATTATCATAATTTTGTGGACGCGCTTTGTCATCCGTCGTCAGAAGGCCAGAAGTTTTCGTCAGTGAAAATTGGATCTTAGGTCTTTATACCACAGACTCATCTTTTAAATAAAGTTAATTTCATAAATAATGAAAAAAATCTGTATTTCAGTTAAACTTAAAATAACAAATTCGTTTTAGCTTTTGCCAAATTATTTTCAGAGGTTTCTGTTCCTAAATCAAACAACTAAACTATTAATGTTGAAATGAAAATATTTATGCAACTTTGCTTTCAGCACTTTTATTGCTTCTCTCAGGCTTCTTACACCTTATCTTTGTATTTTACCGCAGCCGATGGTTCAATTAACTACTTGTGACCTGCGAACTTTTATAATCTGTTAAGTTTTCTATTTTCAATTACGGGTTTCTATGAATAGAAAACATAAAAAATAAATATTCAATTAAAATACCCTCAAAATTCGCCATAATCATTGACACACTCATTTAATCATTTCCCACACGCTAGACACTCTCTGTTTTCCCCCTCCTGGAAAAACGTTTTGCTAACCAGGCAATGACTAAACGAATTTCGTTTTAAGTCCTTGTCAACCGAGTGGCAGGGAGGCAGCAAGGCAGGCTATTTAAACATTTTGAATTACATTACAGATAATTTTGAAGCGTTTGACAAAGATGACATCAACTGTCAAACAATGACACTAGTTTTCGAAACAAAACAAGGATAATTCAGAAAAAAAATATGACACGGCACAACACATGGAAGAGCTAAAGCTAAAGCTTTTCTTTTAAAGCTACCAGCAATGAAGGGTTGCCAAATCACGCCCAAAACAAACGCAATCTCGTCAACGTTATTGTCAGCAGTTTGTTCTTTTGCCACGGAAACAATGAGTCTGTCGGTTGTACTCAACTAGTTGCAGCTTAGTTAAGTAGTTCGTTTTAAATAATCCCCGATTTAGCCAAATGACAAAATAGATGACGCGTGTCCCAAAACAAAATCCACAAACATTTTAAGCGTCTTGAAAAATAACAAAATAATAAATTTAATTTCAATTCTACACAATACAAATAAAGTAGAGTCCTCTCGGCTTCAGTCCAAATAAGCTTGTCATTTTATTTTGATGTTGCAGTTGGGGGAGGATTGAGTCATGTGTGTGTTTGTGTGTGTGTGTGTTTGTACATATGACACGTGTCCTTGGTACTGAATTAACTAACTCTGTTATTATTTGAATATAATGCCGACATTTTTTCCCTTTTGCCTTTAGTTTACATGGCGAGACGTTTCTTTTAATGTAACTTTTTCATTTTGCATAACAAAAGCTAAGAAAATAACTTAAAACTTCCAAAAATACTCTGGCTTCTTGCGAGGAGGCATCAAACGCATTGTCATTGCTCATTGACAATGACACAACAACAAAACAGCTATAGATTTTATTAAGACACTGGCTGACTGACTGACAGCCTGGTTGATACACTCCGCTCGCTGATTGTCTGTTTCGCAATACAGATTGCCAGACAAAGAAACTAGAAAGAAATTTATCATATTATTTCATGTCATAAGCACTTTGTGATTACGAGATAATTTAAATTGAAAACTACCTGGATTATAATTCCATGAGGTATTTGCATTAATTAATAAAAATTAGATAAGTGAGAGAAAATGCAAAATTTGAACAAACTTTTGTTTAAGCTTTTGCAACCACTTTGATGACAGCGATGTAAATAAGTGTTGGGAACCGAGTATCTATATACTTTTTTGCGTGTACGAACTACTCATTCAAAATTAGGTACTTGATACTTTCAGAGTTGCGCTTTTTTGTAACTAAATTGATTGGTAAGTTTCGCTGTCCAAATATAACTCTGCCTACAAATACAGCTTTTCCTAAAACAGCTGTATTTATTTAAGTCTATCACCATCACACTAATCCATCCTTCAAAACTATTTTCGATTTCAAGTTTTCCTTGGTCTCCATTCTTTAGAGTGGTGGGAAAATACTTGTCGATTGGCGCAATATTATTAGCAAGTGGAGAGAGCGAGAGAGAGAGAGTAAGAGAGTTATCTTATGCTGGATTGAATAACCATCGATAACGAATCTTTTAATAAAAATAAAAATCCAAATAATGCAGAGAATCCAGGGATTCCTTTTCTAGGTTTTAATTTTATGTGGTGGCAATTTTAGAAGGGCGTTTTCTTTTCTAACAAAAAGTGCAAATTTTTCTGTCATTTTTATTGAGAATTTTCAATATAATGATTTTCTTGAAATTGTGAATTTATTAGAAATTACTGTATTATCACTTACAAGGCACAATTTTTGTCTTAAGAAAACTTTGAATTGCATTTTTTTTTGATAAAAAGTAAAAGAAGTGTTGAATTTTTTTGTCAAAAAAAGGGCATTAGGGCCCAAAAATTTATATTTTTATTGGGAATTTACAAACAAGCGAACAGGGCTTGTTCGTAAAGTAACTAATATCCTGCAACCGATAATCATTTATTTCGCAGTAGATAATAGACGCGTTCCTGTGCCCAGAGTTAACTTTTTTTGGATTTTATTGGATTGCGTTCATTTACACAAATTCCTGTAAATGAGAACACAAATTGAGACAAGACAACTTTTTTTTACATATTTTATTAAGTAAAAATATTAAAAAAATTATAGGGAGTTGGGGAGTTGCAGTAGAATGACTTTTGCTTATGCCGTTTTCTGTTCTAAAAAAAATTTAACATTTCTTTTACTTTTTATAAAAAAATTGCTATTCAAAGTGTTTTTAAGAGCAAAATGTTGCTTCGTAAGTGATGATACAATAACTTGTAATAACACATTATTTCAAAAAATCATTATATTTTTATATTCAATAAAAAGAGCAAAAAATTTTGCAGTTTTTCTTAAAAAATTAAATGAAAACTAAGTCAAGTTAATTTACTCGAAAAAAAATTATTATTTAAAATTTTACATTTAGGAGAATTAAAAAAAGTTTGATTTTTTTTGGAAGAACAAAAATGAACCTGCTAACACTGATATAAAATCAACTAAGAAATTCGCAAATTCAATAATTTCATTCAGAAAAAATCCATATTTTTTCAGATCAAAATATAATATCGACCAAGAAATTCATTTAAAATTAAAAAAAAATATTTCAACAAAAGCTAAATCTGGGGAAGTTTACTTTGCAAAGTCTTGAGTTTATAGAAGAGAGTGATGAAAAGAGAATGGCGGGGAGTTCAGACTTGCTCATAGTCACAAATAAGTCTAGTATTATTTTTCGGGTCATAATTTGTATAAAGATTTGAAATCACATTCAATCGAGCCACATAAAACAGTGGCGGATATATGGAAATACACATGAAGACTGATGATGACGGTATAGCAGCTCCCGTTTCTGTTCTGCCATATGTGTTGACATTAATTGATGTTAATGTTTCACTTGCTAATTTGGAATATTGTCTCATATCCAAATCTTTCTGACATTATGAACTTTAGCCGAATAATAATCACTTTGAATTACAACCACTAACAAATAACCAATTTAGTTCGAATATTAAATACACAGTCGTGTTGCTTTCGCAAAGTGAACTTTGCGTTTGCATTTATGGATGATATGAAACAGCATAAAATTAAATAAAAATTGGTTAATAAAAAAACACGAAAAATAAACGAACAACCTGTGATTTATTTTTACGGATCCCGAAATTTAGCAATCCTGAAAAATTTATATATTTGCGCTACACTAAAGCCTTGAAGAAAACTTAAGAGCAACAAATCTATAACTGCTGGGCAAAGTAAAAGGTTTAAATTATTACTATTGTTATTTCTTTATTTAGTATATCCATTGATATTTTTACAAATTTACAAAATTTTGGCTAAATTAAAAAAAATTAAAAAGAATAATAGAAAAATCATCAAATAAGTTGTTTTAAAGCAAAATTTTTGACTATTTTACATTTAAATATAAAAAACTAGTTTCCCGTCTAAGGTCTTGAGGTATTTCTTAAACAATTTAAAGTCCTTTGTAAAATAGAAAGTTTTGACCAAAGTTTGTTGGGGAAAAAATAAGCCTGAAGTCAAGTAGCATTTCCTAAATTAAAGGGCTGTGCATTTCCAACATTCAATAAATAGCGGTTTAAGTAGCCCGGCATAATTCCATTTTTTATTTTAAATATAATAAGCAACGTCTTCATGACAAGTCCTTGATCTATAGACAGCCATTGGAGTGTCGATAACATGTGTCTCACGTGTGTTCATCTATGGCATCGTAGAATTCATCTCATTCCCTTATTTTGTAGCTTCAGGATTTTCTCTTTATCATCTGCTGGTTTCCCAGAAATATTGCAGTTGAGGAATATTCAAAATGTGACTTAGTAGTTGTATTATATATATTTACGGCGATAACATTAAATATTTTATAGCGTATTCTTCTCAAAAAAAATTTTTCCCTATTTTTTTGCATACGTACTCAAAATGAGGTTTGAAATTTCGGTTTCTATCCAACATTATTTCTAAATACTTAATTTCATTGACATTTTCAATTGTTTCGTTTTCAATACAGATATTCTCATCGGTTTCTCCTTTTAATATGATTGCTTTAGTTTTGTTTACATTTACTTTTATTTTATTCATTGATAGATATATTTCTGGATATTCTTTAGCTCCTCATTTATGTATTTAACGCACGTGTGATATCGTCAGCAAAGATGCATACCTTTGAATTACTTATAAATTAGGAACAGAAGTGTTCCAAGGACTACTCTCTGCGGAACACCCCTGTCCATCAGCTTTGCCGTTAAAATACAGCGCCGACATTTGGTTCGTTGGGATCTGTTGCTCAGATAACTTTGAAACCACAATAGTTTCCTCATATTTCTAAATATGCAAATGCCACCTCGAAATTACGATGATCATGAAACCACAACTTCGCTTATAAAATTTTAAAGTAAGAAACTATAAGATACAAAATGTTCAGCGACTTGGCTTTAAAACAAACTCAAGAGTAGCTCTCAATTTATTTCAATGATTTTTACAATTTTCAGGACAATGAAACGTTCTGTTTGTCGTTGTTGTTTGCGCTGCTTCTTCGGCAACCCCAACAACAACACATTCTATTGAAGGATAATGCTTATTTTCAATTATTTTATAGTAAAAGTTTGTTGTTTTGTTATTATTACTGTTTATTATTATTATTATGATTATATAAGTAGTTAATGTATTTTTTATTGTTGCGTTATTGAGGCGGTTGCGTTGTACTCTCACTCTCACTCTTTAACAAATACAATTACAAAAAATGAAGTGCATAATGTAAGTACGTATTGTTAAGTATCTGTGTGAATGTATTTATAATAATAACAACAAGCAAAAAAACATATTGGTAGGATTGCTGTTGTTATTATTACTACTATTATTATTGTTATTATTTTTTTTTTAACAATGTGATCAGTAAAAAATACTTATTTAAGGGAAAAATAAAATTGTGAAAAATAGAACTAAATAGAAAACATATTTCCAATCACCGTTTTGTTGGGACTTCTTTTTTTTTTTTGGTTGGTACTTGAATTATGAAAAATATAGAGAAAATATTAAACTAACAGTTGCTTGTTATGCTGTCGCTGATATTGATGTCTGTTGCCAGTGCCGAAGACTGTGAAGGACAACCTAATAATGTTTAAAAAAAAAGAAATATTCTAAAAACTACTGCCAGTACTTGACAAACACCCTTAACGCTTTTAGGTTTTTTTTAAAGCGGCCGGAAATAAAAAAAAAGAAACTCTCAGCAAAAATAGCAAACTCAAAAATTCAATTGTTACATTTTGTTGGGAAGCTTTTTGTAAAATGAAAATAATGTTTCAACGCAAGAATGAAAACATGCTATTATTTTCTTCTGTTAAAAGAATAGATGGCTGTTTGAATGGGTGAATTGAATTGAATTGGATTGAAAATGAGTGAGCGAGTAAATGGTGGGTTTGCCAAACAATATGTTTCCTCAATCTCTAACTCAGTCTCCTCTGTCAGATTGCGTTTTACTGTTTGTCGACGACGACCATCAGGACAATATGCTACATTTATTTGTATTATTTTGTAGCTGCTGCTGCTGCTGTTGTTGTTGTTGTATTAGCATCCTTTGTTGCAAGTTTTTGATTAGGAAATTAAATAATATTTATCTGAAGTGGTCTGTCTATCTATTTATGTATCTATTTATCATCTATCAACCGCAAATAACAGCAAGAAATCTAAAATTTAATTGAAGAGAACTGGAGCGAACTAAATAGAAATTAAATGCAGTTTAGCACCATTGGCAACAATTAAGGGATCGTTAGAAAAACTTTGATTGAAAAATAATCTTTGAAAATAAACGTGTGTTTTTGTGAAAAAAAAATGTTTGTTTGTTTTGAAAAATTTCTCACCCCGATTTTGAAATAGTAGCTTTTTTGTATAAAAATATTTTCGTTTTCACTTATTAAATTTGTATCGAATAAATTCCTTTTTTTAACGTGAATAAATAGAGGAATTAGCCGGCGGTATGGGAGAAGCGGATACGTTGCAAATGTTAACTCCGTCTGAAGTTCGCAAAAGTTGCCATTGTTTTCAATTTGTTGTGCAAAGACGATGGATGTCAAGTAAAACCTTTTAAGTTGCCTTTTGTTTTACGTTTTTAATTAATTTGCTTGCTTGATGTTGTTGCAGTTGTTGTTGTTTTTGACTTTTGTTTCGTTTAGCGAAGCCATTCATTCTAATACACTTCAATGCATTAAATAGCGCCAGCAGTAACTGTTTTTGTTTACACACACATACACACACACATTCTAACATTGATACTCTGATCGAACGGAGTTGCTGTTTTGGCTTGATTTTATTTTTAATCCAAAGAAATTTATATTTGGGTAAAGCTCACTGCATTTTATTCAGAAAGCATCGCGAATGACATAATTTTCCCAGCTCAGATCATTGTCATTGTTCATGCTAAATTTTAATGTAGTGCTTTGTATTTAACTAAAAGATTTATTTATACAAATCATTTATGAGAAAATAATGCGAAAATTATTATTATTTCCAACATAGACAAGGTCTAAAAGAGACTTGAAAAAGCTCTAATTTATCATCGCAAACCAACTTTTAATTATGTGGCTAATTTTAGCGGCCGAAAACAAAATTTATAACGAGTGAAACTTTTTTGACATATTTTTTTTAACTTTGACCACAGATTATTTATTATCTTGTCCCGAGCTACGTCGAAATATTTCTAGCTCGTCGGAAAGTGTTATTAAAACATGCACCGCAGATTTACAAAGTCTTTTTGCCAGAGCATGTTAATAAAATCGTGTTAAAACGCCGGACTTGAGATATTTTTTATTTAATGGTTGTTTAGATTTTTTTTTCAAGACAAACACAATCTGCGAAACCTTTCTGGCTTATGTGCAAAAACATCCAGGGCCTAGGCAGGGATCAAACCTACGTTCGCCAGTCTAACAAGTGCACAATTCACTAGTCTGCGGCCATCCCCAAATCGTCGCATTTGTGATAGGATGACTTTTCGTATCGAATAAAATTTCGTGACGTATCGATTAATCAGACTGCGGCATTCGATAACGTTGGAATCGAAATTTCTTTACAAATGTAAAAGACAGAATGCAACGACTTGGCCGCGGGTTTTAAGAATTTTGCAATTTCATTATGTTGGATGCTAAATTAATTATTTATTGTCGAAGAAATTAGCATTTTGGTGGGTTTCAACTTAAAACATTTATCCATATCTTTAACTAACTTAAAATAAGCAGCTGGTTAAAAATTTGTGTGTATTTATTTTGTAGTGTTTTTTATTAAAAATAAATATGGACATTCAGATTGGTTCCATTTTTAAATTTGAATTCGATCTCCGCTTCTGTCTTTTTTTGTAAGAAATATTTCAAATTAATTCGCCAACATTCGCAAATGACTGGCTTTGGCTGCAGGATTTATTTTTTAAAGGAGATTAGTATGGAAACTTTAAATCAAATGTAATTTCTTTTATAATTTAGTAATTTTTCTCAATTTCTATTGCGGCAACACTCATGCACCAATTGCATCTCTTTGGCAACCTGTATGTGTAAGTTCAATTGAATATTTGTGTGTGTGTGTGAGTGTATAAGTGTTTATGAGTTCAACAATTTTGCAATTTATTTCCTTTTTTGTTTTCTAATGCGTGGGCTTCTCAAGTCATTTGTTTTTGCTCAACTGCATAACAATTCATTCGTGATTAATTATTATTGTTGCTGTTGTTTACGTTGAAGTCGTCGCCATCGACATCCTCGTCATTGTGATTATTGTTGTTGTTGTTCTTGTTTTGTGTTTAATTTCTATTACAATTTGTTTAATTATTTTTTGTTTTGTTTTCAATCTTGTTCTTAATGTTTTCCTATTATTTCGAAAATTAATGTCAACGTTGTTGTAGACAAATTAACGAAAGTATACCATTTAAATAAGACAGTAAGGCCTCGCTAAACAAGCCTGTCTTACATAAACATTTTTTTCTGATCTAATTCTTTTGATAACACTTAGGTTCGAAGTAATTTGCAGTACTTTGTGAATTATTGTAAATTGAAATGTCTATTCTTATTACATATTTCGAGTTTTTATTATGTTGTTAATCTATTCACAAACATAGGAGCTACAAATGCGTCCTGCTGTTGTCCCCAGTTACCACGGACGCATACGTTAAAAAATTTTACTCATGCACGACGTTATAATTTTACCTCACTTTCAGCAATGCACGGCTACGTGAGTGGAAAAGAAGTTAGTTATAATCACGAAAAGAACGAATACGAGTGACATCGTGGGCCTGGAAGTACGTGTTTTTAGTCGACAATTTTGGTTCATTTCCGGAAATGTGTTGAGATTCAAACTTTCGGAGAGTTTTCAATTGAGTTTTTACGAGCTTTTAACTTTTTTTTTTTAAATTATGGTTTTCTGGTTTTCAACTTCGAGTTTTTGCAAGATTTTTATTTTTCTAAGTGAAACTATGGATTTTATGCGGACTGAAGACACTTTTTTGCACTTTTAAAGGAAATCATAGTTAATTTAAAATTTTCCTAGGATTTAAGAGTTTTTGCAATTTTTCAGCTGGATTAAGAAACTTTTTGGTGCATATTTCAATACCATAAACTCATGCAAATTTATAATAATGGTTTAAAAAGAGTGTCTATCAGTTCAGAGATTGCAGCTTCTTTCCCCGCCAAAGACTCTGGAATGTTGCACAAGTTAATTTTGAAAATTAATTAAATTCAACTACATATTTTAAATACCTCTACAGTTCTGTTGTAAGCCATAAACTTTTTTTGTGCAATAGAGATTTTAAATATTAAAATATATAGTTTTCATTCTCCCCAAATTTTTAACTTAAAGAGAAGCATCACTGATAAAAATTGTACATTTAATTAATCACACAATTTTTCATTTATTATTTTTGTATTCTTCGTTTTCTTTCCAGCAGAAAAAGTTAAATTTTTATTAAAAAAAACAAAAAACGTGCAAAACAAAAGCGAAACATAAATAAACGCAGACTATAATTAATGACAGTTACAATCTGAAATACAATTACCATGATTACATTGTTAATACGGCAGAGAGGGAACAAGAACTCGATTCAAATTTGTGAAGCACACACTTCAGAATCTTTTTTTTTCAGCTTTTTACTGCTTCAATAGAAGTTGTTGTTCTTGTTGTTGGTTTTTTTCATTAATTTTTATTATAATTGTTGTTGTTGTTTTTGCTGTTACTTGTTTCTCATTTAGCCTTTAAAAAGGAAATTCGCACCGCCATTTTTTGTGCCCTTTCAATTTGAGGTTTTTTTGTTTTGTTTTTGTACAATTGCGGTTTGTTGGGTGGGTGTCTGTAAGAGAGTCTGAGTGAGTGGTATTTTTTCCTGTTTATTGTTGTTATTTATTTTAATAAAATTATACTGAATAAAATAATGAGCTCTTTGCAAGTCCTTTGTTTAAAATAATAAAAAAAACAAGTTGGGGTTTTATTTTATTTCATTAATAAAAAATGTGAAAATTAAAACAACAAAAAACTGTTACGTTTCAAGTGTAAAACTTTGACATTGCAATAATGTGGCAACCGTTTCTCAGTTCGTTCATTGTACAAAATGGCCGACTCTACAGTTAAAGTGTTTATTTGTTGCAGAAGTTTGAGGTTTTTATTTAAAATAAAAAGCGGAATGTAACTGTTGCGAAATAATTTTTGTTTTTCGAATTAAAAGTGCATTCAGAATTGAAAGTTAAAATTTTATAAAACTTAATTGTGTATAAGAACTTGATCGACAACGAGAAAAAAATTTCCTTTATAAAGGGTGGTCCAAATGGTCCGCCTCAGAGCTGCGTTTTTATACCTTTAGACTTTTTCTTGTGGGGTTCCGTCAAAGGGCGATGCTATGCGAATAGTCCAGAAGCAATCCCCACTCACTTATAAGGCTAATATCCTCTGAAACATTCGTAAGATAGAACCAAAAATCGTCAATAAAATCTTGCAAAATTGGACTGGCAGGACAAGCTACTGCGAAGTCAGCCGCGGCAAAAACATAAATGGAATCGTGTTCCATAAATAATGGGAACATTTGTTATTTCTAATCCATAATATACAACAAAAAATTAATTTTAGTTAATTTTGTTCAATTTTTCAAAAGATACTTGTATTTGGACCACTCACTATTGTTTATAATGTTTCTTTTTTTGAATAAATCGTTTTGTTGAAAAAAACTTGCTTGAATTTTGGTTAAATTAAAAATAAATTAAATTGCTAGTTAACTTTTGATTTCCTTTGGGACAACAAGTGATATATGAAATGCAATTTAAAACTCCTTTTACATTCATTACATTTAACAGAAATAATAATGAAAAAGTTTTTAATTGAAAACTTAAAGTTTTTGTATTCATTCATTCAATCATATTTTATGTCAACTTTCTGTCGAATAGAAATTTAAATTCAAATTCAAAACACTATACAATTTTATTGAATTTAGTCTATCTCCTTTCTTTAACACTCTAATCAATAATAAATATGACATTGGCATAATCCTTCAATACAATTAAACTTTCAAGCCATATTTTGGGACCCTTCAACGCACGAACAAACAAAAATAATCTTTTGTTAAATTCAATTTGTATTGAACTTTTTTAAATCGAAAAGCACAGAGAGAAAAATCATCTATTATTTGTATTTTACAGCGAAAAAATGTTCTTGAAAAAGTAAACATCGCGGCGGCAACAACAACAAAAAAATTTATAATAAAAGTAAGTTTAAACCTTTTTTTCGGCTTGTTCGATTGTGGATACACCCACCACAGCCCCTTCGTACGAACAACAAATCTCGGGCTCCCTCTTGCTCTCGTTAACTGTATGACCGCTTTTTGTATAATGCTTGCACACACGCAATCATACATGCGTGTGTGTGTGAGTTTGTGTGTGCAATAGTTAGTGGTGTGTATTTTTTTTTGGGAGTACTCGATAACAAAATACAATTTTTACAATGGCTTCGAACAAAGGACAAAAGCTGCAACTGACAGCAAATATTATTCTTCTGTCAATTGACAAAATGGATGTTTAAAATACACAAAAATACTATTTGCACAATGTACCTCGATATAAAATAAATAAGTATTTATATTTGTTGAATGAATTAAATAAATTTGGTTTAAAAAGTTTGAAATATTTCGAAAGTAAACAAAATGGAAATGTGAAAAATCGATTAAGCATAAATTAAAAAAATAAATAAATATTTTATTAACTGCGAAAAAGTTTTAATGGATAACAGCAAAGTTTCTGTAAGAAGTTTTTATCGACAATAACAACAATTTTTCTTCACAAGTCTTCTTATAGATCAAAATTAACTATTTAAAGTGGCAAAAAGCTTCTATCATGGAAATAGTTAAAAAATTTCAAGTCTAAATATTTTCTACACACAAAATTGTACTCGAGAACATCAGAAAACATCGGAAAATATATATTCAGATAAACACTACCGTAAAAATGTCTGTACAGAAATTCTGTTTATATTGATAATAAGAACAAACTTTCTATATCACATATTGATATCGGTGACATCGAAGTACTTTACGCAGCATAATAAAATTAAGCTTTCTAGACATAGAAAATTAATATCGATGGCATCCTGAAATTTTCTAGACTGCAGAAAAGTGGCGGTAATATCGATAAATTGTCTATACAGAGAACTGATAACGATATCAGCGACAAATATTGTGCGCATGAAAAATGCTACGATATCTTCAGAAATACGATATGGATAACACCGAAAATGTTTCGACAATTATCATCTCTAACGCAGTATTTAACACAATATTTATTGATGACATGAAGGAATTTTCTATGTACCGAAATATTCTCTATAAAGAAAATTTTTCTCGAATACATCGTAATAGTTGCAACAACAGACAGAAAAATTATTTATGAAATCTAAAAAATATTATAACCCATAACTTGTCTATACAGAAAATTGCTATCGATTATTTTTGGCATTAAAAAAACTTTATGGATTTATGCAACATTTTTCTATACAGAAAAATTTAGGAAGTCGGTCATGGTTGTCAATTTTCTATAAAAAATTACATTAAAATATATTTCAGACTTAAATTTTTTATCGCAAAATTCTAAAACTTCGTTCATGTAGAAAATTGTTAAAAAATCTCCTTAATTTGTTATGGAAAAACTTTTTTATAAAGAAAAATAAATAAAAAATAAATATGCGAAATATTTGTTATCACTTACAATTTGTTCGGCTTGCACAGGGTTCTGAAATAAAATAAAAATAATATTACAAAAGTCTACTTGAAAATTCAAATGGTATAAATAAAAATGTAGATATTGTTTAGTGAATAGAATATTTTTCAATTATTTCCTACTCATTACTAAAATTAATAGACACCTGTGTACGAGTATTGAAAATTATTATGAAAACTTTTTCCCAGATTAAATCACTCATACGTGCAAACACTTCAGCGAAAGTTAAAATCTACACAAAACATTCACACAGAAAATGCATTTGAAAAATAATCAACACAATCATCGATTAGAAAATGAAGTTCATTCCTCTGCAGGTTCAGAATCATTCAATCAATAGCATGTCCCTCGTTGACGGCATTTGGGGGCAAAAAAGTCACTGGGGAATATTAAAACGGTCAAATGAAGTTTTTAGAAAAAATATGAAAAAGGTATAAGAACAAGAAAAACAACATCATATATGTTGCAACAATAGAGCAGCCACAATAGATTTCAAAACAAACAAGCAAACAGAGAAAAACAAGCAATGATTCTTCTCCAACCCCTCCCGCAAAACGAAAGAAAAAGAATCAAATCAATGCGAACGAACAATTGATTAGATTTCAATTGAATGCTGCATTTTTGTTTGTGCTTGTGTTTGTGTTGGATTTGGTTTTTGTTTTTCTCTTATATGTATTTTGTTGGTTGTTATTTAGATCCCATTTAAGGTTTATTTCATACTTGTTGTTATTGCTGTTGTTTAACTAAGGATTGTTGTGTTGCCGGGACTGTTTTGAATTTCTTCGTTCCATCATTATTACTTTTTTAATTTTTCTTCATTTTGCTGCCATTCGATTATTGTTAAGTTTTTATTTTTGTTGTTTTCGTTGTCCTTGTGTTCAATGCTTAATGGTAATTGAAAATTTTGGGGGTGGGGTTACCAGAACTGATTGTGTTTGGCTTCTTGTTTTGTTGCTGGGGTTGCATATAAAAATCGCCTGCTTCCCACTGTGCAATTGACAGGTGTATCTGTCAAAATTAAGGCGGGTTGTCGATTCTATTGTTATTTGCTGCTTTTACGTAATACGCCTTTAACGTCATTGTTTACTTTCTGTAACTAAGATTGTTTTTTTATCATTTCGTAGATAATTATTTTTTCGCTTTTTGTTTTCTATGGCATGTTTATGCTTTTGTAATTGTAAAAAGTAAAGGGTTCTGGAACGAAAGGCATTCGTAAAAAAACAGGTTCAAGAAAAGTAACTGAAAAAGATTTTACCGAGAGTTTCACAATTTTAATATAAATTTATGGTTTAAGAGTTTTCCCAACAAAAAAAGAGGATGGGAAAAATTTTATGGAAAATAAAAATGGATTTTCTATAAAAAAAATTGTAGCGAAATATTTTGCAGAGTCTTTGGCGTAAAAGACTGCTGCCGACAACAAGAAACAAATTATTATTGAAAGTTATCAATAGTACAAATCATTTCTAGAAAATTGTTATCGGTAACAAAAATTTTTTTCTATAAGAAAAAAATTTTTATATCAATAATAACAAAAATCTATAACAAATTATTATCGAAAGCAGAAAATGTTTTTTAAAAAACGATATTGATAACGGAAACTGTAAAATTGAAAATTCTTATCGACAGCGAAAAAGCTTTTCTGGGAAATATTTTGTTATCGACTAATTGTATAAATGTTGTAAAGAAAAATAAAATAGATTCATATCGAATACTATTTGTCCGTAGTTCTTTCAAAGTGTGCTGTGCTTATAATTTTCTAATTTTAAAATTCTCATATAGTTTAATGTCTACCGATGATTTTACATAAAAAACCAATAAAATGATAATTATAGACAACCCACAATAAAATAACTTAAAAAATATTTTCTCTAGAAAACTGTTATCGAAAAAGAAAATATTTTTCCAGAAAATTTCTCTTAAAAAATGGTTGTCGCTGACAAAAAGTTTTCTTTAGAAAGTAGTTAACGATAACAAAGTTTTGTCATAAATACTTGTTGTCGGTAACGAAAAATTTTCTGTATAGAAATATTACTGATAACGAAAAATTTGCAAACGATTGACATCACTAACTCAAACTATCGAAAAAGAATTGCTATCTATCAACAACGAAAATTTTTCTGTGTCAAAATTGTTATCGATAATCAAGTATTTTCTATAGAAAATTAATTCTCAATAACAAAAACTATTGCATAGAATATTTTTGTCATTAGCGAAAAATTTACTGAAGATATTTGTTTTAAATTGCCAACATTGTTTTTAGAAAATTGTAACCGATAACGATCAATTTTGTATAAAATTTGTTATCGATAAAATATATTTAGAAAATTGTTGAAAACATTTCTGTAGAAACTATTCCATAGGAAATTGTTATTGATAGTGAATAAATTGGTACGGACATTTAATATCGATAATGAAAAATTGTGTGTCCGCAAATGTTTTCGATAGCCATACAGTTTTCGTATAAAAAAACGAAAAAGTTGTATTGTTATCGACAATAAAAAATTTTCTGCAGAAAATTGTTATCTACAATGAAATATTTTCTGTAGAAAATTTTCATCGACAGGGAAAATTGTTTGCAAAAAAATTATTAACCATGAAAAAATATTTATATCGATGAAAAATACTCTGTAGAAAATTGTTATTAATAAGATTGACATTTAACTTTAATTGAAATGAGAAATGAGTAAGAAATGAATAAGTTGCACTTTTCGTATTCTAATTCGTTAAATAATACGGTTAAATAGTTGATATTCCTAGTCACTAGTACCGTCAAAAGTAGTAAAATCAAACAAAGAACGCAGGTGTAGCGACCTCGAAATCAGTACTGATCCGTTCTGCCAGTCTGATGAATTAATTGTTTCAAATAAAAAGTACTCTCTTAATAAAATAATGAATTTATCCAAAAATAATTTCTTAAATTAAGAAGATATGGGTAAATTCAGATTTGAAATCAAGCCATAAAAATCTCATTTCAATATATACCTTAAAACAGTTCAACGATTACGTATAAATATTAATTATTTAACTTTAATATTATCTATCGAAAATGACAAGTGCTATAGAAAATGATCATACGTGCATTTTCTGTACAATATAGACAATATTAATTAAACATTTTAATTGAAAACTGATAAAGACAACATTAAAAAATTCTTAACCTATTTCAAAACCAATCGATGGGGAATTGTGTTCGGTAAAATGAATTCTTAACACAAAATCACTTACAGCTTTTTATGTGTCAAATCATAAATTGCCATCATGACAACGTATACAAGACAAATCATAATTATGAAAATGTATTTATTGTTTGCATACAAAGACATTAAGAGAAAAAAAGAGCAATTTCTCCTTTATACATACTCTTCGTAATTGCTTACGGAAAGTAATTCATAATGACGTAAGGCAACATAAAGTAATTGCTCTTTTTTCGTCATTATTTGCTGAATTATGAAAATGTTTCTTTATTTGACATTTTAAGAAGACATATTTGTACATACTTTTGTTTGGCAAAACAAACTGGACGCGACACCTTTAACTGACGCACACAATGCGCTACAAATGTCTTTTAGTCTTTTGGTTGGGGTACCAAAGGAAAAGACATGTACAACTCTTATAACTTACCAAGGCAGTAATATGTACAATACACTCACTCTAAGGCTTTATGTGTATGTGTGTATAATTGTTAAGAAAATGTCATTGGTACGAAAACAATACTTGCTGTCACACAAAACAATAATGTAGGAAGGACTTTTTCTTTCGTATTTACACTTAAATAATTTATTAGTGGTCTACTGCTTCCATTCTGCTTTGCTATAAATGAGATAGTATAACACTTTAATATAAGCATGCTTAGGCAAGTACTTACGTGTATGACTATTCGAGTTTGGGTGGGGGGGCAAGAATGCAAACAAAACCTATTATATTTGCAACTACATATACATATGTATTTTAGGGTGTGTGAGTATGTAAACAAAAGGAATTTCTTAAGTTCACCACAATTAGAAATTATAACGGTAACTACTCTGAAGAGTACACAAGTAATTGAGTGCTTGATTTTGTAATTGATTTTTTGGTTACAACACACACATACTTATTTTTAATGATATACATACATATATGTATGTGTATGGCTGTGTGTGTGTGTGAAACAGTGTAGAAAGATTAAAAGCCTGGGCGCAAATTTCTATACAAATTCCAAAAAATTTATATGGGATTTTATTCGATATCGAATGAGGTAATTTGCCCCTGGGCTCGAATCGTCACATCCGTGAACGTATCGGTAATCTTTCGAAATAAAATTTTGTGATACGTCAATCGTATGAACAGAATAACACAATGACTTACGATTGCAAACGGATCGGAATTTTTATTTTATATGTTCGTTCGTTCGTTATCCAGTGTTGGCAAAAAATATTATGCTAAAATGTTTTACAGGATAAAATTTACCAATTGAATTGCATTATTTCGTACATACACTGAAAAGAAAAATCAATCCATCAGTACTTAAATAAATTCCAAGCGATGTCCAAAGTACGGTATCCTAGATTTACTTAAATCAAGTATAGAAGGATTGATTTAAGTACGGACTCAAGTACGAGGAAGTTTTCAATTTAATTTAGGAGTTTTTTAGTTGATTCAAGTTTTTTCACGTGATTAAAGTAATTAGTACTCATTTTAAGAATCTCCAGGATTGGTTGTCTACAGCAATAACGTTTTCGACTTGATTAAAGTATATTTTATTTTTATTTGTACTCAAAATTTTTAGTACGACTCAAAGCAAAGTAGAAAATACTTGCATTTAGTACGGTATTTTTCTTTCTGTGTACAATATTAATGCATACAGCTAATCAAAGCAGTTCTATACGGTGTCCTCAAGACACTTCTCGTCTTTTAACTTCAAGTGATAGCGAGGAAGATTTGTTCATCAACATTCCTTACAGATTACGTTTGACAAAAGACACTCAAATGCAATAACAGTTTTGCTACTGCTGAGTACACTTTTTATAATCATATTTGAGACAAATGAGTCAGTCGCATGAGCGAGGAAACGAATTGGCGCTAGTGTATTGAGACCGTTGGGTTGGTTGTACCCTTTCCTTGCGAACAATTTCGATTTGTATTTAATTTGTAATAATAAGTTCTGGGATCATAAAAATGTTAAGAAATTTACTCGTACACATTTTTTCAAACTGATGATAGTTCGTAGAAGTCTAACGTTCGGCTATAAGATCACGGGTGTGATCCAATTTCTATAAAATACAGTACGTTCACGTATGTCTTAAGGTGAGATCACACGATTGCCGCAATGCACCAATTATCGGTCTATTTTGTATGCCAATCGTGTGATTTCACAATTTATTCAATCGAGAACAATATTGTGCTGATTTTCCGCAATCAAATGCATCTCTGGTGCGGCAATCGTGCGAACGGTTATAAATATGCGCCAATATAAATATTAAAAATGTAACAATATTTATTGTCTTCTCATGCGGCAATCAAAGTAGCCAATACGCGGCAATTTATTTAATTAGTTTAATTTCTCGTGTTCCTCCAATTGTTTTGTGTACCATAAATTTAAACTTATTTGAAGCGTTAACCCTTTAATTCATGAAGGTTTTTTTTTCGCTTTGAAAAAAATATATTATTAAGACATACAGAATTAATGCAAAAAAGAAATTTAAATTTAATTTTTTGATTTTGTTAGTTAAATTTATTAAGTGTAAAATATATCTCGTAGATTGTATTTATTCTACTATAATAAGCGGTGAACGATTAACAATAATTTAGAGGCCAATTAAAAGCTATTATGCAGAATTACATCAGTATGACAAAGAAAACAATTTGCATGTAAAACAAAACAAACTAAAAACTACCATAACAGCTGTTTGTTGGTGTTGCCGCAAGTGAGAACAATCGTATGACTGGGCTGCGCAATTATTGTCACAAATTCATTCTTCGATAATCTGCGGCAATCAAATTTTTATAAAATGGGGCAATCATGTGACTGCAGTATATTTGATTAGGACAATATTATTATTGTGCACCAATTCAGCGCAATAAAAATTGGGCCTGATTGGTGTATTTGCGGCAATCGTGTGATCCTACCTTGACTCTGAAAAGGGTATTTTTACGTGGCGATTCGAATACGGAATCGAAAACACGGAAACGATTTTTTTACATAATAAATTTTGAAAAACCATTGAATTTTACCTTTTTAAAGCATTTTACAGAATTCGCTTACAGTAAAACTTCAACTTTAGTTTAGTACAGAAAGTTTTCTAAGAGTTATTTGAGGACTTAGAAAAAAATAATTTCAATATTACAAACACATATCAAGTACATACATACTTATACTTATTACGAAATTTTTAAATTAAAATCTTTAATGTACTTTAAGCCAGCCACCCATAAATTGTACATTTTCAATACATGAATGAATGTTTTTGAAACATTTGTCTAAAAATTGTAACCATCATTGTAAAAAGGAAATTATGATGTACATAACATATTTACATACATACACACATACACATACATTTATATAAAGTTTATATCTTTCTTGTATGCTGTTCCTGTGATTCCATTATATTCATGTCATTCAATTGTGTTGTGTGATTAAAATCTGAATATTCTTGGGTACTACTCGTACTTGTGCTACTCCTTAAATTTCTCCCCATTTTAACTAACTGACTGCCTGAATGGCATGTGCTCACGTTCAACTATACATATTGTTAAAATTTTGTTATATCTTTAAATGTTCATGTATGTGTAAATGCAGTATGCATGTTTGTTTGTAGCATGCGAATTGTAGTAAGTAACCTGCTACATCATATCCTGTTGTCGAAAGAGTATTGTTCTAATTTCTTAATAGAAAACGAATGAATGATAGCTTAAATTATTATCAACAACAAAAGCAGCAATAGAAACATTAACAATAGCAAAATGAATGGCGAAAAACAAATGTTAAATACAAACATACGAGTACTTCTCTGGTTTGGCTTCATGTGTAAGTGGATGTTTACTTGGATGATTACAATTCGTCGTTCTATTTATGTATGTAACTTTTTTTTTAAATATATTTTGCAATGATAAGTTACCTTATATAGTGGTTTACTTAAGTCACCATCAAGTAAGCTGAAGTTGAGCTCGTTTAAGTTGAACTGATCTAACATGTTATTAGTTTTTAATCCAAAGTGATTATTATTTTGGTTAAAATTCGTAACATTTTTAGTCCGAAAGAATTTGACATGAGACAATATTCCAAAGGAACAGGGGAAAATTTAGCACTAATTAATTTCAACTTACACGGCAGAACAGAGCCGCTACACTCCCATCATCAGTGTTCATGTGTGTTTCCATGTATCCGCCACTGTTTTTAGGTGGCTCGGTTGAATGTGATTTCAAATTTCTATTTATACAAATTATCACCCGAAAAATGATACGAGAGTTATTTGTATTGTGGAAGGTATTATTCGTTGTTTTTAAAGCAAACACAACTTCACCACGATCAATATTCAAATTTTACCATCACTAATTAAAGTTAAATTCACCCATTGCTACACCTTGTTTTTTATCCATGTACTCGTACGAGTTTTCTAACATGTTATCATTTCGACCAATGATTTTTCGTCAGTAATGTCAGATAGGCCCGATTACTGAGAACGCCATGGAATCGACAAATTCGGATTATCTGCCACACTTTTACTAACAGAAGCGATATTTTCAGCAGTGCGTACATTCTGATGATGCACAGTCCTGATCACGTCTGTAACGCTTCCAGTCTCTTAAAATTTCTTTCTAATCTTGCCATTTCCTTGCACAGTAGGTCGATTATGATGACCATAATCAGTCCGTAATGCTTGAAAAGTGGACAATGTCTCAGAGCTACAAATCGCAACAGAAAGTCTGACAAATTTACAATATGATGTAAAATTTTGTTGTGTATCGATCTGCGTACTTAGACGGCTTTTCCACAGTCAAAGTTTACTTTGCAAAGTTTAATTCAGCTGCGAGAAAGACAGAATAAGAAAATATTCCTCTCTCTGTCTTTCTCCCAGCTGAATTAAAACGTTGCAAAGTAAACTTTGACTGTAAAAAAGCTGTCTTAGTTTTTTAGATTTCTTTAAATTCGTTTTGTTTTTTTTCTGCCAGCTTTTTAGCTCAAATACTCCTCTGTGCGTTCTTAAATGATCCATATTCGTAAATGGCAAACCTTTCAATAAATAAATGACACTTCAGATGACAGATATTTAACAGCTGACAGCCTTAACAAACCGGCGGGTTTGAAACCAATAAAGGGATAAGCTTTTACTATGAATATCAAAAGTGGTTCGATTCTAAAGACATTTTTCGTTTTCCATGATGTGGCTGAAATTTTATATTTTAATGAAATTATGCCAGCTTTTTAATATATTTTCATAGTGCAGATTCTTAGCTACTGTTTCAGCTTTAGTTGAATACTTTTAAAATTTCATAAATTATTGGAACATTATTTTCCTATTATGAAAGCCCCTGTTGTATCCTGTGTATATTTTCTATGTTCAGCTAACAAATGAACAAAGTTTTCTTTTCTCAACAACTGCCTGTTTAATCATACTTTCTTTCTATTGTGTTGTTTGAACAGGTATGAAAGTAAATGTGTGTTTGCTTGTCACAGGTTTCCTTGAGAAACAAAAGCTAAACAACCAATCAGTCCACACACTCTTTCTACTTTAATAAAACCTTCTAAAGTACATGTATCTACATGTTTTTGAGTCTGCCCATGTCCTTGCGTAGTCTCTGGCAACTTGCCTTCTTGTCTTCAGGTTGTTGTGTATGTATGTATGTGTGTGCTCATGTGTGTGTGTGTGTTTTAGATTTCTAATGGAACTTCAATTCATTTTGCTTTCAATTTTTCTCTTAATAATTTTTATTGCTAAGTATTTGCATGTGTGTAAGAATAGAATGAATGAAAAGAGAATAAAATATTGTTGAAAATTCTCAAAAATTCAAAAATGTTATCCTTTGGATTGCTTCACCTTACATTGTTGTTTGTTGTCGTTTTTTGCTGCTGTTCTTGTTGTTGTTGTTGACAATTGCCATTGTCTTGATATTGTCAATAAGTTGCGATAACTTGAGTACAAGAGCTTGCATGTATGTGTGTATGAGAAAGAGACAGCTAGTGTCCTTAATCATAAGGAGACACTGTGTTAGTGTAGCTTTCTTACATAATGATGTTTTATGTCAAAATTTCTTGTTGTTGGCTTGAAAGTATCCTTGAGATTTAAACAATGTTTTCTACGAGTCTTTCTTAAAAGAAAGGTTGAGGAGGATATTTTAAAATGACGCTTGAAAATAACGAATAATCAACATAATCTCCTTAAATTTCAAACATTTTGTTTTGTCCAGTCATAGTGAATCATTTTCTTAAAGCCAGCAACGTTAAGGAGTTTGGGCGTTAGCCATCAAATTTTCTTCTATATAAAAGTCTATAAATTGCGTTACTTAGTTACACAAGTACGTATTTACGGTGAATGTAAATGACAAGTGTGATTCTTTTTCTATTGAAATAGAAGAGATCTTGTTGGCTGTTTAGAAAAGCAAAAGGTAATTAATATTGAGTTTAATAATTTATTTTGTTTCTTTTTGTTTGTTTATTTTAAGGAGCCGAATGGAAACTCTTAACCGAAGATGAAAAACGTCCATTTATCGATGAAGCCAAGAGGCTGAGGTAAAATAAAATAAATATTTATTTAAAAAAGTGTTATAAAATAAAATTGAAATAAATTTCAATATTTTAGAGCCATGCATATGAAAGAGCATCCGGATTATAAATATCGACCGCGAAGAAAACCTAAAGCTTTGAGAAGAGATGGTTATCCATATCCCATGCCATATCCTTCGGTACCAGTGGAGGCTTTAAGAGCAGGTCAGTATAAGATTTAAAAAAAAGTTTGCCAAAATTTGCCTTTCAAGTCAATTGCTTGAGAGGAACTAATTGCGTTCCCTTAAAATGTAACCCCGCGTCTGTGTCAAAATTAGCGCGGACAAGTGTTACGTTCATACTCTTTCATATGAAGCATTTGCGATTTCATTGTCATCATATTCTTTGATAATAATGATGCTGACATGTGATTTATGCAAATTTTTGTTTTATTAACCCTCAAAAATACGAACAAAAATCTTACAAAAAAAAGAAAAGAAACAGGACACTATATTTCAAAACTATGCTGTATCTGTTGAGTTGTTCCTTTTTCTTTTGACTTGCAAAAATTCACAACATAAGATATTGGCTTATAAGATTATTGGCTAAATTGGAGTATCTTCGACAACCCTCTTATAAAAAATGTGTCGGTAAAACTTCAACAGATTAATCTCATAAAATAAAATAAGAAAGTTACTCCCACAAAAACAAATTTGCAGATAAATATTTATTTAAGACCAGGGATAGAAACTAACAATTATTTTCGAGATTTCAAAGCAAAAAGTCACACTTAAAGAATTTGTTTATTCAATATCCCCCAACTTCGTAGTTCATTTAGAAAAACATATTCAAAATAATGCCGTAAAAATGTGTAGACCTCTCCCCCTCCCAACATGCGTTACATAATGTGTGAACAGCCCACAAGAAATAAAAATTTTAAAAGGATTTCATTTTTTATTAAAAAATAAGTAAACAACAATCGTTATAGTTTTACCAATGCTATTTTCGATCAAAGATAGCGCTATTTTTGACTGAAATTAATATCGGCATATTTTTAACCACAAAATATCGTTAAAATTATAACTGTTATTTTATTGGGTAAAAATATATCAGATAAATTTTAACTGCCAATTTTGACTGAGAAAATAACGTCAAAATTTAATTGTTATTTTTTTTCTAAAAAAATCTGTACAATTTTATCCTTTTTTAAATATAATTTTTTTTAATTTCATATTTTTGTACTGATAAAATATTCGTCAAATTTAAACTGTTATTTTTTACTGAAAAATATTTGTAAAATTTTAACAGTCATTAGTGGGTGCAAAAATATCGGTTAAATTTCAAATGTTATTTTTTACTCACAAATATATATATTTTAACTGTTATTTTTGACCAAAAAAAATAAATATGTATCAATAGTTACCTTTTAACTGAAAAAATATTTTACTGCAAACACATATGTTAGTTTTAAGTCTAATATTTGATTGAAAAATATCGTTAAAATTTTCACTTTTATTTTTAACTGAAAAATGACGCCAATATCTTAACTGGTATTTTCATCCGAAACATACAAATTAAGTTTTAGTCGTTATTTTTTACTACACAGAAATATTTATAAAAATTTTAACATTATTTTTCAACCCAAAAACAGCTACAAACCATTCGATTATATTTACCCTTTTTTGAAAAAAAAACTCTAACAGTTGCGGTCCCTGTTTAATACTTATGTATTGTACATATATATCCATACAAACATATTGCTACGTTAATATAGAAAGGCCCCAACTATTTGTTTTTTTTTCAAAATCGGGGTTTTTAATATTTCAAAAAATTATCCCTTCTAATCTATTGAAATACGCATAAAACTCGATTTTCAAGAAAAATTATTTAGGGCCTTTTTAAAATATAACGACGATACGCATGTACAGATATTCTAACTATTACGTTTTTATGCCATCATCATTATGCTTTCGTGACAGCCAGCTATTTGTCTTAATGTCTGTCCTAGTATATGATTTTTATTACACATCCTGACAAGGACTTTTACACATAATATAACTTTATTAATAAAATTTGTCATATTTTATTATTAGAATTTGTGATTTCTACTCGTATGGGTGGTTTTTAGTTTTTGAGCATGAATTTCTAAGAAATATTTTTGATAAAGTATTCTTGGCAATGACATCATCATAATAAAATTAAATAATTAATATGTGAAGGAAAAATAAAACAAACAAGTGTTAAAAGTGTTAAAAGCGAGCGAGCGGATCGATTTAAAATAGAATAGTGAAAATTCCACCCAAAGTCGCAGAAACTAAATTTATATTCAAAACGATATTTGTTTGTTTGTTTTTAATGAGAAAGGAATTTTTTGAACCAAAACAAAATGAAGGTTACTGGACAGGAGCGCAGCAAATAAGCTGCAAAACTTTTTAGTTTTTCATATCGACTTTCAAAACTTCTCTGAAGATGATCGAACAAGTTAATCGAATCACTTATGCATTGGAAAATAGAAATTAAAATAAGTACAAAGAAAATTTAATGATTTCAATTTACTGCTAAGATCTCAAGATGATTTAAGTAAAATCAAATCAACGAACTTAAGCCTAAACTAAGAAATCCATTTAGATTAATAGCCAATACAGTTCGAAAAATTATCACACAATTTAATCATTAAAAGTATTTCCTTTAAAATTATATTTCAAACAGTCATTGTAAAGATTTTAAACTACGAATATTTAAAAAAAAACCGACCGAACCAAATGTTACACTTGATTAGAAGCAGAAAAGCAGCTGAATCACATTTGTGAACAATTAGATGAGGTAAGCAAAATGGTTCTTAAGCCAACAACTTATTTGTAGACAAACCAATTTTCAAGACAATCGGTATATTAACAACCAATTTGCTGTTAACAAAAAGAAAAGGAAGCAAAATACACAGTTTGATGATCCACTTGACATTGAATGCAATGCTGCCTTAAATAACAATCTTTTAAACATTTAAACTTAAAATTTCTTTCAACTGGCTTTTATTGCAGGCATAACGCCCAGTTATTTTGCGCCGGGACCTGCAGCAGCTTATCATTTAGGCAGCCATCTAACGCAAACGAATCCACCATCATCCCAGGTGAGTAACAATTTCTATTTTTCTTTTCTTTTGTATGAAACTTTGTTCAAAAGGGTTAAACATGAAAAATACGCCGACCACCAATTAACTCAAGTACTTGGGTTGTTTCTCCTATAGAATTAAGAGGTGTCTTACAACAGGAAATGTTGTAATTGTTTCATGTTTTTTCTTATGTTCAATCGATTATTTCTTTTCTATTTTAGTTTTTGTACCTTAAACCTCAAGGTCTATTGTTTTGTTTGAACGGTAGCAAATAATTTGTTTGTTGCTCTTATTCACCAGCAGCAACATTGATTCTAATCATCAGTTTGTTGCGCTTGTTTGTTTAAATTAGTGAATGCTTTAAGTAGGATTTTTTTTCGAACGCAACCGACTGATCAATCGCTTTGTTTGTTTGTTTGTTTGTTTGCTGACTCTCAACTTCGTAAACTTACCCGCGTTAAAGGTTGTGGTGGTCATCGTCATCCTCGTCACACCTGCGAATTATTTTGTTGATTGTTTAATGACATAATTTCCAACTCCTTTAAAAAACGCCCACTTAAAAAGTGGTTGCAACCTGAAAAAATATAAGAATGAAAAATAAAGAGCTTGTTAAATAATAAAATGCATGTGCACTGAGCGATATTTGGTAACCGAATTTTTTAATTAATTTTTACAAAAAATACACTTTATACGAAATACCTTTTATAAGTAGTTTTTAAAAAGTATATTTTAAAAGAAGCACATTTTCGAAAAAGTAGTTTTAAAAAATGTACCAATTGAAAAAATTTCTTTTAAAAATTGTACCTTTTAATAAAAGTATCTCTTGAGAAAATACCTTTTGAAAAAAGTACCCTTTAAAACTAACTTTTGAAAAAAGTACCCTTTAAAAATAAATTTTGAAAAAAGTAACTTTCGAAAAAAGTACCTTTAAAAAAATACGTTTAAAAAAGCACCTCTTAAAAAAGTACCTTTTCAAAATTTAACTTTTAAAAGAAGTGCTTAAAAAACTTCATTTAAAAAAGTACCTTTGAAAAAAGTATCTTTTAAAAAGTACTTTCTAAAAAAGTACCTTCTAAAAAAAGTGTATTTTAAATAATGCATCCTATAAAAATAAAGTTCTTAAAACCAGCGTATTCTCAGTAAAGTAAGTTTTAAGAAAAGTACCTTATAAAAACAATTTTTTTAAAGGACTTTTATTTATATTTATAAAAATTACATATTACCAAAAAGTAACTTTAATAAAATGTACGTTTTCAAAAAGTACGTTCAAAAAAATTACATTTAACAAAATATTCTTTAAGAAAGCACATTTTGAAAAAGAGCCTTTTTAAAATAGTAAAGTAAAGTAGTAAATTAAGTAAAGTACATTTAAAGTGTTAAAAAAGTACCTTTTATCAAAAGTGCACTTCAAAAATACCCTATAAAAAAGTACTTTGAAAAAAAAACCTTAAAAAATAACATTTCAAAGATAGTACCTTTTTAAAATAAGTACCTTTTACAAAAGTATCTTTAAGAAATACCTTTTAAAAAAGTACCTTTAAAAAATACAATATGCAAAAAGTACCTTTTATAAAAAATAAAAAAAAACAAAGACTGATGGCTCTAAGAAGGACATTGAAAACTGCGTCACAAAAGCAGCCAGGCGATCCCTTGGTATGCTGAAATCTGCCTGGAAATCTCGAAATTTTTCGTGTCGAGTGAAGTTTAATAAAATGTTCAATGTGAAGTCAATCCTACTCTATGGCTGTGAAAAATGGAATGCTGCACCCCGAGATATCCAAAAGTTGCAAGTGTTTGTGAATCATTGACTCCGCAGAATCATACGAATCTTCTGGCCAAAAACTAATCTTTAATCACAGATTGTGGAGCGAAACTAATCAACTGCCATTTGCAACAGAAATAAAGAAACGCAAGTGGAACTGGATCGGCCAATTTCTACGTAGGCCAGCTAACGATATCACCAGAAACTCCATCGACTAAAATGCTCAGAGTAACCGTCGAATTGGAAGACCAGCACACGCATGGAGGCGACAAATTGAAAATCGAAGCTGCTGCCATGAACAAAAGTTGGGGAGAAATAAAATTACTTGCCCATGATAATTCACATTGGAACGTGTTTGTTTAGGCAATCAATATGCTCCTTATAGGAGCGACGGGAGGGGCACTTTTAAAAAATATACATACATTTAAAAAAAATACATTTATTTTGTTTAAATAACACAATTTTTCAAAATTACGTTTCATAACAAGCAATTTTTTTAGTGTTTTAAATAAATATTCAACACAACCACTAAATATTCTCTACACTATCTTCAAGTTTTTTTTATTTTTTTTATTTGTTGATCCTTATATCACGTAAACATCATAACGTTGCGCTTTCCACTTACATAGTTTTATTTTATTTTTTGCAAGTCATCTTTAGCGCACAATTATTTGCTAACGAGAGTGTTTAGGCACTCGTTGAGGCAGTGTAACACCTTGTAATTTTTCAATTATAAACATTTAAGGAACTGGAAGAAGCACCCTTTCAATTCGTATTATGTACGCGGATACGTATGAATTTATTCACATGACAAGCTAAATTAAATTATGACAACATCACAAAAATATGCAAGTGGCATACTACAACATATTCGTTAAGTACTCTGTATGGTGTCGCAGGAATAACAAGGAGGGCACAGAGGTGACACTTGTTTTCATAAAAGTACAAGTTGAAGCAGCAGTAGCAGCTGTTTTATAAAGAATTTTATTGGGTTTCCTTCCAGAACCAAAAGCGTGAAAAATCAACTACAATTGAGTTTATTTTTTCTTTTTATAATTTATTTACCTACATGAAAGGCAAAAGTAACACTACTGTACTTTCAACGAAGAAGCACATTATTTGTATGCACAAAACAGAAATTACCCAAATATTTTACATTCATCTATTAAATGCACCTTAAAGCCAAAATTAAACAATTACAAGATTTTCTATGGCCATTCGCTATAATAATGCGCAGAGAGAGAGAGGAACTCTAACTCCCCCTAAACTAAATAGTCAGGTGCAGGGTTTCAAAACGCCGATACACGTACATAAATATATTTTTTTTGTTTCCTCTACCAGAATTAGTCGTTAGAGAAAATTGTTATTTTTCAAAATTTTTGATTTTGTTGCTCAGTGTTATTTTTAATTATAAGTCTTGCAAAAAACAGCCCACTGCAAAACCGAGGAAGTGACTGACATTCTGTCGGACATTTAAGCCGCAGCAAAAAAATAAACACAGCAGGACAAATCTGGAAATAAATGCTTCCAAATAAAGCAAACAATTCTCCAAGTCGGTTCATAAATTATGGAGTTTTGGGGAAACAAACTTTACAAAAACTGTAAAAGAATAGAAATCTTTTTTGAATTCGGTAAAAAATATTTTTATTCTATTAATTAATTTTATTCTGAAAGTTTGAATTTGTAGTAAAGCTGGATTCACACATAAAATTTTTGTCCGGAGAAATTTTTTATTCCTGAGAAGGAGATGATGATGATTTTGTTCAGACATTCCGGAACATATTTTTTTAAATGAGTGTTAATCATGTTACAGAAAACTCTGTCAAAAAAATTTCGTCCGGACGAAAATTTTTGTCCAAAACAAACGGGTGAATCCGCTTTAAGAGGTCAACTTGTCCACAGTGTTAGTTTGGCTTCTTAGAAGCAGAGAGAGTTGGCCGATTTATAACATGATCGTATTCGATATGACACTATTCTTCATAAAGTAGGGAGGGAGCGACTACCGAGGAGACAAATGTACTCTAGACATGAATTTCAAGAAACGCTATTCAATCCAGCTGACGAATTGTAACGACCTGAAGGAAATTTCCGCGAATCAAAACTGTGCAGTTTGGGTCTTAATTAAAGTCTGCAAAATGGACGCTGGTAATAGATCGACGGCTTTCCCAATTTTATTTTAAGGCTTATCCCAACTTTTCTATTTTTAATACTTAAAAATACCATAGACATCTATTTTCTTTATATTTCCAAAAGTTATTTTCATATCTCCAGTTTAGAGTTATTCAATTGTATTTGTGAAGTTTTCATTAGAAATTATTAAATTTTGTTAGCACACTATTCCGAACAATTTAGTAGTCTTCTTCAAACCGGATTCGAAATATATAAACAAAATATTTTTATTTGAATTGTTTACACAATTTATTATTAATAATATTATGCATTCCTGTACTTTAAATATGAAACACATGGGGTTTTCTTTTCTAAAAAAAAGTTTAACATTCTTTTTACTTTTTATAAAAAAAATTATAATTCAAAGTCTTCTTAAGACAAAAATTTTGCCTCGTAGCACAAGAATTTCTAATAAACTCACTATTTAAAGAAATCATTATTTCGCAAATTTTCAATAAAAAGTGCTAAAAAATTACAATTCTTTCTAGAAAAGAAGACGCCATCAGTCTTGTTGTACAGGAAATCAAAAAAAAAATAATAATGAAAAATGTTGGTATGATTATAAAAATATGGTAAAGAAAAATAAAGATCAGAAGAGATCTGATATCAGGATGATATCCCTGAAAAACCCCCACATTCTGAATACGAAATTTTCGTAACCAAACTAGAGATGGGCCCCGCTCACGTGATTAGCGTGAATCTTGCAAGATCCCGCATGATAGTAATTAGTTTTTTGTTTCATTCACGTGAGCTTGCTTAATCGTGAGCTTAAAAAACTGACCGTGCGTGAGCATACATGAGCAGAGATTTAGGTTGATTGTTACGTGATTTTTTATTGCTTTATTGTAAATTTTTTTTATTTAATTTTTGAATTTTTTAAAATTATTTTATAGTTTTTTTTCGTGAGTATTTCGTGAGGGTGAGTTTTCGTAATTGTGAATAATTTTTTTCCACTCACGTTAGCTTGCATAAAAGTAAGCCAAAAATATAAGGTCGTGCATGAGTCAATTTATATCGTTTGCGTGCATGACCGTGCATGAAAAGTCACTTAGAACCCCATCTCTAAGATAAGCCCTAAAATTATTGCCACTTTCAGATAGGGCGGGTTTCGTCTCACATAAGCCTTTGGGGTGGGGTATCTATCTGGCCTGGAAGAGATCAAATACCAGAAACTCTTTAAAAGGTGTTGTACATGATCCTGGTAGCCATGAACAAAAATTGCCACCTTCACAAGTGTGTATGTGTAGCTTTATACTCATAAGAAAATCCTTATTTAGCATACTTACGAGTATACCAAGAACTATGTACATTTGATGACATCCGCCAGCCCATCCATCGACCGACGACAGCCACCTATAAGAGTAATTAAAGCAACTTCATACAATTTTTTAGCAGCTTGGTGGCTTCTATTCACCAAACACCTTCATTTTCCTTTATACTCATAACAAACAAAACAAATAAAAAAAGCAACAAAAAAAAAATAAGGAAAAAAGGTGTGATGCCACAACCACAAGTTTCTTTTAGATCTATTGTCTCAACAAACTTCCAACTCAACGACGACCGAACTTTAACCGCTGAGCAAACCACAAAAGAGAAGCAGCAAAGAAAAATTCCCTTAACGTTTTGTTTGGCAGCAACAGCAACAACAACAACAACATAATTATAATAATCACCAGGTTGGTAACAGTTGCGTTGCCAACCGTATGCTCAACAACTCCTCCGTAATTTACTTTTGTTTACGAATTTTTCATTTCTGCCATAATCAATGCAGCAGATATCAAAGACATTACAAACACACATCACAAGACAAAAAAACGTATTAGTGAGTGAGTAAGTGACTGAGCGAGTGAGAGCTGAAGCGGTATAGAAAGTTTTTTTTTGGTATAAATGTGACAGCCTTGTTAGCGCTGTGTTGCAATGTATTCATTAGCAAGTTATTAAAATCCATGACTCTTGTATGGCTTTGTTTGTTGCAAATTAAAAAAAAGAAACGAAACGAAGCCAAGTATAAAGAAAGGAGGCTAAAAAAAGTGTTCACCGTTCACCATGCGCTGGCTGGCTGGCATACGATTAACAAGAAGAGTCAAACACCCAGGTAAGTGAGTGAGTGAATGCTTGATGGACGTCGTTGTCGTTGTCGCTGCAGTTGTCATCATCGGCAATACACAACAATAAAGATGTATTGATGGACGAGTGTCGAAGGCTATAATTTTCATGTTTTTTGGGGCGTTATCTTTTAAGTCATGGCAACCAAACAACGCCAAATTAAAGATTTCATCTGCGTCGTCACTCAAGTTGAAGATTCTTTTTTTTTGTTTACATCTTAATAAAGACATTTCTCACACACTTTAACGGGGTGACGTTAATGGTTGTTTGTTGAGCTCTTTAAAATTGTTAAAAGTGATACATGAACATGTAGTCGTTAAATTTGTTAAGGATCAAAGGATTGTAGGGTGAAGAATTAAATTGCGACCGCAAGTTGCAAATTTAGTTTTTTCGAAAAAAAATAACTTTTAATTTTTAATTATTTTTTAGTAAAAAAACAACAACATTATTCGTATAAGGGCATGTAAATTCCACCATATTATGATTGCAGTAAAGGGTGTCTCAGTAAGAATGGACTTTTTGATTTTAAAATAAAAACACGTATGTTTTGCGATAACTGTAATTTGTTTTATTTGATTGTAAAGAACACATATTCCGTATGGAATAAAATATCCGTGTCAAATGGCCCCAAGGCTCTTTTCATGAAATTTTCCATGACTTTTTCACAGAGATATGGCTGTATCCCAACGATGACGCGTTGGATCTCGTATTTGAGCTCAGGAATTGTTTCTGGTTTATTCGCATAACCCTGAGATTTTATAAAACCGCAAAGAAAAAAAAAATCGCACGGCGTTAAATCGCATGATCTTGGTGTCCAATTTACATCAGAATTTCTTGCGACAATTTGTTCTGGAAATCTCTGCTGAGCGGTGTAGCAGATGGCGCTGTCTTTTTGAAACCACATGTTGTCTAGATCGATAGTCGATCCAGTTGAGGCCACAAGAACTGCGTTACCCTGTTCCTGCAACGAAGGCCGTTCACAGTCACTGCAATTTTGAGTTCATCTTCAAAAAAGTAAGACTCAATCACGCCGCCTGATAAAAATTCGCTCGTTGTGGGTGCATTTGTTTCTCATGGATTGCATGAGGATTTTCTGATCCCCAAATTAGACAATTTTATGAATTCACGAAGGCATTCAGATGATAATGCGCTCTATCGGAGAAAATGACTTTCTTCGAAAAATTTGCATTGACTTCACTTTGCTCCATTATTTATTGAACGAATTGCCGGCGCCTTCCATGGTCTGCTAGTTTGAGCTCCTGAGTAAGCTGAACTTTTTTACGCATGAAGATGGAGGGAAGTCTTTTGCCAAAATTCGCTACGTAGTGCTTTCTGAAATTGGAAGTTGTTGAGCACAATGGCGAATTGATGTTTTCGGGTTTTAGGCGACACTCTCGTTTCCAAGAGACCGACCGATACGATGACACACAGGAGTCCGCACTGTCCGCACTGTGTTTTTTACCACTCTTCGAAGGTTGACACATTTGGTGCACTTTCGCAACTGAAAATTCTTCGAAGTTTGCGAGCGGTCTCCGCATACTTTTCCAAACATTTTTTTAAAGAAGTTTTCACAATTATAACGCGTTGTTCTGTCGTAAAGCGCTCCATTTTTAATAATCGGAATAAACATATCGTGGTCTGGTTTCGAAATAATCTTCACGTATATTATAAAATAAAAAAATATGAGTCAAACTTGGGGGCAAATTGCGGCATTCGATATCGAACGAAATTTCCATACAAATTCAAAAAATTTTGTATGAGATTTCGTTCTATATCGAATGCCGTAATTTGCTTCCTGATGTGTGTGAACTGGGTCTAAGATCCTGAACATATGCTCCGGAAGTAGTGCGAATTCGGATCATCTTATAGTTATTTTTTTATATAATGTTGAAACTTTAGACTTAATTTCTCTAAGAAAAAATTTTTGGCGAAACGTGAAGATAACTTCGGGGAGACGATATGTCACAGCTGCCAAATTTCAGAGCTGTCAGTTGCACAAAAAAAATTAACACAAAATTTAATAAAAATTGCATGCTTACTGAGACACCTTTTACAACCATTTGCCTCAATCATAGTATGTTGCTCCTTAGATTATTTAGATTGCCTCAACCATATTTTTTTTTTTTTCAAACGACAAAGATTTGAATAAGGAAGAGTTTTTTAATTATAAATGAAATGAAAACTCCAAAGATGGATGGTTCTTATGAGAAAATATTACATTTTCTAGTAAAAGATTCTAGCAAAGAACTTATTGCAAGCAAAATCCATTTTTTTAAATAAAAATTGAATTCCCTTTTTCGTTTTTCCATTCCCAAAGTGAAGCCAAATGAAATCATTTAAGTGTTTTTCCTTTTGAGCCCATTTACGCCAGGCTATCATTTAAATTCCATTTGTATTGTGAGAATAAATGTGTGTTAAACACAAACAGAAACACAATTAATTGATTACAACAATCAAAATATTTGTTGTAACAAATTCCCAATTGGTTTGAAATTGTAGCTGCGGCGGCAAGTAAAAACTTGCGAGTTGAATTAAATGTTGAATCTACAATTATGCCACAACTTAATAGACGATGATTAAGAGTTGGGCGGATGCTGCTGCAGTTGAGCTTTAATTCTGCCCAAACAAACAAACAAACACACTCGCTCTTGCACCACATACAAGAGAAGAAACAAATTGAAATCAGAGAAGATGATGATGTGTTAACAATGTAATTATAGACTCACTCGACACCCCATCCATAAATAGCAAATGAGGGTTACAAAGACCGAATCCACATTAACAAACAAACAAAAAACGACTGCAGGGCATATCCGTTAATATTGCTGAGAATGTTTGCTGCTCTTTAGAAAAACAATGTGAGAACATTTAGACTGAATGAAACCCTCCCCCCAGGACATGATTTGGTGAAAAATTAAAAAAAAAAAATAGAAAAAAAATTAAGAAGATGAATAAACAACATTTTAAATAAATGCGATTACACTGCAATAAATATTTAACATTCGCGTTTGGTGTTGTTGTCGTTGTTGCTGCTGTTGTTGTTGGTTGTTTGTTTTAGAAAACCTGCTACAATTTGTATTATTTGCTTTTCCACTTGAATTGTTAATTGCGGCTGCAAACAAAAAAGGATTCAATTTCTTTTCATTGTCATACAATTGAATTGAATTCAATTCAATTCATTGCTATTTGCAATCCCATTAATATTTGATGGTTTGTCTTTAAAAAAAAAATAAAAAAAACAAACACTACAGCTTTTCAACCTAAAAGGGATGAAGGAAGACTGATTCCCATTGAAATTGCAGCTAAATCGCATTAAAAGTAGAGTGTCACATCATGCACAATTAGACAGACAGATTGTTGTTCACAACATCAACTGTCTTGTTTTGTCTCGTCTCGTCGCGTCTCTTGAATCCTTCTTTGCACAATAAATAAGGACATTTGGTCTGCAAATAATTTATTTAATTTTGTTTTCTTTCATTCATTGCAGACTTCTTTATCCGGGCAAATGGAAGTGCCCAAATTTGCTTTAGATCGCAATTCTTATCTGAGTACAGCCGCCACAGCGGGTTCCCTGTATGAATCGTCGAAGGCGGCCCAGGCAAGTGCTGCCTACAGCGCCTACTTGGATCCCAGCGTTTTGACAAAGGCCTATTTCGATTCGAAAATGTATCAGGATCGAGCCGCCAATTATGCCTTCGATATAACGAAAATCTATGGAGCCCAACAGCATAATTCCTCGGCTGCCGCAGCAGCTGTCGCCCATCAACATCATCAGCAACAACACCTACTCAATGGTCTGGGCATAGCGAGTCCCCACAACAGCAACAATGCCTCATCGAACAGCAACAACAATATAGATGAACGCGACAATTCGCCTCATCTAGATACGGGCGGCAACAGCAGTAGCGGCCCGATCGGCGGCATACCCGATTCGAAAAGTCATCTTCATTCGCCCAACGACAGCCAATTAGAATACTCTCAATATGCTCAATACAACCAAAGTGCAGCAAGTTTTAATAATGGTTCCATTGCAGCTGCTGCCGCTTCTTCTTCGAATAGCGCTTCAGTGACCTCGGCCGCCAGTGGAGATTTTCGCAGGCCTCTAACAGTTATATTTTGACCGCCATCCGATGAATGCGAAGAGCTCAATCTGTCCATAACCAACTAGAAGAAAATACGCCCACAAAATAAACACGCGCAATTTGAATCTCTACTTTACGAAATTTATTTTTCAATAGAATTTCAAGAAGCTCCTGATTCACAACTTCCAAATAAATTGTTTATTTCATTAACAAATGAAAATAAAAATAGAAATGAAAGCTGCAGAAAGTATTAACCGGAAGGACGTCCCCCCCTTTTCTTTTAGAGTTTAATTTTAGATATCTACAACAACAACAACAACAACAACGATCGGTGCAATTTTGTTATACATGGAAAATCAAAATACTTATAAAAACCACAACTTATACATACATAGATATATACACACACACATACATAAATAGTATGTATGTATACATAAAATATATTTACGAAAAAATTATAATAAAAACGAGATTATTTGAGTGTCATTTTTTGAATTGTAAATTTTAGTTTTCCTTTCAATAGATTCTGTTGAAAAGTTTTTAGTTAAAGAACCATTTTTTTTTAATTTTGTGTCTCATAACAACATTTTACAATAAAATGGGATTAAGGAAGGTATTCGAAATTGTTGTGAAATGTATGTTAAAGGATAAAAATAAAATCAAGTTAAATTACATTTTTAAATTTCGTTTTGTAAAGTTTCGGGTCACAGAAACAAACTATAATTTATTTAGGAAGAGTTTAATTCTTCTCTAAACAAATTCGGTATTAATTTTTCGGTTTTGCCGTATAAGAGTTTATGCAAACTGTCATCAAGGCCACACAAAATCTTCTAAAACTTAAAAAGCTTTCTATAGTTTTTTTAATTGTACAAATATTTCTAAAACGGTCCATCAAAGAGTATAAAAATTTTTCCGATGCGTATAACAATTTATTTAAAGTTCATAGCTTTCTTTGTAGGAAGTAGTAACATTATCACAGACGGTAAAACAGTTATCTTGAACTGTATAACAGTTGTCTCAAACTGAATTGCAGATTTCTTAAAATTTACAATCGCTTTTCAAAAACCTAAAAGAATTTTTTTTATTTATAGATGCAGAATTAATTTGTACCTTCTGTTCTATTATGAATCAGCTGTTTTGTTTCTGTTCAATTGAAAATTGTTGTTTTTATTTCGTTCTGTTTTGCTGCGGACAAATTTGTTGAAAATAGAATGAAACATTAGTTGACAGTCAAGACTGCGTATTATGTGTATTATTATTTTGTTGTAATCTCAAATATTCCACATTTTTTGTTAAAAATCCCAAAATTTAGTTTTGATTTAATAATTGATTTTTAAAAGATTTATATATTTTTTCAAATATAAAACAATGGATTATGGAAGGCTTAATAGCAGGTCTGGCGTACCATCTCCGCTGACGACGCTTCTTCTGCACACATTTATTAAATTCATTCCTACAATTGCATCGTCCACATCTGAAGGTTCAGACTCAGAATCATACTAAATATATTTTGTTTTTGATTATTAATTTGTTTAGAATTTTGACGAAAATTTTTTGTTCAGAATTTCAAGGGTTTCCTCTTGATTATATTTTGCTTTTAAAAACAGCTGATTCCTTTCACAGGACAAGTAATAAAAAAATATTTTCTACAGAAGAGAACGGCACAGAATGGCAACCAAAAGTAAAAACTAATGAGGCCTTAAGTCTTCTTAATAGTGCTGGCAAAGTATTGAGTAGTGGGTACCGAGTATCGAGTATTTCCTTTTTTATTGGTTACTCAATACTCAAAAGTAGTTACTCGATACTTTTATAGTTGTATTTTTAAGCAAGTGGAGTGGATAAAATAGTGCATAAAAATATATCACGGTATAAAAAGACAACTCAGTGTAAGATTCTTTAATCATATCAAAACTAAAGAATTTTTTTTGAGAACAATTAAATTATTTCTTAAGTTGTTGTTAACGTTAAATTAAAAGTTAGCATTACATTTATTTTTTATTTAATAATAGAAGACATATAAAACCAATAATAGTTGAAGATCTATTTTTAATTTTTGAAGAAACTATTTTAATTTGCAGATAAAAACTATGCGTTACAAATTCAAAAAATCCGTTAAAAGTATCGAGTAGCATTGAGTACCCAAATGAAAAGTATTGAATATTATTGAGTAATAAAAAGTAGTAGAATTTGCCAGCACTACTTCTTAAGTCCTACAACAGTTTTTCCGATTGTAAGCAATTTTTAAAAATGTGTAACAGTTTTCACACAATTTTTTAACTGCGCAGTTTGCTTGAGATGTATGGTTGTTTTTCTTAATTGGATAATATTATTTGGAGACACATATCTATTTTTGAATTGTGTAGTAATCTGCTCAAACTATTTTTGAGTGTATAACAATTATTAAAAGGGTACAAAAGTTATTTTAGTATAAAGGTTTGTATAAACATCTGCCACATTTTTAAAATTAACCTTCTGTTCTTGTTAAACTGTATTCAACTTTTAATTTCCTGCTGTAGGAAGTTACTGTGTTTCTGTTTTACGGTTTTTATAACTGAAAAATATTCTAATATTTTTAAAAGTGTATAACAGTATTCAGCTATAACTTGAAAATAGTTGTTACAGCTCTAAAGTTTTCCTAAGTCTAAATATCTTTTAACCTCTAAAAAAAGTTTTATGAAATTGTATAACATTTTAGTAAAACTTTATAACGTGCTATTTCTAAAAATATAAAATACATATTTTTAAAACTATAGAACGCTTTCCTTAATATGTGTGACAGATTCTTAAAACTCAAAAGCCGTTTACTAAAACTACAGACGTTTCCTAAAATTGTACAGAAGGTTTCTTGAACTGTATAACAGTTGACAAAAACTCTAATAATGTTTTCTAAAACTTTATATTAATTTTTTCTTACCCTGACAAAATTTTCAAATTGTTTAACGGTTTTCTCAGCCGTGATATATTTTTTGAAACTTCTTTAAAAGTGTATTACAGTTTTTAAAAGACCTTCACAAGGCTCTTTACAACCGTATACAAGTTCTTCGAAACTGTTTAACAGTTTTTTAAAGTACATATTCTATAGATTTCTTAAACTATACGAGTATGTGAAGTTTTATGTGACTTTTTTACAGTTTTCAAACATGAACAAAATGCGTAAAGCAATTTTTTAAATTCTTTTGCAGTTTTTCAAAATTGTTTTTTTTAATTAAAAAACATTTTTATAAAATTCTACAACAATTTATACAATTTCCTTATAAAATCCAAAAAAAAATGTTTAACTATTTTTCAGAACTTTTGACAAATAAACTTTGTAACATTTTTTTAAACGCTGTATAACAGTTTTGTTAAAACATTTCTAAATCCACAAGTTTTTGAAATTTCTGAGTTCCGTTTTCATAAATTTAAGTTTTACGAATACGTACATATATGTACATACATATATAATTTCAATTTGAAAATAAACTCAAAATAAAAAATTATTATAAAATACAAACAAAATTTGCAAGATAAGTTTTTCTTATGTATTTCTGTTCTAAATTGCAATGATAAAAATACATTTTTATTATATATAAGTTACCTTGTGAAGTTCTTAATTTCGTTATATGACTTTGTCTATACTAGTTTTGTTAGACACTGTTTAAAATAGCATAATATAAATAGTTTCTTAGGAAAATTGTAGCATGTATTTGATTTTATTTTTTAGCAGGTGTAAATACACAAAAAATAATCCAATAAATATATAAAACGAATATAAAAATGAAATACACACACACACATCTATACAAACAAAAGACAGACATTTGAATGAATGTTTTCTTTTATTTCGGTTTTATAAATATAAATTTATTTAAAAGGAAACAAAACGAAGTAATTTAAACTAATGATTGTATAAATAAACGAATTAATTTCATTATTTTATGAAAACCCTGTTACGGAATATTATTTGTGTGAGAGAACTTAGAAAAGGTAAGTAATTAAATAAATAATCATAAGCTTCCTTGAAAGTGTTTTTAATTTAAAGTCATTTTTTTGAGTACCCCAAAAAAAAGCGGTTATTGATTACCAAATGTGCTGAATCAGGAAATTTTATTTTAATTTGCAGTACCTGACATTTGAGGCAACTTAGGGCTCCTCGGCGTGATTGTGCATGTCGGAGTACAATTTCGGAGTGAGCGCGATTAAACATAAAAATAGTTAGAATTTTTATCTTGGTGCATCTCCCTGATTTTCAAGGGAAATGCTGTATTAGGCTTTAAGCACATAGACGACAGCAGACTGCAGACGAAAATCGGTTAAAACAAGAGTTTATATATGAGGACGAATATTTTGACGTCATCACAGCTACACTGCTATACGATCACTGTTGTCACTGTCGCCAACTTACGCTAATTTATATTTTCGTTAGCGACAATGAGCAAATCTAGTGCCGCCAAATGAGAAATAAATGAGAACTTAAAAATATTTTAGTTTGTTTAACAGAAAAGAACATCATAAAGCTAAAATATTATGTAGATGAATTAACAATCAAGACGTTTTAAACAAATAATGTGATTTATTTTTACATTTTCAAGTGACATAAGTAAATTTTAAATAAATATTTTAATTTCTATAAAAGCGAAATAACTAAAGACACTACTGAAACATGTATTTCTACAACAAACAGATTTTACTGATCGTTTGCATTATGATTCAGTAGTTGATTACACGGCGCGAAAAATGCAGCCAACGGCAATTGTAGTCTTGTCGTTGTGCGGCCGCAGCCTTCTATGTGTTTAAAGAATTAATTGCATTTTTTATAAAACTTTAAATATTAAAATTATACATGACTACTTTAAAGCTGCTTCTCGCTCTCATCCATTCCAAAAATTATATTTGAGTTTCTTTCATTTGCTGCCACATAACAGGCAGTAATTAAAAAAGTAAAATGCTGTTAATCAAAATTATTCAGGCTGAAATGCTTAAGAACTTTTTAAGTTTCCCTTTTTTGTTTTTAATTGTTTGAGGCTTTTAAGATTTCAATAAGACGCATGAAATAAAACTAATTTCGCTAATGAAAGGCGACAGTTTTTTTTATTTTTTTTCAATATTTTATTCTTACTCTTTTTTCTTTATTTTTATTCTAATTGGCAATTGAGACTTTGTCAACAGTAAATATGCAGACATACAAACATAAATGTTTATTTGTCACAAGTATTTTGGTTTGTGAAAGGTTTAGTAATTTTGAAATCGACAAATGAAGAGAATAAATTTAAAAAAGAAAGAAGAAAAACAAACTTATTCATGAACTACTTTGTCTTTTTCTTTTGCTCATGATCTTGTACGTGTTTGTATTTCAACACATTAAAAATAGAAAATATTAGGACAAGTTAACATGATTAGTTTTACCACAATATTTGATTAAATTAATTTTAATGACTTCCAGCCAACAATACACCATTTCTATTTGTATTTTATAATTTTTTAAATTACAGTAGTTTTCCAATTTAACGAACATAATTGCTGTCAAACCTGTTCGTTAAATCGAATTGTTCGTTATATCCAGTACTAAATTAAAAATTAATAGCGTCGCACAGTGGCTGAAAATCGTTTTTCATTGGCCAAAACTCTGTAACTTTTGAACCGATCAAAATATTGAAGTAATTTTTTTTTATTGGATAGATATTTAGTTCAGCTTGACTCAGTTTAAATTTTATTAAAATTGATTGAGGACTTTTTAAGGAATTCTAGGTCAAAGTTGAACTTTTGAATTTTTTTTAACTTTTAGAGTGAAATATGGAATTATTATTTTTTTATTTATTAAAAAAATTGAATATTTGGAAATTAATAATAATTATAAATAATTTTTGTAATAATGGAATTTTTTTTATGTTACACTTAAAAAAATTGTACACTGAAAAAAATAGTAAAATCAACTGGAGATTTTGCTATTACTGAAAAATTTAAAATTTTTTGCTGACAAATTTGCAAATTTGTTTACACTCAAAGAATAGTTACACTTAAAAAAAACGTTAATAATATTATCTAAAAATATTGCTATTACTACAGAAAAATTCATTATTTTTTGCTGTCAAATTTGATAATTTTAAAAACATTTTAAAAATAAAAACTGCAATAAATTTTAATAGCATTTGCAACTATGGTAGGTTCTGTTTATTATTATTTTTTACTAATACTATGTTTTTCGTACTTAAATAACAATGAAAGGCAATTATAATTATTATTCATTTGACTCAAATATTGATTGCAAATATTCCATATTTTGTTCTGTGCTATCTCTGTTCTTTAGTAGTTTTTTGGCTTCTTCATCTAAATCCCGATGTTCCACTTTCCACTGATTTCGAATACTGGAGATAAACGGATCTGACGTTGGCAATAATATATTAAATAGATCTTCATTTGTTGAATTTCTTGAAATTTTTCTAGTATTGTGCTCTCTATAAAATCTGTAATCCTTGTTCCTTTTTTCCTGAGCCTCCTCTGATAGATCTCCAAGTGGCACCAAATGATATTTAATGACATCTTCTCCATGATAAAGGATTTTGTGAACTGTTGCAGACATATTTCTCCATGGGTAGTTGGTTGTATATATTTTTGCAGTTTCCTTTGCATAATCTCCAAATTTTCTAGAGTCAATTTCTTCATTGCACGCAAGTACTTCTAGGATTATTTTAAATCTGAAAATAAGGTTTAAATCCACTCCTGTTATTTCAGATGCTGTTTCTGGATCTGAAAAGAATCTTCTTGCGGTATTGCCATCATTTGTATTGCCTGACCCTTGTTTTGGCTGATCTATAATCAATCCAAATTTGCGATATTCATCTTGAACATGTTTCTTTTTTGAACTTCTTAACTCTTTGTTGGTTTCGTTGTTTCTTATTGATCCTGAAGACCCGAAATCCAAATCATAACTGATTTTTAGTATGTGTTCCATAAGTCGTATTCTTGCATGTAGTGGTGATAATCCAAATTCATATGCATCGGTATTATCTAATGATTTTGTCGGGACCTGGTTTAATTGGGTTGATGTTGCTTGGCATATAATGCAGCTGGATGCAGCCTTCGTGTTAGTCAAAGCCTGACCTACTTTTCCGTCTATCATTGTCAGCACTAATTGGTAGCTTACTTCAATTTGCTGCCCATCTAACTGTAATTGTAATGGCTGTAGTGTTGCAATTCGGGCCCTGGTATCACTAACTTCTTTGTTAATGGCATCATGAGTTTCTTTTTTGAATTCAAATTTGATTAGCCAGCAGTATTTCGTAGAAGAAGGTGTCTCATTTTTCCAAATATCCATTGTTTGCGTTATACTAGTCGAAGGCTCTAAATCTTCCAAAATCTTTTTCAATCGCAATGGTACAAATGATACCATGAACATATCCGAGTCCGAAAAATTTTCACATACAACTTGTTTGTATTGTTTTTGTCCCGAAGAACCATCACATCCCCATTTACAAAAAAGAATTAACTTTGTGTTCCCATATTTCTTTAACGCATTTCCTACATGTTATTCACACAATGATCTTTAATTTCATAGCAGGTAGTGCTTAAATTGAACAAAACTGCACATGTTATCCAGACCTTAATAACAGGTAAAACTGATTAGTATCACCCCAATATTTGTTGTTGTTGTTGGGTTGTTTTTTTATTTTTAGTGGTTTAATGTCCCGATTATTGTTATAAAATTGCTTATGACTTTGGTTGACCCTAACATTTGATAACAGGTAAATTTAGAAACAGATCATATGTTTACTGTAGAATTTTGTGATAATTTGTGATAATTTTATGACTTATTTTTTGCTGATCAAAACAAAGCCATTAAACCCTTTCGCAGGTATTATATTTAATTTTTTTAGTTTTACGTAGTCTAAAGTAAAAAACATAAGCTTTTAGGCAAAAAAGTGAAAATTATATACACCATTGTATACGAGTACTTTGGAGTAATTTCATTAAAATGAAAAAAGTGTTCTACAGGCGGCTCGTGGCGGGTGCAAAAGTATATATAGCGTTAAAGAGGACACTTTCACCTTTCTCCGGGTGGTATACATTTCTTGTTCCCTTTTGTTCCCTAGAAGTTCTATTCCACTAAAGTTTAAATTTGAGAAAAATATAGTAGTTTCATAAATATTCCGTAACGCCCTTAATATTAAACGCTAGAGCTCTGACCACTTACAAAAACTAAAGACTATAATCCTACCAACATTATAAAAAAGACCGCAGGCCATTATCGATGATAGCTTGCGAGTAGTAACCATTTATTTTTTATAAAAAACAAAAGAAAAACACCTTTTCCTGAAATTAAAAAAACCGTTGAGTTTGACAGCATGCCACGCTCACAATTATCAATAGTTTAACCTAATTTTTTGGCTACCTTAATCTGGATATATTAGCTGCAAAAGGGCGTAAAAATTTTAAAAATCGGTGACAAAAAAAATTTGAGTTTTGGCCAATGAAAAACGATTTTCAGCCACAGTGCGTCGTCTATTTTATTCATAACTATAAATATATGTAGCATTTTTTTTATATTTTATTCAAATTATTTTTTAAAATTTATTAATCGAGATTGCGATATCTTTTTTCAAAGATTTTCAAAAACTATTCAAATTATTAAAATTATAGTAATTAAAATAAATATTTCTTTAAAAATATGTACAACGAAAGGAAAAATTCATAAAAACACGATAATACAAAAATAATTTATTTTAAAAATTGGATAAATACAGTCTGCTTATTGGAATGGAATGACATATTCTTGAAGCTCTTTCCAAAACATTAAATTTGTGCTACTAATATTGTTGTGATGAGTCCAGTTAATACAAATTTCGAAGTGCTTAATGACATCTTCGTGTTTTATTTTGGTCTCTAGAATATCAGTTTCATCAAGCTCTTCCTCCTTTTCGTTTTGTTCATCGTTTTTTTACATTCGTTCGTTAAACAGAGTACAAAATAAAATTTTTATTCGTAATATAAGGTGCTTAATCGTACTTAGTAGAAATATAAATTTGAGTGTTCGTTAAATGCGATGTTCATTAAATCGAATGTTCGTTATATCGGAAAACTACTGTAATTAATTATTTTGTATCGAACAATCAATTACAATTGCAACTCATGCACTCTCACTTCTGCAGAGTTTTTTCATGCTAACGCTGATACATACATTCACGTTAATGCAGGATAAATTTAGTCACGATGTCGTTCGCTCAACGCCGATTGCGTAAACGGTAACATCTCTACTCAATATTCAGGCATGTTCTGTATATCGAGTGATTCAAAATCGTGCGATTTCTAAAAACATTTTTAGTAAAAGCTTGACTTATTTGTAATTATTTTTCGGAATTTTTGATGTTTAAAATACAGTGCACTCGCGGTTACGTGAACACCGCTTTATGTGAACAAATTTTGTTCCACATTGACCACCTTAAAAGGCGAGCGAAGTTTGAAAGCTTTATTACCTGAAAAAATTAAAGCCAATATGATTTAGCTAGAAATAACTTAAAACGTTAAGCTTTATGGCGTTTTCTTTTCTAGAAAAAAATGCAACATTTCTTGCCATGTTTATGGAAAATTTGAAATATGTTTTTTTTGAAATAGTGACTTATTATTATATCATCACTTACGATGCAAAATTTTTTTCTTAAGAAAACTTTGAATAGCTATAGAAATGTTACATTTTTTTAAGAAAAGAAAACGGCATTAATGTCTTTCAGCTGCAGGATTTTCGGATTCAAAAATATATGGATCATATATAACTTTTTTAACTGGGATACAGGTAGTTTCTTTCAAGATCAGGGTCGGCTAACCACAGGGTAATACAAAAAAACCCACTTGCTGTTATTGGGTATTTAATTTGAATAAACCCACCCACGACAAGATGGTATAATATTTAATTTTTATTAAGAAGAAAAACATTAAGGATAAGTGTTTACTTTGGAATTTGATAGCACAGCGGAATAATATTTTGCATTCAGCTGTTTAAATGATGAAACAGAACAAATCCGCAACTTCAGGAATAATCGCTGATGGCCCATAATGAAATCGACGGCAGTAACTTCAAATTCTCTCTTATTATTGATTGATTTTCTTTTGTTTGCATTTTTCGTATGTCAAACTGTTTGGAAAACATTGTCCAGCCTGAAGTTGAAGTTTGTTCTGTTTCATCATTAAGTCGGCTGCACAAAATGACATCAAAAATTTATCAACTGTGCTAAATGTATAAGTGCAGGGAAAAGTTCTCATTCGTTACAGAAATTGTTTATACGTTTGTTCGATCAACGAATTTTTGACGTTGAGAATTGTTTGTTGTAATTTAAAGACATTATAAATTTTCTCTCGGTCTCTATACAATTTTAAATGACTGATGTATTTTTTCGTTCCAAATTAAAACAATTTTAAATACGTACGAGTATATTCATCCTTAATCCAGTTGTCAACATCGTCGTCACGTCAATGCAATACTAAAAAATAGGGGCTTGTCTATTCGCTCTCGAGAGAAATTTTGTGATACTGACAGTCTATTTCTGTTCTCTAAGGTCTAGAAAATAACTTGAGCCTGTCAATAGTATTCAGTTGCCTTCGACAATGGGTAGACAGCCCCAATTTTGGTGGGTTTTTTATTAAAAAATTCGGTTTCTTGCCAACACTGTTCATGATGCTATTATTTTTTTTTTTGCAATTGTAATAAGCAAACAAACATGTTTAAAGAAAATTTTATAAATGTTGAGTGCTGTTAAAAATACAAGATGTAGACATCATTTTTTCCACTTAATACGGCATTTCGAAGAGATAAACAATTCGCAAAAGTTCACGTTATCGCGAGTGCACTGTATTGCATTCGAATTGATCCTTAAATGAGCGATTAGAGGTTTCAATTTCACAATTTTGGAAAACGCAATTTATAGAAAAAAAAACACAATTTCTCATATTTCCCTTCCCCATCTTATTGAACAACAACTTAAGCAAGATAATTTAATGACTACTAATGCCCTCTTTTGTTTCGTAATAAAGCTATAAAAAAATAACACAATTCGTAACTATTTGTGTAATAACATTATTGCAAAACACAACCCTTATTCAACTTCAGTTAATAGTTTTTAACTTTTTTTTTGCTTTTTATCAACCAGAAGCACTATTACCAATATAAAACACCATTATCAATAGAAGCACTATTATCCATACAAAACACATCGTTATCTTTAATTACCGACAACTGTTGTTATTACTTAGAAAATGGTGGCAGTCACATGAAGGTTGTTGTCCATGATATAAAAAATACAAGGTTGGCAGCCGCAACTTAAAACGGCATCGGTATTGATTTCTTTTTATATCGTAGTCTGTATCGATATTTCAACCAACCGGTATCGATTTATACCGATAATGATGTTTTTTTTTGCTGAAGCTGTCCCAAAAGCATTATATTTGTGCTACCAATATTATTTTGCTTACCCGCCCGTTTAATACAAAATACGAAGTGCTTAATTACATCATCGTGTTTTATTTCGGACTCTGGAATTTCAGTTCCAACAAGCTCTTCACCATTTTTGTTTTGTTCATCGTTTTGTTTTACATTTCTTCGTTGAAAGGAGTACAAAATAAAATTTTTGTTCGTCAGAAAGGCACTCAATAGCAAAAATTGTGTGTTCGTTAAATGCGATGTTCATTATATCGAATGTTCGTCAAATCGGAAAACTACTGTATTTACATTATTGCTCTTACTATTATTATTATAGTCTTTGTTGTTGTTGCTATTGTTGTCCTTTTATGACTTTAATCTCAAATAAATAACTTCCATTATTTGAAAATGATATTCTTTTTTGCTTTTCAAGCCACTTTTGCTAAATCAGTATAATTGTTATAAATGCAAAAACAAACAACAACAAACAGTATGCAAAAAAAGCAAAATTACCAAAAAAAAAAGCCAGAGTAGTTAAAGTAAAAAGTTTCCTATTATTTTCTTTGTGTGTGTGTGGGTGTGCGTGTGTGTTTTATTTCACATACCAACTTTACTTTCATTCAGTTTAAGTTCATTTCATTGTGCTGACGTTAAATTGTTCTGTAAAAATTTGCAACAAAGCCTGAAATATGGACTTGTTTTCAAACAATAAATTTGGGCATTAGCTAAATGACTTTTACACTCACTCTATGTGTGTAGCTGCAACAACACCAATTACAACACTCGCCTCGTCTTTTCTCCGTAACAAAATTAAGATGAAAAAAAAAACAAATTACAAATGTGGACAAATAATAACGTTGGCATAATTTTCATACGCAGATAATGGCCATTAAATCCTTAATACACAAACTACACTGACAAACAGTGACAAAAGCTGAAAAGGACCAACAAATAAATATGCAGCAGCAACAGCAGTAGCAGCAGCAGTTATTGTCTGTTAGATATTTAAACTCTTAGCCAGTTGGTTTTGTCATTAACATGTTAATTGGAGACAGGACAGTTCCTAAATGCACTAGATTCTTGAAACCCGAAAACCCATTGACATTCATAAGAGAAGCTACGAGTTGTACAATATCTACTTGTCGAAATGTGGTTTGTCTTGGCAGAAATTGAATTCTTCTTACTAGTGTTCTGAATAAAGCTTCTTAGACAACATATGAGTGTATGTTTAAGCCACAAAAGGATTCATTTCATGTTTGTTAATGTAAAAAAGCATGTGTGTGTTTGTGTGTGCAAGTATGCCAGGATTTTCTCTTCAAATTGCAATTCGAAACCAGACTTATAGTTGTTGCATTGTTTGCCTACTTTTGCAACATGTATTTATTTCAGTTGTAAAAACAGTCATTTAGAAGTATGATTACGTTTTTAGCTTTTAAAATAAAAGAGAATTTTATTCAACTGCAAACAACATAAGTGCGATATATTTAAATAAAAAAAATGTTATGCGCTTCTAAAGTTTAAAAATTTCCTACAAAAAATATAATTTTAGTTAACAAATGAGAAGGCGCATTTTGGGTCACGATGTTTGGACAGAAAGAATAAGAATGGAGACTCAAATTTTAGTTCTTTAATGTTTTCAAGCATTTACTTTCATTTTTGGTCGCCTTATCGCTAAATGTCCTTTTCGGCAGTGGATAAAGATTCGCATTGAATGGGGAGCCCATATTTTGCAAACATATTTTGAGGAGTTTCTAACATCTTAATATTGGAAAGGAGGTAAACAAGTTAGAGAACAGCTGCATGAAGTATATCAAACTAAAAGAACACTAAGATGAAAAAAAAAAATAAAAAAATAAAAAATATAAAAAAATGAAAAATAAACAGCCAACTATTTTTTTCCATTTTTTTTAAACTAATTGGCCTCTTTTCATAATAAGACTTTTCTAATAGATTTAAGTACGCTGTATCTAAATCTGAATCCTATATGGCACCCCGAAACAGACCTGAGGTATTGGTAGCACCGCTCTACCACCGCAAGCAATAACATTAATGCCGTTTTCTTTTCGGAAAAAAGTGTAACATTTCTTTTACTTTTTATAAAAAAAATTGCTATTCAAAGTTTTTTTAAGCCAAAAATTTTGCATTGTAAGTGATAATACAATAATTTCTATTGAACTCATTATTTCAAAAAATCATTATATTGCAAATTTTCAATAAAAAGTGCAAGAAATGTTGCACTTTTTTTTAAGAAAAGAAAACGCCATAAGTTGCCAGGAATCAGCAAGATAAAATGCACCCGGCGGCAGCATTGAAATAATTTTTTTTTTACAAAGAAAAGTAACAACTCAATTAATGAATATCAACCATTTTGATGCGTTACCTTCTTACGGAAAAGAATAGTTTAGAAAGGACAGATGGTGAATGTGAGAAAGCTTAATTAACTCTTTCACAACTCTGCTATTGCGCGTTTTATTATTAATTTTCTTATAGTACTTTTGCTGCACCTTTTGTGTCAAGTAGACGCATTAATTGTTAAGCTGTTTAACCATTTCATTAATTATTTTACTTCGCCGATGATCTTACCGATGATGAAAACAACGAAGGAGGGCACTGTGATGTAGATTAGCACAGACCAGTATTGATTGCTACCGGTACTACTTTGTTCAGTTGCCAGTGCTATGCCTTCATCACTTAAGACGGGGTTCACACAGGGCAATATTTGTTGCGCAACTTTTAATTCAGCTGCGATAAAGACAGAGAAAAACCGGGTTCCTTTCTCTGTCTTTCTCTTGGCTGAATTAGAGGTGATGGAACAAAAATTGCCCTGTGTGAACCCTGTCTAAACAGTCCAACAACAGCAAATACAATACTCTTCTGAAAAATGCTTGATGTTATGACTTGTCTGAAACTGGACTCGAACCCATGTTCTATTATTATTGGCTTTACAGTCAACGCGCTAACTACTTCAGCCAAAACCAGCCTCAAAAATATTTAATTGATTATGAAATAAATATAAACTGATACCAGCTAAATGGTGAAATACAAATCAACGAGTGCAGCGGCCTCTGAAAACAGCATTTTGTCTTGGTCTCCATGTGTCATCAGAATAATTACCTTTTTTTGTTAAATTTTTTTTCTTAAAAATTAACACAATTTCAAAAAATTCTTTAGTTAAGAAAATAATTTAATTACTAGAAATCAAATTAACGGGATAAAGCCTCATTTAATAAAAAATAGCAAATAAAAATAACAACTTCCAAAAACTTTTGTTTGTTGAGGGTTTTTTAGCTTTTAAAACTTTTAAAAAACCAATGTTCAAAAGTTTTTGTATAAGATAAGAGGTTTGAAACATTTCAAAAATATGGTTTAAGGTCTACTGATGATTTGGCTTTAGCACCAATGAAATGCATGTACATATATAGATAGACCAGCTAAAAAACCCTCAACAAACAAAAGTTTTTGAAAATCTTTGAAAAAAGATATCGAGGCAATCTCGATTAATAAATATAAAAATAAAAACTTAAGGATAAATAGAAAGAAATTCAGTTAGTAACAGGTCCAGTTTCCTAAACTCTCGGTTTCTTTAACTTGATGAATAATAGTTTCCATTTCGAACTAAATTCTTTTAGACTTATGGGCTTTTCAAAGCCCAGAGATTTTGTGGCTTAAGTTTGAATTGAAAATTGCAAGGAGAATACATGTGTTGCAGATTACCAATAAATGTAAAGCACGCACGCACACACACAAAAGAATATGCCACATAAGGTATCATTATCAATTACTTTTGCAATTGCTACTACATACATACATACATACATGTGTACGTATATGAATGTACATACGAGTGTGCACACGAGTGTGCATGTATGTATGTAAGCAAACACATATTTGCTAAACGTTTAATAAGTACAAAATTGTACTTTTTGTTGGCAACAAGTTACAAAATCTTCAATAATTTTTCTCTTTTTTTCATGTTCATCATAAAACATGATTTGCAAAAGAATTGAAAAATGTCTTTTCAATAATTGCATATAATAATTTTTGTTGTTGTTGTTGCAGTCTTTGAAGTATTAATTTACTCCAACGCGAAGCAATTCCATCACACGGAAACACACAAACCCAAACGCACACAGACACACACACACGCATGCATACAAACATACGTGCACATCCGTTGCATATTATTTCAACAATTACAGTCACACTTTCCTTTCATCGCGTTTATCCCATACCAACCATGGATGCTACTCCTGGTGCCACTGCTGCTGCTGCTGTTGTTGATGATGATGATGATAACGATGGTGAGGATGAAAATGACATTTTTACCAATTTAACTGCTTCGGTGCCTTTGTGTACGCTATTGGCCAAATTGCCCTTAAATTAAGTGCATGCGCGTACGAGAGTGTATGATGGGGGGAATTTGCCATGGAAACGTTAACAACTATTAGTAAGGGGGCAGTTTGGGGAGTGCTACTGGCCCACGCTATTGTATTGGGAAAACAAAAATACTCGCAGCACAAATTCCCAAACAACTGCCATTTTCATTTGTTAAGATTTTATTATAAAAGGGGGATTTCCTTTGAATTTATTGTGTGGTTTTTGTGTTTGTTTTGCTTTCTGTATTACAGACACACACACACACACACTTCCATACACACAAGCCCACGCAAATCCGATTGTACATGAGTGAGTGAGTGTGTGTGTGTGTGAATGTCTGTTTGCTGGTGAGCAGAAATCCAATTACTAACATTAAGATAAAAAATAAAATAAAAAGCAAAAAAAAAACAAATTCTACACTTTACCAACACAAGTGGAGAGTTCTGAAGAAATCACACATGCGCCTGCCTGATTGTTAAAATAAAATTTTAATTTTTTTGGCGGGAATTGCTAAAGAAATGGAAAATTAAACCATAAATTATATTTGTAATCTGTAGAATAACAAAAATGTATAAATTTTTAAGAAATTCCAGAACAATTCAATCTGCTCTTTCTTAACTCTCTTGTAAACACATTAAATTAACAATTTCTTTTAACACTCTCATAAAATAATCAAATACACCTTTGATAACAAGATAAAAACAAAAATAATAATAAACAATAATTATTGATATTTCATTTTGTTTTCTTATTTAGATTATGAAATGCACATAAAAACACGTGTTTACTTGAGAATATCAATAAAACACGAACGCAATAAACGATCAATATGTAAATAACGATGATTTTTCGTGTGGCTGGGAAATAAAATAAAGAAAAACAAATACAATGAAACAATAACAACAACAGTTATGATGTGATAAATGTGTTCGTAAAGGTGTTTACATTTTCACACTGTAATGACAATTTAGCGTTTTTTCAGAATTTCTTTTAGATCTTTTTTTGGCTTTAAAATACCAAATGCAAGTAATTTATTTTTTTGATTATTTTCTTTCTAGGTTCTTGTATTTATTGCCAAACTATCGTAGACGACTAAATTTACAATTTTCAGGAGATTTTATTTTATTAATATTTAATGTTTATCCGTTATTGATATTAAAAAGAATTATATTTATATAAATAAATTCGCTCAGATATTATATAACGCGCTTGCGAATTTGTTGTAAAATTCATAATTTAAACTTTTTAAAAGTGCATTACGAAATCTAGATTTCAGCAAAGAACAAAATTTCAATAAAAATTTCGCGACAAAAAAATAAAATTTAACAAATAAAAATTTTATAAGCCTTAAAAAAAAATAATATTAACTGAATGAATTGAGATTGAAAAATACACTAACAAACTTAAAGCCTTAATTTGTTAAACGCAGCGTTTATACAACCCATAAGTTCCGTAAGAAATTTTTAATTTCCTCGCCGGCGCGCATTGACTACAAAGCAAATACTGTCTAAGAAAGTGGGCTCGAGCCCAGTTTCAGGCAATTCAAAGCATCCAGCATTTTTCAGATGTACATTAGTGTGCCATTGTATTTGCTGTTGTTGTTGTGGACTGTTTAAGTGACGAAGGCCTAGCACTGGTCACTGAACAGTACCGGCAGCAATTAACACTGTGGTCTATGCTAATGCAGTACATCACAGCGCCCTCCTTCGTCGGTATCGTGGCAAAAATCGCCAGCGAAGTAAAACAACTCGAACTTGATTTTTCTATATTCCTTTCTTAATGAAAATATTTTGAATTAATAATTACTTCAATTAATAAAAGTGGTGGTTTAATAATTATGAGAAATAGTACGATTAAAACTTTAAAATACTAAAATTTTAGCAATTTCCATAAAAAGCACCAGTTAATAACTTTCAGTTTTATAAATGTATGTAAAGATATTCGCTCAGCAAGTTGATTAAATCATTGGAATATTAAAAATATTTTAATTTTCGGTAGAAGAAAAGCTACAAATTTATGAAGAATTTTCAGATTGAAATGGTAAAATAGTTATTTTAGGCAAAAAATAAATAAATAAATAAAAAATCCAAAAAATTTTGAAAATCAAAATTGCTAATAAAAAATAAATAACAAAATACTGTTAATGTCAAAGGTCATACATGTCCTTTGGCACTAATGATAGTGATGAACAAAGATTTTCCCTTCGAAATCAATCTATATTCAAGTTGAATGCTATGATCATGGATATCCCCATTGATAAGTTTGCAAGTGGACTCGGATCGAAGTTGTTCAATAATGGTTCAGGCTAAGACAAACATTTAATGAAAACCCATATAAATTGAACGGGATTCGAGTTAAAGGTCTGTGTCTTAACAGAACTTAAATACGAATTCTCAACCCAAGTGTAGTTGAAAAGCATTCTTTAATTGCTTTCTCTAAAAAATTTTTGGCCTCCTTGTTATTTCAAAATCCATCCTGAAAGGTAGTCAACTCTCATTTAATAAAATACCTTTAAAATTTAATTCATTACGAGAAAAAACCACATAAATCGATTTATTTCGTTTATTCTCCTTTAGCTCGGAGTTTAACTGACTTCCATATTTCTAAGCTGATAAACAATCATCCACCTTTAGAAATACAAACATTAGAAATTTAACTAATATTTTAGCATTTTAGCTTTTCAAATCATTACTTTAAGTTAAATTTTATTGATAAATTTAAATTAATATTTAATGGTGGGCCCGAGTTCAAATACCATCAAGCCTCTTCGGAAGCAGAAAATATTTTTTTATTTATTAATGTTTTTATGGTTGAGAGGCCAAGAAAAGTAGATTAGAATACTAGCTCAAGCCCGTTTTGGTGCCAAAATACACCTCAGCAGCACGCAAGTCTATCCAATTGCACAGATTTCGCTTAACATTTCTACTATTTTTGCTAACTTTTTCTGCAGAGAGAATACGAGAAGTATTAAAATACTGAAGAACGAAATTTATTACTCTAGCAAAGCTTCCCTTTTATTTATTCTACACTCCATATTATTCGTATATCATCATTGAAAAGAATGTACAAAATTTTAAAATCAATTCTTATTTATCGCTTGTTTCACAACTAACAGGTTGACCACACTATGTTTGCATAAAATAAAGTTAAACATATAAATGTTTGCTAATGCTCATATGCTGGGGTGTAAATAAGCGAGTGTGTGTTTAAATGTGGTTTGAGTGATAAAACCCAACTGATAAGAATAATAAAATAAAAAAAGGAGAGATAACTGCGATACTTAACTGATGCCACCAACGAGACACCAGCCACAACAATACCAAAACAGCACAATAATAATAACAAAAAAAAACAAACAATAAAAAGCAAACAAATAAAACTTATACAACAAAACCGAACACAACAGAAAAATACCAATACAAATCAAGTTTCTAATCCTTCGCACAAACTCATACATCCATGCACACACACACACAGACACACATGCAAACGCATACTTGCTTAACGACAGCAAGTAAAAAATAGCTCTGCATAACAATAACAAAAAGGCAAACAAAATAAAGAGACACAAACAAAATCAACCAAACAAAATTCATGTCGCGGTTTCTCCATAAAAATTTTTGTAAAAAAAAAGAAAAGAATTGTGTGAAATGATGATACCAACCATTTTTATAAGCAACTTGGTCTTCCTTTTGCACACACGCACACGCACACACACACTAGCATACTCTCTTTCTCCCTAAACAAACAGTTAGATTTTTTACAACAACTACAACTAAAACTCTACACTTTGGGCGGAAGAAGCAGGGTGTTTGTTACAATTACACACACATACACCAAACAACAACACCAACACCAACAGCAACTTTTATTTGTTAACAACTATTTTTTACTTTTTTTTTCTTTTTTGTTGGAATGTGTGCGTTATTGCACAGCTAAAGAGGAACTGTTCTATCAAACAGTTGTTACACATTCCGCCAACAACCACAGAAATCATTACGTGTTTTTCACTTGAAAGTTTCGCATGACGCGATATTTAACGGACATTCTAGTGAAATGGTTTTCGCAAGAAACTATTTATACAATTTCTAATTAAATTTATAATAAAACAATAATAAAATGCAGAAATAAAAATTACTAAAATTGCGATTTAATTCAAAGAAATTAACAACCAAAACAAACTTTTTAATTAAAATGATTTTTTTTTGCTAAAAAGAAGTTATAAAAAATATTTTATAAAAAAGAAAAATTAACAAACAAAGTTTAATAGTGTTTGAATGAAAACTTTTAAGAACTGTGAAATTTTCTATAATTTCGAAAATGACTTTTAAACTTTTAATCAAAAATTTCATAAAGTGCAGTTCTCGATTTTAATCGATATTGTCAAGAATATTTTCAATTAGAAAAAAAAATCATATTTAAACGCTTAGAAGAAGGTAAGATTTAATTTGAAGGCTTAAAGATTTTATTTGTACCCACCCACATATTTGAAATGTTCAAGTAATTAATTTGTTAAAATTTTTCAAACTTCATAAATTAGACGAACGAACGGTAATTAAACGAAGTATGTACTTAGACAATGATCAATGACGTCAGTATGACATCGTTAGCAAAGAATCTAAGTACTTTTATTGCAGCAGTATATGTGAAATCTGACATATCATGCGCTACTTACAACTTCACTTACGATCTATGAGGCTGGTATGGAGTTCTTACGGAAATTTTGCAATCTTCTGTAGAGAAATTTGTTTTTAACCATTAACCGTTCATGCAATTATTTTTCTTTTTTCAGCAAAATTGTAATAAAAGTTTTTAATTTTTAAATTTATAATTGTAAAAAACATATTAATTTGACAATTGAATGAAAGTCTTTCCATTCACTTTATGAAGTGTGTGGTCTAGAATCAATTCAATTGAAAGACTAAATTGAAACGTGTATGGTGTGCTTTATCGGTTGACCTCAAGCTTAAACAAGTATTTTATTAAAATATTAATAAAAAAATCGAAAATGTAGAATAATTTATTTATTTTAATGATATACATTTTATTTAATCTACATACTCTCAACCAAGAATGATAAAAATAAGTTTTATTATTCGTGCTCTCAACATCATGAACCCATTTTGTCGCTGCAGCTTTAAAATTTCAGATATATTAATTTAAGCAAAAAAAAATTGGTCTAACATTTGCGCTAAGTTCCACGTTTCGTGGAATACAATTGTTTGTCTTCGTAAGGTGGATAGCCTTAGTCGCTAGTGCTTTAGCTTTAAGATTTATTGTAATTTTAATTATAATAAATATCTAAATAAATAAATAAATAAATTTCATTCTAGATGTTCGACATGATCATAAGAGCCAAACATTAATGAGAGCTTGCGCGACTGTGATTGTACCAACTTTGCTTTTGAGCTTTACGTTTGGCGGATATTTTTGCCCTTTTCGGAACTAAACCAATTTTCTTGATTCAATGGCTTATATTTCGTTTTAAATCTCTATATGAATCTTTTAGGTGTTTCCCTCACAATCTTAAAACATGAAGGCAGAAAGGCAAACAAATTATTTGTTAAAAATTAACAAAAATTTAACGAATTACTCATATTTTATAAATAAAAATCAATTTCTTCGCGCTGATTTTAAGTTTAAAGCGTCCGCAAGTCTATAGGCTTTTAGAGCATTTAAAATAAAACACTATCTCGATCAAAATATACACACATAAACACGCACATAAATTCTAAATTCACATAAGTGATCAAATATAGTAAACCGATTTAAGTTTGTTAATCTTTCTAAAATTATTTTTGGTCAGAGGTGACTATTTAACGATGTGAAAACAAATTATTTAATCTTTTTTCTAAACGTCTCGCTCATCAAATTGATTTAGTTTACATGTCCACAATTGTTATTTATACGTCAGTCAGCAGTGATGCCACGCGCAGGGAATTTCCCCTTTCTGTAGGGAATTTGTTGGAAAATTTCCAGCGAAGGAAAAAGGAAAGATTTTTCAGTAAATACAAGCGCATGTATTTTTTTTAATGCAAAAAGGTGTAACTATACTCTTGTAAAATATTATCTTGTCTTTTTAAAAAATAAATAAGTCTCTCTACATTAAAAAAAATAATTAAAAGAATTGCAAAGAATACTTCATTCAGTATTATTGAATTATTCATTATTAAAAGAACTAGAGTACGCCTAGTGGTCGAAATTCGACCGCCAGTTCTAGTTGCATTCATTTAAACAGAAGAAACTACCTAATTACTTATTCCCTTCCCCATGGAAAAATCAATAAACCAAATAAAATTGCATACAAACACGTACATTTATAAAAAAAATCTTATTACTTATATACATATGTATGTAGGTACTCTTAAACACTCTCATCGATTTGCTTGAACCAATAGTTACATAAATGAATGCGTGTACGTGTGTATTTTTAGCATTTGTAGTGGTGTCAACTTTATGAGCCTTTTATTCTTTTATTACTGAACCAATTTAAATAATATATAATCGGGTCACTAAAGCTCAACAATGTTTACCACTTGGCAAAAGAATGAACAAAATCGGTTGGCAAACAAAGGAGAAAAAGGGATCTAAAAATTTTTCTTTGCCTATTTATATATAGATGAAATGTGTAGTTACGTCCGTTTGCATTTATGATGACGATATAAAAGTAAATTTAAAAATTTGTTGCAGTATTACGTATTATTTTAAAGTATATTATAGGTATTATATTTCATACTGAGAAAAGCATTTTTTGACAAATAATAGAGACGACGAAAGTCAAAGATTTTCTTTTGAATAGAAATTGTATGAAAGATAAAAACAAAATTGAAAAAATTGTTCTTTATTAAAGTGTAAATTGAGACTTTTTAAAAATATATATTAAGCTATTTTAATTATTTAAATGCACTCTTCGAAACCAAAAAAAAACTCTTGGTTCATTCTTTCCATTCCAGGTCACAACCTCCATAATCCGGACAGATATAGTTGCAGCTACTGTCCGGATTAGTGGATTGTCCGGACTACAGTTAAAATGAAATTTTAAATGCAATATGTATACATAATTTATTTTTATTACCGAAAACAAAAATAAGTACACATAAGAATTCATTTCTATTTAATTAATTTACAGAAAATATAAAGAACCATAATAAAAGCGAGCAAAATATTCATTTTGAAAAATAAGAGTTTATTTTTGTTTGAATACACACACAAATCTTTATGTAATTTGCCAGCTTTATTTTTAAATTCTTTTTAATAAAATATCCTTTTCTGTCGCTTTGGTTTGGTAGACCCATAAAATAGCTTTTGAAAACAGTTCGCTACGCAAACTCAATTAAACTAAAATCGTTTACATTTTAATTTAATAAAATTTTGAAAAAAATTTACTGAGAAAAAAGAACAAATTTAAATGTCCGAATTAATGGATTGTCCGAATTACTGGATAGTCCGAATCAGCGAGTGTCCGGATTAGGGAGTTTGTACTACTGTATTTCTCTTTTTTTTTTTAACTTGGACAAAATTTTATTAAGAAATCAGAATTAAGATTTGATATTGATTACCTTGAAAGATCTCCACATCCTGATTTAAAAAACAAAATCAAGAAATCTACATTGGCAATCAATTGCGAAGAATTAATTTAGAAAATGATGCAGCAGAGCGCCAAGCAGATAAAATCTAAAACTTTAGTTTTACATAACAGCTCGCGCCTAAGAAAATTCAAAGGGCTTCCTTTAAAAATTAAATAAATTTTGCAGAAATGTAATTTAGCACAGACGTTTGAGAACTATGATGGCACAAAGGCTGACATTGGAGGTTGACAAATTGATGTTATTTTTATGACACATAGAAAAAACCAATGTAAAATCAACATGAAGAAATGTTGATATCAATATCCAATTGAATTTAATTTTAACATTGTTTTAAGTTACATCAATGGTTAAAATTGTTAATTTAGTATTAAAATATGTTGATTTGAAATTAATCACATTGAAATAACATTGTACATTTTAAATTTTACCTTTAATATCATGTTATATTAACATGAAACGCTTATGAAGCAAAATGGTTAACAAAACTAGTTGAATCAACCTTGTTTTAGTTGATTTTACAATGATTTTTTTTCTGTGTGTAGTATTTAATAAATGTAAAAAATTTTAAAAATGTAAATAAAATGTTCCTTTTTTTCTAAAATCAATGAATTTTTTTAGTAGGGAAAAAAATTTAGGGAACTTTGTTTTGAGTGTAGAGAAAGAGCAGGGGATTTATTTGGGACATGTAGGGATTTTGTTAAATTTTTACTGGCATCACTGACGTCAGTGTAGCATCACCCAGTAAAAACTTGCTAATGACTTCTATTAAGAGCAACATACTTTTCCACACAGACTACACACCGTCTGCATTACTTTAGAGTAGTTTTATCAATGCTTACTAGTAGATAAACTAGTTAAGTTTTTGTGTGAGAGACGCAATAGTAGAATGGGCGCTTATCATACAGAAGGGTTGGCTGTTCAACACCTGGAGAAGCGACAAGTTTTTCTTGTTAATTGTGTGAGTGTTTGTGAAAATGTGTTTTTAGCGGAGCACGATAAGAAAGTTGTGAAAACACTGACAGCAGACTTTTAATTTTTATTGTAATTTATTTATTCAATTACTTCTTAAATGTTGAGATTTTAAAGTCTCTATTTGTAATTCGGTGGAGTAATTGCCTCGAAAGTCTTGGCCATCTTGAAGTAATGAGCACGACAACTCAAAATAGGAGTAATAAAAAGCATTTACTTTCTATTTTTATTAGCATTTGAACTTATTGATTTGCCATCTTAATTGTTGCTGGGTAGATGAACAAAACACAACACAAAATTAAAAAACTAAAACACAAATAAAATTAAATAATTAAAGAAAATAAATCCCAGAATTTAACTGAAAACTAGAGTTGAGAAAGAGATTAAATAATTTGTTTTATTTAAATTGTTAAATGATCACCTCTGACCCGAAGCCAAAAAAGATTAAATCTTAACAAATTAACAATAATTGTTCATAAAAAATAAAAAAAAACTTTTTTCCAGATGTTCGACAACGACATCTCTGAAACGGATCACTCGGTGGATTTTAATGAAAGTTGCGGCAATAGAAATGGTTTTTTTTCAGATTAAGATTTGCTTTGGAATTCGATGGCTGCAGTAAGCAGAGCTGTCAGATGAGGCGATTTCTCGCCAAACTTGTTTGGTATTCTAATTTTCGATTTGGCGACATGACGTTATTTTTGGAGATTTATAAAATGGTTGGCAATTTTGTTGGCTATTTTTATGAGCCATGAAATTGTTTTAAGAATCGTTAAAGTCAATACAAAAAAATCGTATTATTTTTATTTCTGATATTTTTATGATTTTTAAAGATTTTTATGAACACACCCTTTGATGTTTACGAGACACAATAGACAAAATTACTGTTTGTTAATTAGAAAAAATTATTTTAATGATGATATTCCATCTCATTTAAATCAGTTTTGGCCAAAAGTTTATAACTATAAAGATGCGACAGGTACGTAACATTTCAAAGAACTTGCGTTGGCTGTAATTCTAAATTGTAACGCCCTGTCTGTTTTGAAATGGCGTTTTCAATAATGAACTCCACTTAAACTGGCCTTCGAAATAAAATGCAATGCGAACTTCTTGACGTGTTATTACGGAGTGCACATGTTACACTTCTCTTGTGCCTTCGCAAGAAATGTTGAATAAATTTAATTCCCATACAATGTATTCTTCCAAAAAAGAAGACCATGCGAAATATCTTGGCGATGAAGTATTTATAGCAATTTAGATATAGAATAGAACTGCAACTATATCGAATATATTTATATCAAATATTTGTTGAAAACTAACCACAAAAATTCTTCTATTTGATGCTTTAATGTGATTGTGTTCGGGTTCATTTTTGAAAAGTAAAAACAAAAGTTCATTGGACGATAACGATATTGATAATAAATACTTTCGTATATTCAAAATAAAAATCAGGAATTCTAAACCTGGGGATAATGGTCTAATTTAACGTTAATTAGTGATGGTAAAATTTGAATGTTCATAGTGGTGAAGTTTTGTTTGCTTTAAAAACAACGAATAATACCTTCCGCAATACAAATAACTCTCGTATCCTTTTTCGAGTCATAATTTGTATAAATACAAATTTGAAATCACATTCAACCGAGCCACCTAAAAATAGTGGCGGATACATGGAAACACAAATGAACACTGATGATGAGAGTATAGCGGCTCCCGAAAAACAACGTTTTTTCTGTTCTGCCGTGTAAATTGAAATTAATTAGTGTTAAAATTTTTCGTTGTTACTTTGGAATATTGTCTCATGTCCAATTCTTTCTGACTAAAAATGTTACGAACTTTAGCCAAAATAATAATCACTTTGGATTATAGAGCGATTCAAGTGTCTATCAATTATATATAATTAAGAAATCAAAAGGTCTGTCACACATGCCGATTTGATTTCGCTTCCGGAATTTCATTCGATTCTTAAGATTCCATTCTTTTATCTTTATTTTTGCAGCACAAAAGCTGGTTTAATTCAAGGCCCAACATTAAAATTATTGTAACACGCAAAGCAAAGCAATTTTTAATTTCAAATGCAAAGCTTGATTAGCAAATATTTCTTTGGCGAACATTGTAAGTTAATTCAGAAATATTTTTTGTCAATTTAGATTTGAAAATTAAAAATAGTTGAATTTTGAAAAGAAATCATTTCACGTGTTCTAAAGCAGCAAAACGCGTGTTCAATTCCTCGCTCGGATGGAGTTTAACTCTTCATATAAAACTTTTTCTCTTTTTGTTTTGTCACACTATAAATTCTAAGCATTTTGAGAAGCTTCCCCGGGAAGTGTCTTTAATGCATGTGATAAAATAAATAATTTCTTTACTCACCTGCAATTAATTTTTTCCAAATTACACAGCTCGATCAAAAGCTCAAATTAGTATTCGCATAAGAAACTAAAAAGAAAAAAATTAAAGAAATATTATCTGAATGTATTTAAAAGTTATTTAAATAAAATAATTTTATTAAAAAAAACACAATTAAGACTTGCGAAACAAAAATTCTAATATAATTATGCACATTTCTTATCGCTTATAGCTTCCAAATCACATGTGTTGTACAATTGAAAAGCAACTTTTAGACAAAAAGATTTCCATTTAAAAATACGAAAAGCGAAAGAAGAAAGAAAAAAAAAGAAAACAAAAAAAACCACAATGTCCACATTTTGTGCAATTTTACATCAGCACCAGCAGGAGCAACTGAGGCAAAGTATTTCGCCACAACTGGCTGGATCAATTGTTAATATGAGCTCATCACAGAAACAGTCAAGTTCTTCGCCGATACTGAGCAGCAGCAGTAGCAACAACAATTACAATACACTAACAATGTCGCCCAATTCAAGTGACCCGGCCAACATACTCCAACACACTCTTCATCTAAACAATGGACACAGTAACAACAATAATAACAACAACAACATTAGCACAAGTGGCAGCAATTCTATGCATCACAACGACCATATTAAAAGGCCAATGAATGCCTTTATGGTCTGGTCCAGAGGACAACGACGCAAAATGGCGCAAGATAATCCAAAAATGCACAATTCTGAGATATCAAAACGGCTGGGAGCGGAATGGAAACTACTTACGGAAGGACAAAAGCGACCATTCATTGATGAGGCCAAACGTTTGAGGTGAGAATAGAAAAATTACAAAAAAAAAAAACAATTCTAATGTATTTATGTACGCAGATGTGCGTGTGTGCGCGTGTGAGTGTGTGCTTTGTTGATGTATGAGTGTGACCATACATTTTCAAGTGAAAACAATGGCGAGAACAATCGCTTTTTAGAAAACAATAGTCATCCATTGTGTTGTTCTTAACTTTCTGTAGTGGAAAAGTCTTCATACGTACAGTGCGGGTTCTTAGAAAACAGCACAAGTGTAAAAATAGAGAAGGTGTTTTTTATTTATTTATTTAAAGAATACTTTTGAAAAAGCAAATGTAGTATTTCAGAAGTAGAACTGTTCTTGTGGTTCCTTTTTAAATAGTCCTTGTCCATCATTTCGGCATGTAGCATTTAAAAATTCACAAGTACCTCACAAGTAGCCAGCCACTTTTAAGGATGTTCTTTAGAAAATTTACTTCTTTTTTAAATTGCCTTTTTTTAAATTAATTTTTTTACAAACATTTATATTTTTTCAATACCTTTTTTTAAATTTACATTATTTTAAAAATTTACTTCTTTTTTAAATTTACTTTCTTTTAAATTTCCTTTTCAAAAAAAAAATTCCTTTTTTTAAAAATGTACTTTATTTAAGAAATTTACATTGGTCGCGTTCATAAGACGTAACTGTTGCGCAACCGTTTAGTGTTTGTCTTAGAAACGCAGAGTTGAGTAGGTCCGCTCCACACAACAGTTGACTATTTGCTGCCATAAATTTTTTTCGCATTGTGCATTTTTATGTTCTGAATATTAAATTTGTGGTGCAGATTTTAAAATAAAACTGGAAAATTCCTGCCAAGAAAAACTTCATTGCAAATTCTGTGTAGTCCATACTTTTAAGTCTAAGCCAAACTAATTAATTTAGCAAATTTAAATTATTTCTTTTACAGCATTTTTATTTCTTCTCAATTTGTTTACATTAATCAGCTGTTCATTATTCAATTATTCATCAAGCCGTTTCTAAGATGTAACTGTTGGGCTCAACAGTTGACAACAGTTTCACAACGGTTGAGCTCAACAGCTACGTCTTATGAACGCGACCATTGTAAAATATGTTTTTTGTATACGAGTAGATGTTATTCAAAAAGTACTTTTACGTGCAATTTTTAAAAATATATACCTTTTCAAAAAGTACTTTTCATTGTACTCTTATCCAAAGTATTTTCTTAAAAGAAGCTTTGGAAACAATTAATGAAACTTCAATGTGACTTAAATATGACTTGACTATGAATAGACTTTGGCAAGATTGTGAACATATAATAACGAGACTATTGCTTGACTAGTCCATTATTGAACTATGATTAGACTATGCCTAGGCTGTGATCATCAGACCATGAGTAGACTATATTCAGACCATGATTGGCCTATCCTCTACTCTATGACTTGACTATTATCGCTGTCTTGTAGTCTATGACTAGAATACACTTTGAATTAGAGATTAGTTTTTTGTTTCTATTACGTCAGGATGCATAAACGTGAGTATTAAGCACAACTTAGTGTGAGTGAGCATGCATGAATAGATTTTTAGCGTGATTGTTTAGTGATTTTTTTTGTTATATTATAATTTTTTACATTTAATTTTTGTTAATTATTTAATATTTTTTTTACGTTAGTACTCGTACTTCGTGAGTGTGTACATGCGTAGATTTTCGGCGTGATTGTTTCGTGATTTTTTTTGTCTTTTTATAATTTTTTTCATTTAAATTTTTATTTTTTTTATTATTTTATAGTTTGCCAAAATATAAGGCCGTGCTTGAGTAATTTTTTTTATCGTGAGCCAATATAAGCGTGACTATGATTGACTGTGAGTTGAATATGACTCACCTGTGACTTGACTAAGACTAGGCTGCGGCTCGACTGTGAATCCTGTTGTTAACAAGCTTAAAAACTAATTTTGCCAACTTTAATTTAAGAAGTAATAATATATTCGAAACGAAAAAAAAGTACTAGAATTTAAAAAAAAAATATTCGAAAAACTGTTCGAATAATTTAATTTAAGAAGTTATATTATATTCGAAACTATGAAAAAGTACAAGAATTATTTAAAACAACACATTCGAATATTCGACAAAAGCTGCTGTTTGAATAATTTTTTATTCGGAATTGAAAAATTGTTATTCGAATAACAACTCTGGCTGCATCTATGCCGGAAGAAAGTCTTCTTGCAATTCATATTCAAACCTGCCCTCTTCAAATATCGCTGAGTGTGAACATGTTGTGTTAATGTTTCTAACATTTTGGTTTTTTTTTAACAAATCGACAATTACTTTTTCATATCTTTAGGAAACATACAAAACTTGGAATTTATTTTTTTCTTAAACAAAAATTTATATTGTTTACAATACAACACTCAACTCACAAATAAAAACGAAAGCGGGAGCAACATCGATGACAAATGAGTTCGAGCGACGCCTGACATTTGTGAAATTGTTCCCTGCATTCGACAATTATCAAAAATTAAATAAAATTTTGCTATTAAATAAATAACTACAGACTGGTTTATCGTCTTTAAATAAAATTTAATATAAAAATAATAAAAGTTATTTATTATTTACAAATTTACTTCATTTAAACTGTTAAACTGTCTTAATCCGTTTATTGATGATTTAAAATTAAAATGTCTGACAGAAAATGAATGAATGAAATCATTTCAATGTTCTGTTTTTTTGTGTTTTTTTTTAAATAAATAATTAAATAGGAAACATGAGAATAAATATCTATTTGTGCAACAAAATTAAAACCAGCAGCCAAATGTTAAATACAATTTTTAAATTTAACGTTTTTTTTCTTTAATTTTACTTTAACCGAATCTTTATTAATATACAAAATTTAAACTCTCGATTTTGTTTCAATTCAAAAATTAAATTTTAATTTAAAGTGATTTTTTTTCTTTCTTTCAAATCAAGATAACATTTGTGTGTCCATAAAAGTATTTCGCTTTCTGCTGATATGTTGAAAAAGGTGTGTATTTTTTTTATTGCTTGAACCTGGACAATGTTTACCAAAGATATTTCGAAAAGATACTCCTCACTCAGGTCGTGCAAAGAAAACAACGCAACCAACTGATAAGAACAAAAAAAGCAGGGAATCTAAAACAAACTCGTGAGATTGAAAGAATTCAATTGTCTCAATAGAACAATAAAAACGCTAAAGAAATTAATAGTGTTTATATTTGATAATGAAGTAAACAAAAAGCAGGCAGATGCTGAAAAGAATGAATTGATTGATAATATAAATCAAGTTAATCTTTCTTAAGTGATAAAATCTACGTTTAAATGCAGAATTATTCTTCGATGCGTTCTTTGGATTGTGTAAAAGTTTTATAAAAATATCTTGTTTACTCAACTCTTGAAGGGAGAATACTTTTTTGTTTAAGTTTTTCATTGAGGTGTCGATTACGGAGGGCAACCAAATCTCAGTTGCTGGTTGCTGACAGCGATATTACGGATGGTAACTGGCAATTAGAGTTGTAAGTTTTTGCTGCTATTTAATGTTTTTTTGACAACCACAGATTTTTGGTTACGAGTACCAACTGGCAACGCAACTGAAGTTTGGTTGCTATCCACAACAGTTTTCTGAAGAACATCGAGCTTTTTTGAGTTATGACGTTATTTGAGTAACTCAGCGAAATGTAGATGGACTTATAAAGTCATATATGACTATTATGTATTGTCATAAATACTTTTTATACTTTTAATTAAATAAATTTAATGAAATACATTTTGTTACAAGTCATATAATAAAACAATAATTACATGGTCGCAGACGAAAAAAGAAATGGTAATATTGATTACACAGATTTAAATAAAATCTTTTGTTTGTTGAAAATCTTTGAAAAAAGATATCGAGGCAATCTCGATTAATAAATTTATAAAATAAATACCTTTAAATTCCATTCCGGCAGCTAAATTCAAAACTATAAATAAAGCAGACAAGCAAACACACGTTTTTCTTCTCTTATCATTTTATGGTACTAAATATAATTCAATTAATAAATCATTAAATACACATGATTATGATTATATGACTCATTCCGAACTGATGGCAACAAAATTATTTAACACTCTTCTCCTCTTGCAGAGCTCTACACATGAAAGAACATCCCGACTATAAATATCGACCGCGACGAAAACCTAAGACCCTTAACAAATCACCGGTGCCTTCGGGTCACAGTAGCGGTAGTGGCAGCAGCAACAACAACAACAACGGCCATAATAACAAAGACTCGCAGCTGCACAGCAACAATGGTCTGACATTAAAACAACAACATCAAGCCAATAATCATCATCATCATCAGACGCAGGTCAATTTAGCAACACAAAAATACAATTTCGGTTCTCCCCTGGAATTAACTCTAAATATGCCACCGCGTGTCACAAATGCATTTCCTGCAGCCTTGTCTCACTACCCCTTAGATCCAACTATAGCGCTCGACTTGCAGGCCCGCTTACAGGCCATGTATGCCGGCAGTTTGTATCATCCCTGGCGTTATTTTGGCTGCACACCACTCATTAGTCCTGAAACGCCACCCTCACCGCCCAGCAGCAATAGCACGGGAATTTCTTCATACGGCTGCAGCATAAAATCAGCAAAATCATCGCCAACTTTAGCGCTGCCCGCCCAGGCACCGCCCAATATTATTTGACCAACTCCTCTGCGTTACGGAGCCGTAGAACCTGCCGTTTGAGAAATTTCTTAAGAGAAACCGTTTTACAAGCTTCAACTAAAACGTCTTCAAGTTTTAAGCGCTCGAAAGTGCTACAAAACGCAACAATAAACGCCAGCTATTTAAGCTTTTGTGAAACCACAAATAGATAAATTTTTGCTCAAGGAGAAGAAACGTTTCTCGCTGTGTAATATATGAAATTAAAATTATATCAAAATGAAAAACAAAAAGAAAATGAAAATTATAAACACGCGCTTAAATGCAAAATAGATCGGTATATTTTTTGTGATAATGTCAGTAAACAAATTAAAAAATAAAAAAAAAAATTCAAAATAAAAAAAAATATTTGTTGTTTTTTTCTTCAATGAGAAAGTCATCATAGTCGGGTCGTAAATAAGTTAAGGATCAAGTCGAGCAACACTGCCAGGTTAAAGTGGAATCATAGTCAACTCGTAGCCAACTCTTAGTCGAACGCGAGCAAAGTCATTATCCATTCATAATCAAACGCGGTTCCAGAGGAGCGAGGAAAAGGAATACTTTCCATTCCTCCTTTCTATTGCGCTGCTAAATAAATTTGTAAATATTGTGTGCTTCATTTTAAATTGTCCCTCCCAAGAGCTTGCGCTGAATTTGCGTTTGTTTATAGTGTCAATTCGCAGTCAAGTCATGGATTAGGCGGAGCAAAGCCATTGTCAAGTCATCTATATAATTAATAGGCAAACACGTTTTCTTAGATCCATTTTACGCCCGTAATACTGAACTGATTTTGGAAAGATTTAGATGATTTCAAGGTTTTTTTAAGGGCCCCATACACTACACCAGCATGCACGCACAATCAAGTGTTGATGCCAGTGATTTGGTCGTGTATGGGCATTTTGTGTGATTGTACGCTTTGCTGCAGCGATATCAAACAGAATTTCATATTTTGCTGATGGCGCCAGTTTGTGATATTTTGGATGAAAAGTTGTCAAAGAGCAAACATCGGGATAAAACACATTTAATTGAATAAACTACTCATAAATTAAGAAAAAAGAAACAAAATATGTATTTTATAGTCTTTCTGAAATAAAACAAATCATTTCTGATACATTTTTAATAAAAATATAAGCATTTCCATTAATTTGTAGTTTCAAAACAATATCAATAATAAATGCGGTGCGCACTAGTTGCAACAACTCATTCGTACAAAATTTTTAAAGAAATGAATATTGCACCAGTATATTTGTATGGTACTCGTATGTGTCTCGAGCACGATGCAACATCACTTGTTGGCGGCAGTATGCTGGAGTAGTGTATGGTTTGCTTTACATAGATGTGCCCAATATTAATTTTATTTAAATCGGTTCAGTATTTTGGGCGCTATTAGAGTTTAAAGTTGCTACTAATACATGCTCAATTAATTTACATCCATGTATCATCTTCAAGTTGAAAAATAAACAAAGTGTGCATGTGTGTTTGTGTAATTGGCTTTTGCATAGAAATGAGAGAGAGCTTTTTCTATATGTACGAGTACTTTGTTAACAAAAAAGAGCTAAAAAGTTTTAAGTTGTTTATTTAGATTTTTTTTGTTTTTGTATTTTATTGTATGTCGTTATGTAAATGGTTACGGCCATATTAATAAGCGATTAATAAAGTTAATGAGTGCGTTGAAATCGGTTTTCCCATATACAATTCCAAACCGACTATAAATTTATTACTCGTTTATGAATATGGCCATTATTATTATTTAATTACAAGAATATGGTTGATTGCGTCGGCCATAGGAAATATTAGTAGTAAATTATCTGACTAGTCGTATTCAAGTTATAGTCTAGTCATACTCTCATTATAGTCAAATCAAAGGCAAGTCATAGTCAATTAAGAAGGTATTGATAATCAAGTTATAGCGAACTCATTGTAAATTCATAGCTAACCATGCTCTAGTCATAGTCTAGGCATAGAAAAGTTATAGTTCACACAAGTTGTAGTCACACTAAAGTCGAAGCCAAATCGTAATCAAGTCATATTTAATTCAAGTCATTGTCTAATCAAAGTTTAGTCACAATCTAGCCGTAGCAAAGTCATAACCAATTCATATTCAAGTTATAAGTCAAGTCATAGTCCACTTAAGTTGGTCACGTCACCCTAAATTCGAAGTCGACTCGTAGTCAAATCGTAGTCAAGTCATATTCAATTCATAGTTAATTCATGGTGTATTCAAAATATAGTCATAATCTAGGCACAATGAAGTCATAATCCAGTCTAGTCAAGTCATAGGCAAATCATATTCAAGTTATAGTGAAGTCATAGTCTAGTTATGTTCCAGTCATAGTCTAGGCGCAGTAAAGTCTACTCAAGTTGTATTCAAGTCACAATGATGTCGAAGTAAAATCGTGGTAAAGTCATATTCAATTCATGTTCAAGTCATAGTTTAGTCAAGGTCTATTTTAATCTAATCACAATCTAAGCACAGCAAAGTCAATGTTAATTCAAAGTCAAATCATACTCAAGTTTAGTCAAGTCATATAAAAGTTATAGTGAAGTCATAGTTATAGTCAAGAACATATTTCCAATTTAGTTAGAATCTATATATAACTGGACGGGTGTATGTAACTTTGAGAAATTGGTTCTATTGGAGCTCCGCAGGTTAGAAGCGATTCCCAGAAGAATCAGTATAGTTTAGTTGGGGTCTAAACTCAAAATATTCTGTACGTAAAATTAACTGAAATTGTAATTTAAAATAAATGAAAGTTCACTTAAAAACCGGTCTACTGATTTTTCATTTAAATTGAAACAAAAGTTCATTCAATTTTTAAAGTTCAAAAATTAATTGACTTTAGCCCGTAAAAATAAAAGATTTTTCCTTTGTTTGTGTGAGAGAGGAAATCTCAAACAAATCAAATAATGCAAGCAAAGAAAAAAAAACAGCACTTGAAAACAACGGACAATATTGAATGTAACCGAAAATCCGTATTAATATGTCCTTAGTTTTTTGAATGAATGTTAGAATCAGTTCAAAATAAAATTGCTGATAATTTTAAATGTTTATTCTTTTAAAAATGACTGAACGGATTACTTCTTGAATAACGTACAGTCCGTTACTGTAATAATATTGTGAGTGTAGTAACTTACCTTGTCTATTCCGTGACGGATAGCCTTCCTTGCGGCCGTACTACAGGGAAACTTTGGGTCGGTGTACCGAGTTAGTCGTAGTCGTGGTCTAGGCACACTAAAGTCCACGAAGTTGTAGTCAAGCCACAATAAACTCGAACTCAAGTCATAGTCAAATCATATTTCAGTCATAGTCCTGGATTAGTCAAGTCAGAGTTAAGCTATAGTCAAATCTAATAAAGGTTAAGCAGTACGCTAGCTTAAGTTAAACGATTAATAAAGTTAATGTGTGCATTAAAACGGGGTCTCCCATATAAATATAAATCCAACATTAAACCAACTATAACTTTATTAATCGTTTGTGAATAAGGCCTTAAGTCATAGCCAAGTTACAGACAATTAATATATAATTCACAGTCAAGTTAGAGTGAAATCATAGAGACAACAGCTAATGAAATCATTGTAAAGTAATCAAAATCATATTTCGATGAGGCATACTTATTCATATTAAAGACAGAGTCGAATTATAGTAAAACTAAAGTTGGATCTTAGTCAAGTTATTTACCAAATCCTGCCTCAAGTTATATTAAAACTAACGACAAAGCGCGGACAAGTTATAGACAAGTTGAAGTCGTATCCTAAAGAAGTAACAATCAAGTTATGAGCCAATCAGTGTCGAGTTCTAGTCACATCGATTAACTCACAGTTAAGTTATATCTTAGTCAGAATAACATCAAAATATCTTAGTCAGAACTAACAGGCCAACCTAAATTAGCGCGTCAAGCGTAGCGTTTTCCAACGCGTAGCTTTTACGCTGAACTGACTTACATAAATAAGAGCGTCAACGCTGTTTCATAAACAGTAATGTTAATTTATTTAATTTAATAAAAACCACAAAATATAAATTAATATGGAGATAAAACCGCTGATTGGCCTAAAACTATCTAAATTGACACTACTTTGTATAAAAACAAAACAAAACTTTGACAATAACAAAAGGAAACAGGGGGAAAAAAGCTGTTTTTTAACAGCCAACTTCACTACTTAACGCGCCGTCGAAATCGGACTTTCCAATTGCAAAGCGTTGAGGCCGCGCTGTTTGGGTTTCCTTCATACACTTTATATGAGCATGAGAATTTTTGACAGATATAAAGCGCTTGACGCGCTGATTTAGGTTGGTCTGTAAGTCAAGTCATAGCCAAGTCAAAATCTCGACATAGCTGAGCTGCACTCAAGATAAAAGTCCAGTTGTATTTTTTTAAATCTAATCTCAACAAAATAATTGTTGAATTTTATTCATAATTAAGATAAGTACGAGTATTTCCTAAATTGCAAGGAATACCCAGTTGGAATCATTAAAAAGCAACTTTTCGAAATATGTATGTTTTAAATAGACAACAACATTTACACATATTTCATATTTTATATCATCAAAGAATGAGACTGCAGTAAATACATTTACGTGTAGAAGTTGGGGAAAAACCTTAAGTTAACTGTCAGATTGTTTTACGAAAATCACAAAGTGAGAAAACGTAAACATGAAATCATTATGTTTTTTGATGCGTTCATTATTCACTTAAATTGCAATTGAAATAATCTCAGCATTCAACAGTGAACGTTAAACAAACGACGGCTAAGACAAATTACTTATCTCAATCATATGGAAAAAAAATCTTCCCTTAAACAAGCTTTTCTAGCTTAATGAAAGGGAAGGGGTGGGCGAGCCGTGAGTAATTTTTCATAAAACAAACATACACAGGCGGCGTTTATGCGTATTAAATTCAATTTAAATACCCACTTGTGTACGCACTCATCTGTGGGATTACAATCTAAGAGTAACAATGCTTTGGGAGATTAACACACACAATAAGTTCTCAGTCAGTCTCAACAAAATCTCCCCCTCCAAAATAAAAAGAAAAAAAATATTGTAAACAGCAAAATCTTCATAAACATCATCCAACTACAAATTGAAAATAAGTTATTAAAAATACAAATACGTTATTTACGCACTTACGGATGACAATATTTTTTTTTTTTTTTGCAATTTATAAAGTATTTAAGTCTTTTTCACTCACAAAGGATACAATAACCCATTTTTTGGTAAGAATAGCAGAGATACAAAGAAACAATTTAAATATTCTGGTGGCATGTGTGTGTGTGTGTGTATGCATGTGTGTATGTATTTATGTATTTAAATACGTGTGTGCACTTTTTTCTTTTGAGAATAAATTGTCACTTTTGCTATTGCTGCTGCTGCTGCTTTAGTCCATTTAAAAGCTATAAAATGCTACAAAAATAAGTATTCAAACAGAACACAACACAATTGCACAGCGTTAGAAAACTACAAACAAACAAACAAACAAACGAACAAACAAACGAACGCAAAGAAATAGACAAAAAACACTAAAACTGATAAGAACCATTCACAGTCATGCTAATAGTTCTTTCTTCTATTATACGACCATTTGTTTGCATTTGTTCTTGTTCTTGTTCTATTACGCACTCTAACCTTTCGCTTTGCCATTTCAATTTATTCACCTCCCTCCCTCCCACTCCGCCATACTACACAATTTCCGCTTTCAACACAAACAATCTACAAATGCGCTTCATTTGGGTGATTTTTTCGTTCCTTCGCACTCGCACAAGGTCATTTTGACTTTCATTGTACAATTTTTAGATTTCTCATAATATTTCCTTCAATACATAGAAAATGTTAAATTAAAGAAAAATATATTTTGTCATAGTCTGTCTAGTCGCAGGGTGGTTGTATAACATACTTGATTTTGTCAGAGTCTAGTCGTAGTGAAGTCATGGAGTACTAATAAACAAGGTACAGCTTTAAAAAATCAGGGCTTAGTGGAGGCATAGTCTTGCTATAGCCAAGAAGTTATATTCATAGACTAGACCCCTCAATGTCAAATTCTAGTCTACTCCAGTCATCGGCTAGCGACTGCCTGGTGAAAGTCACCTCTAGTCATATTAGAGTCAAAGTCACAGTTTAAGTATTCTCTCAAAGTCAAGGTATAATATAATTAACACAAATAGCAATATATGTAATCTTTAAAATTAATAACGAAATAATTAAAAAAGTAGAACAAATTAAGTATTTGGGCTTTGTAATCGACAAAAACTTAAATTTTAAAAGCCATTTATATTTATATTTGTAAAAAAAATTGGAAAAAATTGTTATTTTTTAACAACATATATAACACGATCGTTAAACCACACTTTGAGTTTGGGTCAACAATATTGTATTCGTGCTGTACAACTACCCAAATTGAACGACTCCAAAAATTACAAAATAAAACAATGCGTGCGATTTTAAAATGCAATCGGTACACACCTATTAATTTTATATTAGAATCACTTAAATGGTTTAATATTAAACAAAGGATTGAATTAAATACTCCAAAATTTATTCAAAAGATAAAAAATGAAACAGCACCAGAATATCTAAAGGAACAAATAAAATACGTTGGAGAAGCTCAACCATACCAATTAAGAAACATGGATAATTTTAGGCTGCAAAGGGCATCAACAACTGCAATGCAGCGCTCGCTGCTCTACAAAGGACCACAATTTTATAACTCTTTGCCGACCAACGTAAATAAATAAATAATAAAATAAAATAATCCGTCCCCTATTTAATGAACACAAATTCAAGTGTTGCCTGGAGCTGAAGGAAAAAGAGGCTAAGTCGGCTTTTTAAAAAGGCCAGAAAAAGCTAAATCACCCAAAAATAAAAGCTTAAAAAAAGCCTACGAAATTTTTATTCATAATTCAACGTTTTATTTATTATTAATAAAAAAAACTCTTAAAACATGTTAAAAGATTTAAAAAAAATGCACTTCCAGTACATAAAAAAAATCGAATAAAAATCTTTATTTTTAAATTCCTATAAGTCAACACATACGATACATATATAACAAATATCAGGCATTTCTTTTGACTTCAATTCAGTATTGGATCAAAAATATAATAGAATATTTTTTTTTTAAGTACACGAAGTACGTCGCTCAACTAAGAATATTGTTTTTGTAGCCCATAGTGTTGAGGAAATGCCTGGCTTATCCATTTTATCTTTGGAATTTGGCATTCCGCAAATGATATGTGAAAAGTTTCCTGGGGGCAAATTACGGCATTCGATAAAACGAACGAAATCCCATACAAATTTTTTTGAATTTGTATGGAAATTTTATTCGATATCGAATACCTTAATTTAACCCCTGACCGTGTGAGTTGTGTGTGAGATGGCAACCACAATTGTCCACCAAAATCTTGTGATTAAACCAATCGACTTTTTTATTTCGGGCTACGTAAAAGATATGGTCCTATGCCAATGACCCACAATCGAGTCAAGACCTCAAAGATGGATTCGTAAAGTTATCGTAGACATACAGCAGTAAATTTGGAAATTGGTGATGGAAAATTTCATGAGAAGAACGTGGCCCTACAGGCTGATATTGTTTTCCAGTATGAATGGGATACCCTCCTCTCTACAATTGCCTTCAAGTGTAAATTTTGTTTTTTGTTTGTTTTAAGAACAAACACAAACCGCGAAGCCATTTCGGCTTGTCTGCAGAAATACCCAGGGTATAGGCAGGAATCGAACCTGCGACACCTCGACTAATAGTCTAGTACGCTATTTACTAGTCCAGGGCGCTCCCCAATTAAATAAACATCCGATGATTTCGCTTAAAAAATACTCGTTTTTTTACTTTTAAAAATGAAACTTCTTATTGGAAGACCCTAAATAGCTAAATACTAGATTAACGAAATCAAGAAATTAATTTTTTTGTGGCGCATTCTCAAAATATCATACCTCCTCCCAGAACTCAACCGTTGACCTGACCCAACATTTGTCTATTTCCAATTTAAAAGCTTTCGCCATCGGATTTCAATCAATGTAATTTTGTCTTCAGTCTACTTCAGTTGGTACATTGGATTCATTTTTTAATCTTTCAAAATGATTTTATAAGTTCAGTAAAAAATAAAAATTTTGCCTTTTTTTGAGGCTAAATTTGAAATAAAAAAGGCTAAAAAAAGCCATGAAGCTAAAACGTAAATTTCGAGGCTGAAAGACAAGAAAAAATGCTAAACTGGCATCACTGATAAATTCCCATATAAAATCTATTTTAGTGATTGTTAAATTAATTGTTGCCGACAACGCCGTGCGTGAGTGACCCCCGTGCAGCCAACTTGACAAAAAGAATGATACAGAAGTTCTTATTTTTGGGGCTGCTTTCACGTGCAATTCTCAGAACTGAGTACCAAATCAATGGCATTCGATATCGAACGAAATTTAAAAAATCAAAATATTTATATGGAATTTCGTTCGATAGCGAATGCTGTAATTTGCCCCCTGAAAAATATTGTTCTGTATTATTCTAAACATAATTCTTGTCATAAATCCGTACTAGTTAAGTCACAGTATTATTATTGTTCTACTCATACTAAAATAACAAATCATCATACTGGTTCTGCTTTAATCTCAAGAAGTTCAAGGCGAATACAAGAGTTCACTAGTGCACAGCAGCCATGATTCAATCACAGCTTGATGCACTCAATTTTGCTCAGTCAAAACCAAAGTCATTGTATGTTAATTTAAAAGCCTATTTAAGCAATTTTAAAGTAATTCATGATTTGTTTTTAATTTGTGCCGACATTCTGCTTTACAATCACACTCTGGTCTCTGGCCAAAAGTGCATGTAAAAGTCAACATCAGCTCACTCCTTCAGTTGATATAAAAACACCACCCTCTGCGCCATCCGCCCTTAAACGCCATAAACTTTCAGACGATATGAATTTGAAATTGTTTGCTGTCGTCTTGTACGAGTCTTTAATTTTTTTTCGTTTTCGTTTTTTTTTTGTTTCATAAAACAACAATAGATTTGAAGAAGTGTGAAATGTTACAAAAATATTTACACAGAAAATAAAGATGTAAACGATTATTTACAAACAATTGGACGAGGGTGAACAGTAGTTGAGGGGGCGGGGGTGGAGGTGTAATCTAATGTGCTGTGTAATTGAGGGTGGGTGTGTCAAAGAGGTGAGCAAATGTCAATTGTTGTGTTTTTATCTTGGTTTATTAATTTGAATGTTTTAAGTTCAGTTGTTTGGTATTTTCTCTGTTTTGCAGAGACAACTTTTATTTCCAGCAAAACATTTAAATGGAAAAGAAATGAATTTAAGGACCACAACCGTGACCATGATCTGTTTATGTTTCCGGCATTGGCTGGTTGCTTCAAGATGCTGCCACACACAAAATGGAAATATTTAAATGCTTTTAAAGGAGCAAATACATGTTTCAAACTAAAAATGTGTTTGAAATATAAAAAAATTTCAAATTTTGCAGGACGTTTACACTGGCATACACATGAGTTGAGATCCCAAAAATATGTACACTGAAATTGCAGTACTGCAAATAAGCAGGAATATTTACAAAAAACATTTTCCTCAGATTTAATTAAAACTTAATTTCACAGCCAGTGTAAACTTTCAATGCCAAGTCAGTCACTGCTGGTTTTATTTTTCAGGTTTGTCGTGATAGTCTTTTCTTTGTTGGTCGGTTATATTTTCCTATTATTATTTTTTATTTCTTTTTTATTTATTTGACTATTTGATATTGATATTTGTTTAGTGGCATTTCGCACTGCTCATTTGTAGCAGGTCGTGCATCCCACCCCGACCCAAACAATTTCAGTCCCTGAGACTAACATCTTCAGTGTGCACACTTACATCCGCTTCGATAAAAAGAAATAAATATTATTTCGGAGTGTGTGTGTGTGCATGTGTGTGCACTGTGTTTTTATGTTATTATTATTTTTTGTGGTTTGTGTCTTTTTCTCTTCCCTCACATCCACCTCCTCCTCCTCCTCATCATCCTTTTTTTTACAATTTGGCTTTTTATTGAATATTATTTTTTGTGTTTTTTTTTCTTCTGTGCACAAAAGAGAGGAAAAGTAGTCGTATGGATTTAAAGAATTGTTAAACAATAAAAGGAGTCGTCTCTTTAATAATATTCGTTTAAGGGAACGGGACACAATACTCAAATCGAATATAAATCAATATTAAATAGAAATATAAGAAAGAGAACAGTCACAAGTGTTCCATAAACATACAATGAAATGCACTTAGAAAAGAAAGTTGACTTTGACTGAGACTGAACAGTGAGTGACTGAAACTATCATGACTAAATATGATTTGAATATTTCTAGACTATCAGTAGACTTTTACTGTGCCATAATAAGACCATAAATTGACCATGAATAGACCAGATTATGCCTGGATGAATTGACTATTCTATAATATCTGTAGCTGAAAATATGGCAGAACAGTTAGTAAAGCAAATCACGCGAGCATGTAACGCGTCAATGATAAAGCGGAAAAGGTCAGCAAATAAGCCACCAGTCTATTGAGGGAACGATGAAATCGTTACCTTGCGATCAGAGTGTATACGTGCGCGATGACAACATACAAGAACGCAGGATAGTCTAGAGAATAGTATTCCCCTCCAAATATACAAGGATAAATGGAAATTACTAAAGATTGCAATTCGTACGAGCAAGCGTGGGTGCTTCCTTAATATATAAGCATGTGTATGCGATGAAGTAGAGAATAATAAAAAATGTAAAGTATTTCCATGACACAGATGATGACAGATCATGACAGCTTCAACAGTTATTTACATAGAGTCAAGTTGGAAGACTATTGTGCATATTATGAGTAACTTTCGAATTTCCATAGTGATCGAATTAACTTATCGAATGAATTTTTATTTGGTATCATGGCGCACATTCAAGATAAAAATATCGCTATTGTGAATTTCATTCAATTGGATTATTCACAATAGTACATATTAATCAGCTGACACTAAGAATATATAAATATTGTTTGTTTACAAATTTATACAAAAAAATTGAATTAATTAAAAATTAACAAAACCGCTACAGAATTATAGTTCGATAGCTCCAATGCAACATTCAAATTTCGCCGCCTGTAAACCTTTGTAATAATAAAAAATAATGATAAACATAAATATGAAAATAAATTAATAAGTTTTGATTTTTTTTTTAATTCAAATGTGGCCATTTCAAACCAAAAGCAAATCAAATAAAAATAAAAATATTTTTTATTAGCGGCTTTGGTGCATACATGAATATTGCGGCGGATAGAAGCGGACGGCTACTCAACGGTCTCCGCTTTTGACTAACAGATCACTGTGACGCTAAATTGGTTGCAAGTAAAATATATTAGTTAACAAAAAATGTTAAATGTTAAATTAAAATAAAATATTCTACAACTGGTTTTTGTAGAAAACCAAAGAAGAATTGACAAATTCTTACATTTTCAATAAGTTTTACAATCTGCATACAGCTTCGAGAGCAAAATTGTGTTCGATTGACAATTCGTTGTACAACGAAATTTTTTACAGTGCCGTCAGCTCATAATACGAGTTTTACATTCGATACTCGATGTTCGATAGCCAGTGAAGATCGAACATCGAATGCATCTCGTAATATGGGTCTATAAGCTCTGCGATGAATGTGGAGCCAAAGAAGACAACGCCGAACACAACCTCTTCTACTGTCTGAAATGGGAACAAGAAGAGACGGGAGCAAAACATCAAGCTCCAGCTGCTACTGATCACCGGAGAACACGGTGAACGCAATGCAAAGTTTCAACGAAGTATGGAAAGTACGTGTTCCACATGAAGAAAAGAAATTGCACTATAATTCGGGAACCCTAATCTACTTAGAGGAACGTGGGACGTATTAAGTAGGACTCCGAATTCGAATACGAGAAATTTGCCTAAAACCACCCACGTTGATGAAATGCTAACACAGTACCGGGGTTGGGTCTGGAGGAGTTATCGTGGGGCCACTAGATGATAGCCGGCTATCACTAAGTCCAGCATAAAATAAAAAAAAACTATACAAAAACTAAACTCTGTTATGACTATGATTTCTCTGTGAATAGACTGTGATTTAGCTTTACCTTGACTATGCTAAAACTCTATACCATGATTTGAATGAAGTACGTTACGTCTATGAATTGACTGTGACAACATTATGACTTGACCACTTGACCATTTTAATGTTGTAAGCATTTTAACAAAGTTTTTTTTTCGCTCAGTGTAATTATCAGTTTTAAATCAGTTTAGTTTTGAAACTCATTTATTTCAGGAAATCGAATGCACTTAATCATGACAACATTTAATAAACAAGCGTGTCTAAATACACATGATTTATAAAAATAATAAATAAAAAAATAAAAAGTAAAGTTTTTAAAAGGATTCGAAAAACAAAAATATTTGAACTATTCTCTTGTTAATAACAAACAACACAAAGCCAAAATATGCACTGCGTGTTGAATAATAAAATTTAGAGCATTGCAAATAATGCATTACGAATGCTGGATAACCAACCACCCACATCCTTTATACATATTAAATTTTATTTTTTTTTTTTTGCAAAAAATGTGCAGATCCATATCAATGGTCACAATTAATTAAATAGTCAAATGATGCATTGCCAGCGAAAAAAATATACTACATATTGTAATACATTTTTGATGTTGTCGCTTGTGCTGACTGAATGTGAGTGTGTGTATGTGTGTGAGTGCTGACTGGCTGCATTACTGTTATGAATGAGTTTTTCTGTGTAAAATACAAAAGAGCAATTAAGTGCAAAAAATGAACAGAAGGAAAAAACTGTTGACGTATAATTGTTGGACACAAAGAAGCAATTAGACTGTGCGAAATGCGCTTTGCATGCATAAAAATTTTGTTCATTCCCGGCGATTCAACTCATAACTAAATGCCACACATATACACACACACACAATTGCAATCGGATACAAAAAAAAATAATAATAAAAATACAGCCAAACATGTTTCAACAATAAATTTCAGTTTTCTTTAGTTACATTTCTTTTTTCTTCTTTTGGCGACAATTGCAAAAACGGACTATTTGAAGCAACAACAACAAGGAAAACAACAACAACAAGAACAAAAATCAAATAACACAATAATAATTAAAAAGGAAACAGGACCAACAAGAAAAAAAAACAATATCAGCAAAACTGAGCTAACGATGCATTCTGTGATTCAAGTCATTCATTCACTTTCAAATAGATTCATTCAGTCAGTCAGTCAGTGCGCTCAGCCAGCCAGCCGGCCAGTGTCATTGTTGCAAGCGCAAAAAGTATAATTTGCCAAAAAGACAAGCAGAAAAATCTATGTATTTTTTAAACAATACAAAAGCATTAGCAAACTGTCGCAAAGTTTTCTAATTTCCAAAATCTGAATCATGCACGTTTAGCAGCAGCTTCCGGTACAACATTATTCGTTGCATACTTTTAGAACGCATCGCACACTTTCACTGACAGCAACAACTTTTACTCAAAGACAATTCATAATAAGTTTGATTTTTTTTTGGAATTGTACAAAATTTTCTAAAATTTCATTTAGAATTCCGAGTTTCTGAGACAAAAATAAATGCCAAATAAATGATTTGTTACACAACAAAATATATTTCAAGAAATTTTCGAGGAAAAGAAATATGAATTTTTTTAATTCAAAATCATTAAATTTCCGTAGAAGATATTCTCTGTAAAAGAGAAATATTGTGTATTTCTTTAAAGCAAACAACTTCATTTGAAGATTACAAGAACAATTTTGTTTTTGTGAAATTATGAAAACTTGTTTCGTTGCAACGGAAACGCGTTATTTAAAAAGTTTGGCTGCTGTAGTAAACATTTTGAGCCGGGTTATGATGAAATTAGTCTTGTACCAAAAACCACCACAATTATGTTCTACAAGATATTCAATTTCATTTTTCTTCTAAAGGAAACACATACTTAGAGCTTAAATTTGTTACGTCTTTGAAAGGAAGAATGTGTTTTTAGGCTGGTTGGATGGTATAAGTATATTTTTGTGTGTATGGGAAGTTGGTAGAAACTCATAATACGTTTATATGTGGATATAAAAACAAATGCTTAATATTGATAGAGACAACGACAAGATGAAAGAAAAAAAGTGTGAAAACTTTCTTGAACAACATCGTCATCGTCATCATCAGCATCAGCATCCTTAACTTGTTCTTGTTTCATTGTCATTAGATGAAATGGCAGTAACACAATAATAAAACTAGTAGAAGTCATACCATCAAACCAGAGAGATAACAATGTGTTTGTGTGTGTGTGTGTGTGTGAAAAGTGGGTGTGTGGTGTGTGGCAGAACGAATGTATTACATTAATGCTTACGACAATAACGACAACAGTAACCGCGTGCGCATCCCCAAGTCACCGACATCCCACACAATGCCAACAATAATATTTAAAATAGCAGCAGTAGAAGAAGAAACAAGCAGCTTTTAAATGCAAAAGATATGACGTGTGTTTTTACCAGATAAGCACACACGACGAACTACAACACAACTTCCAAATGCCATTTGTATGAATTTTGAATTCGTACTCCATTCATGTGGAAGTGTAAATAAATATCTCTTAAAGAGCATAAAAGAAAATTATAAAACAAAAACATTGGAAAAATAATGCAGAGCTGTCAATATATTTAGACATTATTATTATGAAAAATATAAGACGGGATTGTTATGTTATGAAATTTGCGTTGTTGTAATAATTCTGTGGTCTAAGCACAGTCAAAATTAATTTTGACTTATTGGTAGTCCGGTGATAGCCCTTCAAGTACTTTTAGTCTACTTTTTACTTTTTTTTATTGGACGTAATGATATAAATATCAACAGTGGCCCAATGAAAACTCCACCAACTTCACCCCGGAACCGCGTCAGCATTTCATCAGGACGGGTGTTTATTTCCTGTACGAGTCCTACGTCCTCCTTCCTATCACTAGAGTAGGAGGTTCGGTTATGAAACGATCACAGCACATCCACGATCTCTCAGACTCTAACATTTTATTTACCATATTTTCCGGTGTTAATATTGTTTTCAGTTCATCATAAAGTTCTTGTCGCTGATCTGCAAATCTCTCACATTCAAATAGTATGTGGTTTGCGTCTTCAACGAGAGTTTCGCAAATCTCACAGTTTCCAGCATAGCGAAGCTTAAATCTGTGTAAGTACCCGTTCAGATTGCGATGATTTGTCATCACCTGTGTGAGAAAGTATCCCATGCTACCATGTCTTCTCTCTATCCAGACTCGAATATCGGGGATTAGTTTATATATCCATCTTCCATTTTTATCCACATTCCAACGGTCTTTGCCATTTTGTTAATAGGGCTCTTCTTGCATTTTCCTTTTTTTAAGGATTTTTTGTCTTTGTTCCATCAGGCTGCATGGTTCACATTTTATGCGCTTTGTTTCCAAATAAATCTCATATTTTTCCAGAACAAGTAGATCTATTGGTGGTAGTCCCGCTAGAACTAGTGCTGCACTTGTCGGCACCGTGCGATATGCCGATATGATTCGAAGTGCACTTAGTCTCTGTGGCTTCTGCCTTATTCATTCCTTTATGCTCATCGACGTGGCAAATATCGGGGCAGCGTAAAGTAGTTGAGAGTGTACTACACTATTTATAAGCCTTCTCATGTATGGCTTAGGACCTCCACAATTTGGCATTATTCTCACCAGTGATGTTGCCGTTTGCATTGAATTTTTTCGTATTATAAGTACGTGTTGACCGAAATTAAGCCCAGATTACGCAGGCTCCCTTGAAAGTGTATTTCACTGTCTTCTAGGAAGATCTGCAGTGGTTTAAATGCCCTACGATCCGTTACCAAAATTGCCTCAGTTTTTGTTACTGCTAATTCCATCCAATCCATTCCTTATCATCTGCTACAGCGAATACAGGCTGTCGTTTGTTACTATTTCTAACAGTTCTGGTTCTCGTCGAAATATAACTAGTGCAATATCGTCTGCGTAACCTATTATTTTCGCACCTGCTTGTATATAGTTTCATGTTCAATAGACCATCATACATTAGGTTCCACAAGAAGGGATCGGATCCCTGTGGTACACCTGCAGTGAGCCATAGTCTACTTATAGTGTAGTCATAGCCTAATCCTACAGTAGTTATAATTAAGTCATAATCTAGTCATAGAGTAGTCATAGAGTATAGCCACAATCTAGTAATAATCTACTCACATTCTATTCACTGTATAATAATAATCTACTTAAAGTCCATTCGTAGTCCTAGTCTACGCCTTGTCTAGTCATAGTGTAGTCATTGTCATAATCTTTCTAGTCATAGTTCTTCTATTCGTAGTCTGTTTAGTCATAATCTGTCTGGTCACAATCTGTCTAGTCATAGTATGTCTAGTCGTAATTTGCCTAATCATTAGTCTAGTCATTAGAAGAGTCATAGTTTAGTCATACTAGAATCATAACCCAGACAATATCTATTCATAGTTTAGTTATAATCTATTCATAGTGTAGAGATAGTATAGTTATAATCTGTCCACTCTTGGTCTGTCTAGTCGTTATTTGATTTTAATTTTGATTTCGATTTTCATTTTGATTTTTAATTTGACTTTGGTTTTAATTTTGATTTGAGTCAAAATGGTGGTCATAAAATTATATGTTTTAAAATAATAAAACGAAAAAATACGAGTATGACGAGGAAGAACAAACACTATGAAATTTGCGAGAAGTGTGAGAGAAATTAAGGAGTGAGTGCTTGTTCCTCGTCCCCCAATACTTACTTTAAAGTCTTATTATTTTATGACTTTTTCGTTTGAAGCACAACAACAAACATATTTTTAAGCTATTGTAAAAGTAATTGTGCAACTGTTTAAGATACATATTGAAATGAAAATTTATAGCTTGAGTTCAAATCTGAGTTTGCCCATTTCTTAATTTAAAAAATTATTTTTTATAATTAATGTTTGTAAGTAATTAGTCGAACTTATATATACATTGTATATATGTATATTGAAACGAATAATTTGGCTCAAGTTCAAATCCGAGTTTACCCATTTATTTATTCTACAAAGAAGACTCTCTCTTATTGATTTTTATTTAAAGAATTCACACCTTTGAACCGCTGCTTAGCAGTCACTTAAGTAGTGTTATTTTTTAAATGCCTGCAATTGGGGAGTTGAAATTCTGCGATTTTGGGTGTTTTCACATTTCTGGCTTTTGTTTTCATCTTAATTGGTTTAAACGGCTTAAACTGATTCATTGACAAATAAAATAGAACACCCACTGTTTCAAATTTTAACCGAAATAAAGGGATGGTTGTTCCTAAAGGACTTAAGAAGCTCATGTTGATTTCTTACAATACCAAAAAAAAAAATATATAAAAAGGAAAAAAGTTATTTCGTTTTTAGCACCAGAGAAGCAAATAAAACTGAATGATTTCATATACTTTTTATTTTGTAAGAACAACAAACAAATTGATGTAATAAAAGCCAAAAATTAGCAGAGACAATTCTATGGCAGCTAATTTTGTGGTTTTTTTTCTTAGTGAAAAGGGCCCGAGGATGGGTGGGGGACATTTTTTATTATTTTCTTTTAATGTTCTTTTTTTTGTTAATTCAAATATTTAAATTGTAAATTGAGTTTAAGGCGGCTGACAAACAACCGGCCTTATTAACGTTTATTGTATTCCTAAGTACTTGATTTATCAGTCATTTATTTGTATGGCCTTTTCTTTTTTATTTTTTTCTCCCTCTCTCTCTCTCTCCGTCGCTGTAATTAGATGCTTTTGTAAGTGCTTGATTAATTTTTGGTTAAATACAAATTGGCTTTTGAAAATAAACAAAATTCTTTTTTATATTCATTATCTTTTGATTCTTTTTTGCTGGTTTGACTTTTTAATTTGTGTGAAAAGTTAAGTGCAAAAGGAGCAAAAGGACAAACTATGTATGTTGGCTTTAGCACATAAAGAAAAAATAATCGCGAAAAGCAAAATTTTGCTGATGACAAAGCTAATAATTTGGATTTTTTTTATTACCTAAGATTATAAGTAGGCCGTCAAGCAATTTCATTCTGGGATTTATGCTGGCGAAGAAAAATCTTCAAGATTATCTTATTTATCGACCAGCCAGAGTAAGACTCTCTCTCGCTCTCTCTCTTCCTTTCTCTCTAATGTTGCTAAACACAATAAGGACAACAACATTAGAATATTGTTTGTACGTTTTTGATTTCTTTTTCTAGTATTGTATTTTATTTCCGTTTTATTATTAAGGTTCCAGATTTTTTGTCATCTTGGGTTTATTTTCTTGTCGTTACGACTACAAACAAGCAACCAACGTACAAAATGTGTGTGTGTGTGTATGTCTGTCTGTATGCTGGTGTTAATGTAGATATAAAATATTTTTTTATTATATTATTTTTTGTATGTTTGCATGTGCGTGCGTGTGTGTGTGTTTAGATGTTTAAAAAAACAAACGGTTCCTTGTTGGTGCTGCACGTTTAACATCCTGCTATCGTACTAATTTCCGTTTCTTTATCTTGACACAATGGTGCACATTATGAAAATACAAAAGGCCATAGAGGGAAAAAGCATGTAAAAGTCAACGTCAACACACCACAATGACTTTAATAAGACTTGTAAAGAATATATGAATTTTGTTTTTATTGCAAAAGATTCTAATAAGCAGTATAAAAGCTACAAAAATCAGGGCAATTAATATCGTTAAGCAGGGCTGCACTTAAAGTTTCCTAGAAATATATTCTACAATTTTCACATTAAAAAATCAATTTCAGTAGTTGGGGACTATTTTCTAAAGCAAGAACATACATAAGTCACATATGTCACATATGTACACAAGTCACATGGCTTTATGTTCATACTAGCTAATCTTTGAAACCGATAAAATCCATAAAAATTTCCGATAATTTTGGGCATAAGAAAGCAATTTTGAGCATATTAAGGATATATGTGTGTATGTATGTATGTACATATGTAGTAGTTAGAAATAGCATTTTCTATACGAAAAATAATTAATTTTCTGTATAGAAAATTATTTGAGAACAAATTTTTAAAGAAAATAATATTTTGGGACAGTTTCAATGTAAAAAATATTTTGGGACAACTTTTTACATTACTATTTTTTTCATAATACTTAAAGGACTACTTTCCTGTAAATAGAATAAAATTTCCATAAAACAAAAATTTTGGGACAAGTTTTTTTAAACAAAAATTTTATCATAAACACATATACTGTTGCTTATAAGTTTTATAAGAAATTTTGGGAACTAATTTTCTGTATACGCACACACAAACACACTTAGAGATGTGTAACATTTCGTTTTAAAAGAAAATTTGACGCAAGACTTTATAGAAGCAAAAAATAATAATAATAAAAATTCACAGAATTATTATTTTATTTGCTTCTGCAAAGTCTTTGTTTAAATTTATAAAACTTAAATAAAGTGCCCATTTGAATTTATTTATTTATTTTTTCTTATCAATTGTAGTATTTGCAAATTCGGTTTGTAGAACCTGTTTCAATCAAAAACTTGTTTGAATTGATTAATAAATTAGCAAATTTAAACATTTTGTTTTATAAAACAAAAATAACGGGAGCTTTTTTCCTTATTTCAATATTTTGTTTGATTCTATAAATATATTGTTTGGATTTTGTTTCAAGAAGAATATTTGCAATTTGAAATGCCAGCAGTATTCAATTTTACTATTTCTGTGATAGGGCGATCAGAGTGAGCGATTGAGTGAGAGTGAGGATGAGAGGTTTATCAAATATAAGTTTGTGAAAAATTTGTTTGTGTTGTATATAAAAAATGCGGCGCAAAATAAAGTTTTTGAAACATTTTGCCTTAAATTATTTTTCAGTTGTCCCAATTCGGTTTTGCAAATTCAAAATAAGCATATTCAGATTAGAATTTTAATTAAATAAGTTATTGCAAATCAATTGGTTTTAGGAAAATTTAATCCTGACCTTATTTTCTTTATAGAAAATCACTACTCCTTTAATTTATGTTTTTATAGAAAAATTTGTCTCCAACTAAATTTTCTTCAAACGTTTTCAACGCACATTTTTTTGGGAAAATAGTTTAGATAAATTGAAGAAATTTGTTGAAGAGCAAAATGTGTAGTTTATTTTCAAGTGCTGCGTTGTTTTGTCTTGAGACTGCAAAGTTTACTATTATTTATTTTCTTTTTTTCCACCGAACAAAGTCATTGTTGGATTAATCATTTATGGGTGTTTTAAAGAAATTATTATTGTTGACATTTCCAGTGACCTCCCATTAATTCCTGTCCTCAAAAAATTCCATACCGTTTCACTGATTATAATTGTTAAGTTGTTTTTTTTTTGTCATTTCTTGGCTGACTAATTCAAAATTTAAAACCACACAAATTGTTTTTTAACACTAATACACACACACGCGGGCACATGCACACACACACACACACGCAACTCTCGCGGTCATTAAATGTGATTAAGTTGCATAAATTATATAGAAAATCTGAATTTTATTGCCTGCGCGAATGAGTGCCGTCAGCAAATTATGAATTTCTATGAATGCGCTAAATTATGACATCAAAACAAAAAAAAAAAAAAAAAAAAAAACACAAAACAGAAGAGCCCTAAATAATACATAATAATAACAATAATAATAAAATAAAGCTAGAAATCCTCTCAGGACAAGACCAACCAACCAACCAACCAACCAACCAACAACAACAACAACAACGTTCACAATAAAAACCGTGAAAAAATTATCGACAATTGTTTGTTGTGAATTGAATTTAAATTCAACTGTAATGCATTCAAAATCTAACAATAAACAAATAAATACATTGAAAAAAATAATAACAATACAACAACAATAAACTTAACAAAATATTGGTTCAATTTGTGCGAGAGTCATGTACCGGCGCCACACGAATTTCTAATGCAATTTACACATCAGCATCAAATGTTTCACTTCTCTTGTTTCCCGCAATCTAACAGTTTTGTAACAAACTCTTTGTTTGGCCACAATGCAATTTTATTTAAAATTTCGCGTCTCCACATAAAACGCACTTTTTTCCACGCTATTGTTGTTGTTTTATATTCAAAAATTTACAACTTTAGAACGATGAGTTGTTCTTGTTCTTGTTGTTGCCTGTTTCCTTTATCATCTTCTATTAAGAGTCATTGTTTGGAGATTTTTTCCTGCCAGTATTTGCGTGACCAGTTATTTGGAAATGTAATGACGATGATGATGATGGATGATGTTTTTGGGTACTTGTATTTTTAACACCCTTTTTTCTCACTCTCTCACGAACAGCCCCTGTTTTGTATGCAATTGCTTCTTCTGTTTGTTGTTGCTTTTTTTTATACAAAAGCCAACAAATTGCAAAGGCGTTTTATTTACTTTTTGCTTTTATTGGATTTATTTGCTTTTTGAATGCGTCTACTTTTGTTGGTTTTACTGTCATCCAGCCTCTTTTTTTGTTTTATTTGTGATCGAGAAAATCAAAATAATTTCAGAAATACTTTGTTGTATTATTATTATTATTATTATTATTATTAGCACTCAATGAGAAAGAATGAAGTTATTTTTTTTCAGGTAAGAGAATCAAAAAATTGTGACACGTGTCAATGATGGAAAGATTTGGTTGGAATGTTTGGAACGCATTGTCTGCCAGTCCTATTTCATATTAAAGATATGGACCGCATGTAAGACGAAGTAAGCGTAATACTTGATATCAATATGAAACAAATTTTGATAAAAATCGAAAAATTAGTGTTAACAAGACAAATCCCCAAAATCTCAGACATCAATACAAAATTTTGTATTGGAAAAAATCATTTGTGCAAGTTTTGGGTAACTTCGTGCTCGCACACATATTCATGAGTATTTTCCCCGGTTGGAAACTGTTCACATATGATCGATCACCTAACGCCATTCTTAGAGTTTTTACCAGCTCAATAACGGAACGTAACGCAAGTTAAAAAATTTTAAGTTTAATTATAAATTCCGGCACAGCAAGTTTAAAACAACGGAAACTTCACAAACCAGGATGGGAGCTTTCCAAATTATTTGAAAACACTTAAAGACAAGTCGAAACAAAGCTGCTGGTACAGTAGCAAGGAAGCCATGCGGTGTGTTAATAATTTATAACATTTCTAGCCTGAAACGACATTTGTATTTTCAAAATCTGCTGTATGGTGGAACCCTGATCTGCATTTCCGATCAGATCTATGTCCGGATAATCTAGTTTTTAGATTATTTTTTGTGGTACCTACTTTATTACACCCTCTATTATATTATTCCCCTTACACGGTATTCTGTACACTACATTAGATCTATCAAATCTTTCCGTATTATTCTTCATTTCACTGAATAAACTTCCTTATGTATTATATGTCTTATGAGCCATCCTTTCAGAAATTATCGGTACATAAGTCAAAGACTTATAAAGTTTTAGGTTCATTTTACAGTCATCGTACTATTTATCGTCTGTCTTTTGTATTGTCTCATAAAATTATTAGTCAGTTAATTTGGGAAATTATTATTTATCCTTCAATACATTTCTAATTCCCCCCCCCCATTCTTCGTATGCAAGTCAGTATCCATAATGTTCAGTATTTTCTCTATGAGATTTTTTGTCGTATTAATAATAACTATTTTAGGACATTTTGAATAATAGTTAATTATTCTCCCCGAAGATGAAGGTTTCTGATCTTTCATTTCTGAACCAATAAAATTTGAACGATTAGAGAATACTTGATATATCTTAGACGTATACACCGTCAAAGAGGAGTCATCTAGATTCTACTTGAATGCCTACGAGTAGAGGGCAGCCACGTAAACCAAATCCACCGTCAAAAGTGGTAAAATCGAACAAAAATGTAGTGACCTCGAAATCACTACTGATCTGTTCTGCTAGTCTGATGAATAAACTATTCCAATTGTACTTTCTTAATAAAATAATGAATTGATCAAAAAAATTTCTTAAATTAAAAATAAATTGTGGAGTTTTGCTATTTATCTCCCATAGGGCGCCTTCCCGGATGGTGAAGGGGGGAACGTACGACAGACATGTCGGATACCGCAAAAATAAAATATGCGACGTAAACTTAGAAAATATGCAAGCGCTACGTCTGTACTCGTATCGAGCGGCAACAAAAGGCGTTTGTTTCCAGAAGAACGGCCTGTCTATGTTGAGTCTAACCATGTGATGACTGAATTCGTTAGACCCAGCTTATGATTGTAACATATTCAATACTAATTTCTATACGATGAGTTCAAACCAGCAAAATATTGAGATTCCAAGTGATCGCCGCGTTTCAGCGGTTAATCCATCGACTTGTGATTCATCACAGGTAGCATGCACATCTGATTTGGAGGTGCAAATAACATATTTAGGAATTATTATACCTACAAATGGAATCTCATTGAGGCCCCATGCTCCACTAGGAGTTAAAGGAACTAAGAAGAAGAAGAAACTCAGATTTGAACTCAAGCCAAACAATTATTATCAATATAAACCTAAAATAGTTCAACTAATTATGCAACAACAATAAATAAAATCAACTACAACAATATTATATGCATTCCTCTAGCGGTAAAAGTGTCGGAGTTTTATTGTTACACATTTTTTTCTAAAACCTTGTTTACAACTTGTCATAAAGAACATATTTTTACTAAATTTATCTATTTGTTTTCAATCAGATTTCTTTACAGAAAACAAAAATTTGCCAAGAGTTCTCTTTGGCTTAGAAAAAATTATTCCCACAAATAATTTTCCAAAAAATAATGAGCTAAACCCTTAAAAAAAATTTACAAATTTATATAAAAAACAACAAACACAATTTTAAAAAAAATCCCATAAGCTGCTGCAATTTGAAACAGATTTCTTTGTACATTAAAGATAAATCACTTTTGTCTTCTTTTTAAAATTATCTTCAATTTTTTTAAACAAATTTTATTTGAAAAAAAAAACATCATCGTCTTTATTCATAAACCAATCCCGCAAAATCAATCTAAAAGTGATACACATGATTTTGTATTGATTGTCAAAGATTGTAAAGTTAATATTTTTATTTTTAAAATTACAAAATAATCGAATTGCGAATTTAGAGAATCTGTTTCCATCATCATCATCATTTAGATATAAATTGCATTTTCATTTAAATGGTTTCTTTTCCTCTTTCTCTTTCACACTTTTTGCATCATTAATTTTGAAATTGCTAAATTTTCACACACTATTTTACACACACACACACACACACACACACACACACACACACACACATACGTGTATAAAAGTGCATTAAAATGAATGGAAACAGAAGTGTAGGAAAAGATAGCACTGATTTATAATAAATAAATTCTTGCACGAAATCCCATTTTTAGTCTCAGTTTACACTATGAAAGTTTTCTTTCTGAAAGTGTTAGTTTGTGGGTGAGCGGGCATAGAATATTGGGAAGTAGTACTCTCTTTTATGTATTTTGAAATTCTCTTATGTTTTGTAAAGAAAATGGCTCCAGCTTTAATTTGAATTGACTTTTACTTTTCTTGTCTTTTATGGTGGTGACAGCAAAAATTTGTGTACAAAAAAAACATGCGAAAATCTTGAATTTCATTACAAAAAAAATGTCAATGTGTAGACATTAATGAAAGTTTAAAAGAGAATTAAGGAACATTTCAGAAAGAAAACTTTCGTAGTCTGAACCGAGACTTTGGAGCTCTTTTACAACAGCTGATTCTAACATAAAAAACAAATGTTGGAAACAAACCAAAGCTGAGAAACATGGCGGAACTCACAATACGATTCGAAGGACGAAAAATGCACTCGTTAATTTGAGCTGTTCTCTCTGTTTGGCGGAACCAAAGCAGTTATTGGAACCACTGACAACTAGTAGAATGAAATGTATTTTCTGTACTGTTACAAATTGCATCAGCATTCTTTCTACCATCTTTTGTGATGTTCGTCAAAAGCTAAACAATTTCATATATCTCCGATCCCCTATTAAACAAAAGAACGATGTCAGCACTGAGGTAAAAAGAAGGATCATGCTGGCTAATAGATGCTATTTAGGGCTCGGTAAGCAGCTGAAGGACAGAGCCCTCTCTCGAAAGACGAAAAGCACACTAAACAACACTCTTCTATTATCTGGGTACTTGCGAATGCGGATAAAGCAGCGTTAGGTGTATTGGAGAGTAAGATCCTTCATAAAATTTACGGACCGATCCGCGTGAACTCAGACTATAGACGTCGAACGAACTGTGAGCTGTACGAGATGTATCCCGACACAAGTGTAGTTAAGCGCATCAAAATATAGTAATTGCACTGCCTGGGACATGTCGGTCGAATGGCAATGAATGCTCCAGCCAGAAAGGCGTTAGATGACAACTATCACGGAAAGCGCAGAACCGAGACTCCGGTGCAAGGACCAAGTAGAAAATCCTTGTTATTATAAACTGGATACAGCACGCACACGATCAAACTGCTTGGAAATTATTTATTAAGCAGGCCTAGACCAACAACAGGTTGTAAAACGAGTTTTAGTGGGTACGAGTATGTAAGTAAAGATTAATACCTGGGGAAACCAAGTTTGCCGTCTTTTAAACAAGTATATCACTGTAAACTTGGGGTTTTATTATCTATTCCGATTCGAAAGGAATATCATTTGTATATTTTATAAATTTATATCATCTCTCTACACCATCCTTAAAAACGGATGAAACTATTGCAGACTTATATCTGCTAATAAATTAACACTCACTCTTTGAGCGATAAATTAAAAGTAAAGGTCAGGCCAGGGATTATAGATGTAGCAGATTCCTTTATTAAAGAGGCATTTACTTTAGTAGACACGATTACAAATGCTATTTATTCAAGCAACATTGCGAAATTGTGTGTGTCAGCAGGATTGTGTTGTCGTTTTTGGTCTAAATGAAATGCTAACAAAACTCAATTGAATTAAAATTAAAATTTATTGCTTTTCAAAGTACATTTTCAGATTTGGGAATTTTTAATATTTTAAAATAATTTTCTATTTACTGGACCAGCGAAATCAGCTAAATCGATTGTACAAACAAATAATGACCAGTCTTGCAAATTTAGCCGTTCTCTGGCTAAATTTAGCCAATTTCAGTTTTCCTTTTAATTTGGCTGTAACACATTTCTTCCACTTTGAAATTTTTGAAGAGTTTCTTAACAAAAATTTTTCAAAATTACAATCAAATACTTTAGTAAAAAACAAAAAAAAAATCATGTATTATTTCGGTGTTTATTAGTTTAATTGAAATTAATTAAATCAGGCTGGATACACTTCGTTAATTAAAATTGCTAAAGGGGTGGTTAAATTGGAAGGGCCGATGTTGAATGTGAACCACAGCTAAACTTCAAGTTTTTTTCTACATTTCTTACATTGTTGGCTGAAGAGCCGTCCACCTCAACTCGTCGTCATGCCCAACAATTGCACCTCTCTCGCTCGTCGTTGATGAACATTATTGGAAGATATGGATGTGGACGATATGTGGTTTCAACAAAAGGTGCCACTTGCCACACAGCTAACGAAACAATGGCTCTTTCGCGCGACAAATTCAATGGCCGTATTATCTCACGTGGTGGCGATGTCAATTGGCCGCCAAGAACATGCGATTTGACACCGTTGGACTTCTTTCTTTGGGGTTATTTGAAAGGAAAGGTGCACGTCGATAAGCCAGCAACAATTGAAGAGCTAAAGGATGAGATAATTCGGATGGAGGTGTGCCGCCGAGGTCGCGGCGTCCATTTGGCCGATATTTTGTTCCATACATAATTTAACCATACCAATATTATCATAATAAAAAAATGACAATAATTTCCTAAATAATTTGTGTTTTATTCAAAATTAACATCGGCCCTTAAAATTTCGCCACCCATTATTTTTAAATTGTTTTATTAAAAAACAAATACAGAAAAAGTCCATTAAGTCCGAAAAAACTACAGTAAAACGTAACAGCAGAAGGTTTACGAAGGCCGCAACACCGCAATTAGCTTTCATTACACTTTTCAGTTGACCGCAAAGTTGTTAGGAATGACTACAATAATTTCTTTAATTCCAGTCTGGTTGCACAGAGAAAGAAATGCCAAATATCTCTTCGGAATTCAACCAATATTAATTTTCAAAGTAGATTTAACACAGATTTTTTTTATTTATTTATTTTTTATTTACTTATTTTTTTACTTATTTTTTATATATTTATTTTTTATTTATTTATTTCATTATTTATTTATTTTTCAGACTGTTTTCTATATAAAAAAAAAACAAGATGATACGTTTAAGGGCGACAAATAAGTATTTGTTCATAAGATTTGCTGGTTATTAAAGAGTTAAAAAGGAGCTCTGGATGTTAAAAAATAAGTTTGATGCAGTTCGTTAAATTTTCAATATTTTTTGTATTGCGCAAATTAAAAATTGGACTTGCATGAAGTATTCCATACCGAATGCGTGGCACACCTGAAATTCTAATATATTTTTGTCTACATGTGTTCTGTATGGCACATTGTAAATGAGCGGATATACAAAATGTAACAATGATAAAACGACACTTTAGCGTTTAGACCTTGTAAGGATGCATTGCATTATCATTGTTGTTGTAGTTATGTATATTGATTCAAATTTTCATAGTGTACTTTAGGAATGTTAATTATTGTTTTAGTTGCTCGCTACCAGAGTTGCGAGAAAAACAAACTACTGGAACGCAAAATATTAAAAAAAATTATTGTATGAGTGTATTTATCTACAGGAGAAAACCCAAATGGTAACTTATGGCGTTTCCTTTTCTAGAAAAAAGTGCAACATTTCTTGCCTTTTTTAATGAAAATTTGCAATATACAGGCATGTTCTCGTACAAAAGTAGTGAAAGTGAAATATGAAAAGTAAACTTTTAATATTTGGAAAAGTAGAGTATATTTAAATTGAATATTGAAATTCAAATGTAAAAAGAATGCAGAACATAAAAATTTTATCTGAAGTGATTTCTATTGAATTCCACTTCAAAGTGGAATATAGAACATACCGGATAATGATTCTTTGAAATAGTGACTTTATTAGAAATTATTGTATTCTCACTTACGAAGCAAAATTTTTGTCTTAAAAAAACTTTGAGTAGCAATTTTTTGATAAAAAGTAAAAGAAATGTTAAAATTTTTTTAGAAAAGAAAACGACATTAAATTTCATTGTTAATTAATATATGCAATATGTATAAATATAGCTAAGGAACATGTGTTCTAGCCGGTTGTCCTTAAAACAACTAATTTTTTCAAATCAGTTTGTGTATTCATAATCAAAAGTGTATTCATGTTGCGGCCTCGGAAACCAAAAATGTCAGTATTAATTCAAACATTAGCCTGATAAAACTTAACATTCAAGGCTGGAATTTTTTTTCGGATAATGGAAAAAATTAATTAACAAATACATAAAAACAAAATGACTTCTTTGGATTTTAAGGATCGTATAGTCCTGGCAGTCTCGTATTTTGCATAAGTATTTTGAAAAATCGCCAATATAAATTAATAATTTTTTAGAAAATGTCCAATCCCCTTCCCGCTGGGTGCCCAAACCAAATAAATATATTTTCTTTATAAAATATTTACTTGCAATATTTTTTTTCTTCAAATACTCGTATATAAAAAAATATATTATTATTTCACAAATAATATTGTGAAACATAAAGGATGACAATATTGCTCATGCAACCTGAATGTTATAACAAGTGTGTGGTTAAAGAATTGAAGTTTAACGCCACCACCCATTGTCAGACTGTCAATTCATTATTTAATTGGCCGTAAACAATTTAAAATGGAAATATAATCATACTATCGTTTCCCCATGTTCTCACTTTCAAGCTGTGCAACTGAAAACAGCAATGAATGTTTAGCAACCCTGCAGTTCTGGTGACTGGTGCTTAAAAAGTTTTTTTTTTGGAAAACAGCGGCAATTATTTTATCATCATTTGAATTGAGGCATACATGGCTTAATCCGGAAGTCTCTTCGCTGGAAATCGTTCGTTATTTCGGCTATAAGAAGCTGTTCACATATTACGCCACATATTCTGGTTGGAAGGGATTGAAAATTTGTTACCGTAATCAAAAACTGATACTGATTTTTCTTAAATGCGTTACGAAGTGGCGAAGGGTATAAGAATCGACAACAATAATTTGTGAACAGCACAATACTTGTCGTATGTTGGCTTGCAAGCGCTTTCCGATTTCTTTCAGATTTATCAGAGCAGACATGCGATTTTACATCCGCAGAGAAATTAATCAGGTGTACTACTATCGCTTGAACAAGTTGTTTAGTTGACTGATTAAATTGTGACTTTTCATTCTACTATTTTGCTTTGCCTCTCCCCTTAAACAAGTTAGCAGGATAAAATAGACCCCTTTACCACATGCATAGATTACTTTGCAAAGTTTTGAGTTTGATGGTGAGAAGGGAAAGAAGAATGAGCATAAGTACAGACTTTGTACTCGCAAAGTTGCTTTCTTCTTCGTTCATAGAAAATTTGTAAATTAATCATTCTTTTTTGATTTTAATTTAAATTTTAATTAGAAACGAATTGCAATTAATTTGATAAATTCAATTCAGATGAAATGGAAATGAGAATTGCAATTCATTTCTGCCTAATTCGTTTGGACTGATTCAAATTTTATTCAATTGATTTTTTCGCGTGAAAAGAATTAATTAAAAATTTGTTAATTCAGTGCATGAATAATTCGCGAATTCATTAAAAAATTAATGATTCATTTACAGCTCTGGTTCGCAGTTTACACATGCTTGTATTTGGTTGCATGTATGTGTTTGGTTCTGCATGTTCATCCGACAGAAGAACACAAAATTTGTCAAAGTAAACTTTGCGTGTGCAGAAGTGAAAGAAAGTTTAAAGGAAAATTGAAAAGACTTTGTCAAAGTAAACTTTTCGTGTGGAAAAGGCGTCATATTTATTTTTTTTTCAAATAGTTTACTCTGCCATCATCAGAACTGCTGGGTTTGTATGTATGACGCTGCCTAGCAATATGGCAGCTAGTATGCAGACTACGTACACGGAGAGTAAATTATGAATGTAATTTTAGAGCTAAAATTAGTGGAATATAAATTTAAAATCGTGTTGATTGAAGAAGTGATTTTTTTGTGTGATGGGGGGAAATAATTGTTTCACTTTTTGCAAAATGATTGAAAGCGCCAAAGAATAAATTTTCGGGATAAGGTTTTTCTATTCTTTTTAAACAAGTTTTATTTACATACGTTTTCGCTTACGATTAAATTTTACAGCCAATATTTTAAAATTCAATTTGAACCATTTCCAGCCTCATTTACGATTATATCGTAAGTGACAAAAGCCAAATTTTTCATGAGAGGATTTTTATTATTGTTTTCCTTAAGCAGTATATGAAGCAAACTATAAAATGCATGCTGCTTTTTCTCTATAACGCAGTACTAATTCAAAATCTATAAATTTCTAGGACGTTTTAACAAGTCCTTAAACCTATTTGCAACAACCACAACAACAACGAAAAAAAACTAGAATTTCAACAAATTGTCGCTTACGATATAATCGTCAATCGGGCTCGATTTGTTAATTTTAAATTAAAATTCTAATTTCAATCATACAATCCTTTTTTCAAAATCAAGTTTTACAATCAATTTGCAAAAAGTGGTCGATTTGTTAATTTTCAAGAAATTTCTCTCACTGTTTTTTTTCTTGTAGTCGAACAATTTGCCAACGAATGACAGTGTTTTGATTTTGCTGCTATTGAGTAGATATAAGTGCAATAAAAATAACACCAACAACAACAGCAACACCAACACTAACACCAACAACAAAACATGTCAGACATTTTAGCTTGTGGGCATTTAATATGTTTCATAGAGGAGCATTTTACCATTAACTGGAAATTTCATTTTACTTTTATATCCTGGTAAATGACAAAATGGCTTACAACTCGCACACTTGCAGACACAAGAATATCGAACACCTCTAACAGGTGCTGCTACGAGTATTAAAATGTAACGAAACTTAGATTCGAGTTAAAAGTACTTTTTTTTTCAAACCAAAAGTACTAAATTGATTTTGGAGATTGATGAAATTTCTTTTCTCTTCGTTAACCTCCAACTTCACTTTGATCACTTTTGAAAAAAAATTTTCCACACCTCTGAGAAATCTTTGAGAAAGTTATTTCTTTTATTTAAAGTACCAAAATGTTTCCTCCCTGATTCACATACAAACGTACGTAGAAGAATATCTGCCTGCTATTTGTCTCCATTTTCCATTATATTTTCACTTCAGTTTCATTTTCATTGAATATAATGAGTTTTTGTCTGAGTTTTAAATGAGATTTTTCATTTTGTTATTATAATCGTAGTTATTGTAGTATCAGGGGCATATTGACAAGGAAAGAAACAAACATTATTCTTGTAGAATGCAATTGTTAGTTTGCCGGAACCCTGCCCCCCACCACACCCCTTCATACAACAGAAATAATTACGTGTATTAAAAGGAAAAGATTACATTGTAAGAATGCATACGAGCAACGAGCATAATGAAAGTCTTCAGCCTTCTTATTTGAAAATTTGAAGAAGCAAAAAAAAAAAATTAACAGGAATAACAAGTTTTATTAACTATTAATTTTTGCTCAGGATTGTGGAGTTTAATTACAAGACATATTAAAAGTTAAAAATTTAAATGTTACAAGAAGAAAAAAAGAAAGGGAAGCGAGAATTTAATGATATCCCCGTAGTTCACTAGCAGAACTCTTTAGATTAAAATTTAAATTAAATAAATTGTCAAAAATTTGCATTTCATTGGTGCTAAAGCCAAATCATCAGTAGACCTTAAACCATATTTTTGAAAAGTTTCAAACCTCTCATCTTATACAAAAACTTTTAAAAACTCAGTGAGAATTATAAAAATTACAATAGTATAAGGCTTTGAAACTTATTCAAAAATCCCAACAAATAAATTATTATATTCGATATGAATCTATTTTATTTTCATAATTACCTAAATTAAATAAATTGTTATTCAAAAACTTTTTTTTAAATCTTTGAAAGAAGATATCGAGGAAATCTCGATTAATAAATTTAAAAAAATGAATTGTTGTTTATAAAATATATTTGTTTTATTTCATGTGATAATTTTTCGAACAAAATTGGTTGTCGCCCAAAGTCTTATTATTTGGCTAGTTTGTCATATTTTTTTTCATCAGAAAGAATTGGATATAAGACAACATTTCAAAGGAACATGAACAATAGTGGGTCCCAAAAATTTTTTTTGCATTTTTTTTAAAGCTTCTAGGATAAAGTATTTTTGTGATTTTTTTTTCAGATTATTTGGAAAATGTTTAGAGGTCGCTAAAATCGAATTTAACCCAAAAACCGAGTTTTCTCGACTTTTTTTAATTTTGCGCATTACTCGACCCATTACCACGATGATTTTCTTTGTTACTAAGTCAATTTTTTTCAAAGAAAACTCTTCAAACTTTAATTCTCTTTGGAGGTATTATGTTTCTTTTTTTTAGCATAAATTTTAAAAATAATGCTTTGTAACTTTTGAAATTTCTATTGAAGTTAAAAAAAACTAATGAATTCATAAATTCTGAGTCATTTAGGGCCGTTAACAATAAAAAAGTTAACTTGAACTCAAAACTTTAACTTTGGTTAGTGAAAATTCATTAACACGAAGCTCTGTTAAGATTTAACTTTTGAATAAAATTAACTGAAATACTTTCAGAGTTTAAATTTTTAACTTGAAAAAAATATTTATATGTCATATTTTTTATTAATTATTTTTTGTTTCTTTTAAAAATATTTTTCATAAATTCTAAAAAAAAAGTTGTGATTTAAGCTTTACCATCTGAAAAATGCACATCTTTGTGCAGAAATCGTGCTCAGATGTCCTTGGATGATGGTGTTATTTTCTTTTTTTGCATTTCCCAAAAATAAATTCCTGGTGTGATTCACAATAATTTATAATTGTAAGTTAACTAAATTTTTTATTGTTAATAAACATTTTTAATTACCAATTAAAATTTAAGTTTAGACAAACTGAAAGTTAGTAAACTTTTAAATAAAATAAACATAACTGAACTTTGTGTTAATAGCCCTTAAAAAAAAATTTATGAATTCGCTTCTACCGTTCCAAAGTTATACCCATTTTAAGCTTTGTACCCATTTTGTGAAATTAAAAATATTGTAGTAATGTGTTTGCCGGTTATGCATCGGATTTGTTTTAATGTTAGATATTTAGATACTAGATATTCTTTATCGGTGAAGCTTCCCGCTAAACCAACCCGTGAACAGTCTAAAGTTCATAAATTTCTTCATTCGATGCACTTTCGTGAGTCAATAAAACCTCGCTTTTGGCGCGGTTTATCGACAGCGCTTTCAGTTGTAATTAAGTTCTCTCTGACAAGTCCTTTCATTTGGGATATATTTCCTTCGTCGGTATTTGTAGCAAAATCGCCGGCGAAGTAAAATAATTAATAAAATGGCTACAACAGCTTAAAACGCATTTAATGCGCCTACTTGACATCAGAGGCCCTGCAACACTGATCTAAAAACTAACACAACGCGCAATATCAGAGTTGTAAAAATTAAGCTTTCTCACTTTCACCATCTGTCCTCTTTCACTATCCCTTTCCCAAAGAAGGTAACACACCTACTGGTTGGTAGGAATATTAATTGTCTGAGTGTTACTTATTAAAAAAAAAAACTAGCGTTGCCATATGTTTAACATAAAATGGGCAAATGGTTGCACAATAATTTAGATATTTTATATAGATTGTTGTTGTTTTTATGCTAAACTTCACAAACTTCGTTTAACATTTCGTCATTATTCCCAAAACTGTCGGGATGATTGGCTCTTTTTTATGCTCGTAAGAAATTATTTTGTAATAATAATTAGTTCTAGATAATATCTATTTAAAGTTTGCATGAGAGATTTCTTTTTTCTTCTATTTAATGTTTGTAGTACCCTTTTTAAAATTTGCGAAAAAAAATCTGCTGTTGAAAGTTTCAAGTTGTTCAAGTATTTATTTTGTTTTACAAAAAAAAACAAAAACAAACAAAAAAATAAAACTTGTATGCAAAACTTAAATAAATTTGTATAAAATGTTGTAATTTTTTGGTTAGGCAAAAGTTTTGCATTTAAGCCCGCAAATTAAATGCACAGTGGGTTGTGAGCCAAATAAATAGTTTAATAAAATTAAAAAAAAACCCCAAACTGTACAATCGTTAATTGAAGAGTTATTGTGTTCTCTAAATAAACAGAAAATTAGAAAGATGTTTGGAAAAAAATGTAAAATTAAACCAGAAATGAAATACAGGTAGACCTCGTTTAACACGGTGGTTACGTTACAAGAAAATTTCGTGTTAACCAAAACCATGTTAGACAATACAAGAAGCCAGTGCAAAAAGGGTTACGTTTCACAATTTCCGAAAAAGCCAATTTCAGCCATATATTTTATTCGATTTTACATACCGCGACTTTATGTCCATAGAACCATAAATAAAATATTTCCCCAATATAATTGTTATGTTTTTGCTTTACATTTTCCAGCCCTCTTTTAAATGTTGTTCGTCGTTTAAAAAATGGATCAAGGATGAAAAAGTACACAAACATAAATGAACAACTGTGTATAGAAACCTTGGAAAACCGAGGTTTTTTCCGTGTTAACCAAGAACGTGTCACAAAATATGAACCGTGTTGTGCCGATGCCGTGTTCAATGAAGCACGTATTAAGTGAGTTCTAACTGTATTGGAAATGGTGTGAGCCTTGTAAAAATCCAACAAATGATTTGAGTTGGCATATCTGAATAATTGGGGTTTGCACTTTAAGGCGACGTAGTGGAAATACTTAAGCTTAGATTATAGTTGTTTATGTCAGAAATTGTGTCAGTGTAGCTAAAAGTGCACTAGGACTGTGGGAGCTTGGTATACTTAGAGAAAATACGCATTGCCTACTACTCTATTATAATATAATTAGACAAGGCAATTTGACAGGTCTCAGACAATACACATACTGATTTACCTGTTTGACATTGTAACATTCCTCTTTTCCGGCAACACTGTTAACTTACAAATAAAACAAAAATAAACATTCCAAAAATATTTAAGCTTTGAAATTTCTCACAAAAAATTCGAGTAAATCAGAATAACTACAACAGCAAGAACAATGCATCACCAAATGCATTACTCCAGAGGTAAAAGTGTCACTTTTTCTTGTAACACGTTTTGTCATAAAGAACATATTTATAAAAAAAATCTTCTGCAATTCTTCATAGTGCAGCCTTCGCCAAATTTCAAGTAAGAATAACAAAAACAGCAAGAGCAATGCCCCATTAAATACATTGCTCTAAAGCAAAAGTGTCGTTTTTTTATTGTTACGCCTTTTGTTATAAGAAACATATTTCTAAAAAATCTTTCGCCATTCTCCATAGTGCACTCATCCACCAAATTCCTCATTAAATAACAACGAATTCCTGGTGGTTTCTTTACAATCACCGAGTAACAGTTACGAATGTTTTTTTGCGGAGACGGATGTAAAAACGCTGTTAACTTAAGTTTTAGTATTTCCGTTTACTTGTCTAAAACTCCAAAACAAACAACGGGCAGCATATAAAAAAAATTGTTTTGCTATTAAGATCCAGCAGCAATCAAGGCTTCATACTCTTCTTCGAACTCCTGCGTAAGTTTTGTAAGTAAAACAACTTTACACTCAAGTGTTGAGTTGTGAGAGTTCATTTGGTTAAACTTTGCAACGTTTTAGTGCTGCAAATTAGCGTAAAATACGGGGTAAAACTTTCTTTGCTTCAGCCACAAAAAGAGCAAATTACTAAAAGACACAGAGAGAGGGAGTGTGATAGAGTGAGAGAGGGGGTGGGGTGTCAGGGCAGGGAGATAAGTGAAAAAGAAACGGCATAAAGTTTTGTTTAACACAACAAAAGTTGTTATCTTTTTAAGCCGTAAATAAAGAAAAAGGATTAAAAGCGAAGAAAGAATAGTTACGTACTTGATTTTTATTTAAACGTTATTTGCTGGCATAATTAAGCTGCTAATAAGTTGTAAAGAGCCTTTTCAAGAGATCAAAAGTTAATTAAAGTTTAATCAAAACCCTAAAGATTTCTTGCTAAAAGTAGCGAAATAATAACGAACTAATAGTTGCTTGAAATTAAAAATTTTAATTATAAAATATCATTATAAGGTTTGGAAAAGATGCTCAAACTAACAGCGAATGCTTAATGGACCGAGGAGGCTGACTTATGGAGGCAGATATTTCTTAGGCAGGACTGGAAGAGTTCTTAGATATTTAGGCTGGACCTGGAAGCGCATCTCTTAATGTCTAAAAAATATTTGAACTGTACATCCTGCACCACCTCAGCATTTAAGGATCTTTTTAATTATTGGACAGTTTTGTTTTAAGCACACAATTCCAGGAAAAATATTATTGATTCTTTGTGGCAAGAAAAAACTTCTTTTTTTTTTTTGTTGTAAACTATGCGAAGAAATTCAATCAAATCACAACTTGGGGCGTCTTAAAAACGTGCTAAGGATAATAAAAACAACAATACCCAACAAAACCTTGACAATAATAGCAAAATACAAATGCTGCTTATTCTTTAAGGGAATAAGGAATAAATAAATGAAAGACAGTTGCAAAAGAAATGAGTATAAAACCGACGTGCTATTGAGCTAACAAGTTGAGCATAAAGCGAAATCGTATTTTAGCATACAAATATTTTTCTTTATTGTTATTATTTTTTTGTAATTTCATTTTTTTTCGTTGTACCCAAAACGAAAGGATAAAAAGAGGATTGTTGAATTTTTTCTAAGAAGAAAACGGAAGACAACAGGAGCAGAAAAAAAATCCAAAAGCTGAAAGAAACACTAACTTCCCCTTCCGAACACCGAAGATTATAACAAACACACACACACACACACATTGTAAATATTGTGTGGGAGTGTGATTTCACTTCCTTTGATTCATTTGTTTATTATTAACAATAAACAGCAACTAAGAAAATAAAATTGGAAGGTAAAATTCACACAAATTTATAAATGTAAAAATAGTCAGAGAGAAATAAAAAAAAAATAAAAAGATTTTCTTGAATTAAGTAGTACAAAGAACTTTGATAATGATTCAATTTGAATAAAAGTCATACACATGTTTATTTCTACACTCACTCGAGTCGTTCGTGCGTGTAAGAGTTTGTAAGAGTGTGTTAAATTGTTTAAAATTCCTTAAGGAACTGTTCAAAGAAGGATTAAAAAAACGATACAAACAGGAGGGGATGAGAAATAGACGACACTCTTTTTAAACTGATCAAATTGCATATTTATTATATGTATCTGCGGCCGCACAGTGGCATGAATTTAAAAAAAAGTGGTAATAAATCCGTAATTGATAAAAATTATGCATGAATCGAATTGCTGTGCACAGAAGAAGTCATCAACTTTTGGAATATTGTTTTTGCAGGCACCCTGTTATAGCACAGGGTGTATCTAAAAGGTTTCCCCTTTCGGGAATTGTAAATTTTGTAAATGTGTGTAAATGTAAATGTTCTCTACAGGGAACTGTGCTTTAAACACACAAAGCAAAATAATAAAAAAAACATTATTATCAAAATTAAATTAATCTCGTAGTTAAGTAAAATTAACTTAAATATTGACAGATAATATTTCTGCTGAATTGATGCGCGTTACTAATTACTTGAGAGCTGTAGCGAATATTGTTCCAGAGACTTACGAGGGCGGATTGATGTTGAAGCTACCTAAGTAGGAAAATAAACATTTTTTTTCAAAAACCATTTATTTCTCAACATTTAGTAAGACGATATTCCAAACTTTTTTATATCATCTGAATAATACGATTTTGGGAACCCCTCAAAATACGCGTTATTTTCGGTAATCACTTCTTCGTTTGAGATGAATTTTTTTCCTGCGAAAAATTTTTTCAAGTTTGGAAGCAGGAAAAAGTCACTAGGAGCTAAATCTGGACTATAAGGTAGACCAATTCGAAGTGTATTTCACGTAATTTTAGCATCGTATCTAATGCTGTGTGAACCGGTGCGTTGTCTTGAAGAAAGAGCACTTTTTTCTTCTTTAAATGTGGTCGTTTTTTCTTGATTGCATCAAGCAATTGATCCAATAATACACGATAATACTTTCGTGTGATTGTGGATCCTTTTTCAAGAAAATCGATGAGCAATATTCCGTGTGCATCCCAAAATACAGTGGCCATAACTAGGCTAACCGATTTCACTGTCTTCGCCTTCTTCGGAGCACTTTTACCAGCTTCCATTCATTGTATCGATTGATTTTTGGTTTCAGGTGTGTAATGGTGGACCAACGTTTCATCAACAGTTATTAATCGACGCCAAAAATCAACAGAATTACTCTTTATCATGTCCAAACACCGCTGTGAAGTGGTCTGTCGAACTCGTTTTTGTTCGACACTGAGCAAACGCGGCACCCATCTTGCCGATAGCTTTTTTATATGCAAATGTTCATGCAAAATGTTGAACACACGTTCCTATGATATGTTTACCATTTCAATAATCTCACGTAACTTGACTCGGCGATCATTCATAACGATATCGAGGATTTTCTTGATATTTTTTTCAGTAACCACCTCTTTTGGCATTCCTGTTGATGATATTGTTGCAGTGTTGCTTGTTCGGCCGCGTTCAAATTCAGCAATCCAATATTTTACCATGTAATCTGACGGATCAGACTCACCGTAATGTTTAATCACTGCACGAAATTCACTTCATTCTATTTTTAAGAAACACAAAAGTTGCTTTCTTCAGACGACTACAACAAATAAACTAATCGATGAATTTGGGTGAAATTTTAACAGCTGACGTTTGACAGATCGCAATTTCTAAAAAGAAGTTTTTGTGTTTGTGCTGCCATCTAGCGCTATGTCGCTTCAATATCAATCTGCCCTCGTATAGCATGAATAAATAATTGGTATTTAGATATCTGAGTGCTGTATCTAAAACAATGTAATCATTTACCTCTATGAATTGTTGAAAAGTTCAATCGCGCATAAAGATGTTCCGGCTGACACGTGTATATTATTTATTGGATTAGGATTAATATCTTTATCTTCAAGTAGTCATCAAGACACATTCCATAAAGTTTGTTTACGTACAAAGAAACATGATCAAATCTTCTTAAAACATATACGTAACGAACTATATTATTAAAAGTTACATTAAGTTTTCACAACTGGCAAAAAGTTCATTTATGTTTGCCTGATAAAATATAAAATAAAATATTATAAGAATAGAAATTTGGATGAAGTTCTAGAAAACGCTCATTCAAGTCGTCTAGAACTTCTAATCATTACTATATAAGCAAATGTATTTAGTATTTAAGATTCATAAAATCAAATATTCATCAAATTATTCAACTTATGATTAGGAGCTCCAACAGTGAGCTCTAAGTAATATAAATAAAATAACAAGAACAAAATAAAAAGTTGTTGTATTATTTTACAACAGATTTTAACTTGAGCGAAACAATAGCATCATTCAACATATTATTCGAATATACGTTCGAATATTCGAAGAATAAAAAGTTTAATTTTTTTTAAGAAATTCATTTATTTGTAATGAATAAATATCAAACAAATTTAAAGCACAAGAAAGCAAATATTTATGAAGAACGCAGTTTAAATTATCAATAAATTTACATGTTTGAATTATTTATTTATTTGTAACACAGAATTGTCATTCGAAAATCCATTCGTTTTCGTCACCAGAAGTATAAATGATTGTGAGTGGCGAAATTGTACTATTTTCGCTAATTTTATAAAAAAAATGTATTAAGAATTTTTTTAAATGATTTTTTTTTGTTGATTATGCTGCTCGCGATAGCCTTTTAAGTTTTGCTAAATTTTGCGTAATCAAAAGGTCGACTTAAAAAATCGCACAACTTCAAAACCGCATCCATGAGTGTATGAGTGTATCTTTTTATATTTTTTTACACATAAATACATGTGCATGTGTATTTACGTATTTTAATAATGATATTTATGTTTATAGTATTTTTTTCCAAGGAAACTATTTTAAAAATGATTTGTTGTTATTGGATTTACTTAATTCACTTTCAATCTTTTTGTTTTTCTGAATTTGTTAAGATTTTTGTTTTAGTATTTGTTTTTTTTTTTCTTTTAATCTCATTTCCTGCGAAACTGTTTTGTTTGCGAAATACTTTAAAATAAAAAATAATTTAATGATTTATTTTGCTCGTAGTTTCATAGAAAAAAAAACAATTAATTACGGAAAATTTAAATTTTCGGTCAATATTTTATTACTTTCTTTGATTCCCGGTAATTCCCGGGAATCTCGTGAATTTTATTTTTATTGTTCGTTCTTCAGGAAAACGAAATAGTGCAGGAAAGAAAAGGAACATCCTCGTTCGAGTATGTAATGGGTGATTTTTTAAGAGCGTTCGGATTTGATTTGAAAATAACACATAAAGTTTAGAGAAATTTATTATTTCTTTCTTTATTTGAGTCGGTAGAACGAACGATCTCTATAATTCAATGTTTAAATAAAATTTCATGTAAATGTTGAACGCGGTTACGCCTCAAATGATTCATACGCTGGGTCCAATTTTGGCATTATCTCTCCAACATATTGGCCAGTATCTCACGAATAAATTCTTCAATATTAGATTCCAGAGCGGTCAAACGTTGCAGCGGGCTTGTCCCTGTAGACATGAGCCTTAACATAGCCCCACAAAAAATAGTCTAAAGGCGTTAAATCGCACGATCTAGGCGGCCAATTGACCGGCGTGTCAAACTTGAAAAGTAAAAAAAAACAAAATTGTAACCCGGAATGGAAAGAATGAACCAAGGGCCTTTTTGTTTCGAAGAGCGCATTTGAATAATAAAAATAGCTTAATAAAAATAGTCATAGTTTATATATTAAACAGAAAAAAAACATTTACTGCCCGTCCCACGATGTCACAAGTATTCGTTCTTTTGTACAACTACATTTAAAATAAAAACTAATTCTAAAATTTTATTTTTGTTTTAAATTTACACTCAAAATATTTTGTACGTAAAATTAACTGAAATTGTAATTTAAAATAAGTGAAAGTTCACTTAAAAACCGGTCTACTAATTTTTCATTTAAATTTAACTAAAAGTTCATTTATGTTTCAATGTTAAAAAATTAATTGACTTAAGCGCGTAAAAATAAAAACCTGTTCCTTTGTTTCCGCTATTTGTACTAATCATCAATACTAAAGTTCCTTAAAAGTAGAAGATTTTTAATTTGTTTCTGGTATTTTTACTATTAAATAAAAACACCACTTAAACAGCGGACAATATTAATATTGAATGCAACTGAAAATCCGTATTAAGGTGTCCTTAGTTTTTTTGAATGAATGTTAGAATGAGTTCAAAATGAAATTGCTTACAATTTTAAATGTTTATTCTTTTAAAATTGAATGAACGGATTACTTCTTGAATAACGTACAGTCCGTTACTGTAATAATAGGCGTGTTCGAGTACTTTTACAGTAAAATGCAGTAAACGAGTAATTACTGAATAACTGAAGATTTTACTCCTAAAAAAGCTGTAGCACAGAATAGTACGCGAACGGAAAATTGTAAAAATTAGTAAGATTACGCAAACAGCTGCTTGGAAATCAATGTAGTGCTGAAATATATTTACACTTTGGACTACTCAACTCTTTTTTTTTTGGTACTCGATGCAATATTTATTATAACATGAATATTTTAAGAATATATAAACAAATTATTTTCTGTCATCTATTCCATGTGTTTATTTTCATTTTATTTGATTTTCCTAAGTTGTTTCTGATTGAATTTATTCAAAAGTATATGATTATTTGTTTTTGCTATTGACTAACTTAATAGCAAGTGCAGTATTAAGTAACCATATACTTAGCATTTTCACAGCTCCAACGAAATAACAAAATAACAACGAAAATGGCTGTAAATGGCTTTTACAACATTTATTTCGTTTTAAAACGCATATACATCATGTTTAACGAATGAATAGTTTAAAAATAATTGTTTGCTTATTATTTTATATTAGTTTATTTCAAGCTTTCCTTTTTTTAAGTAATTTTTTCACAAATTGTATACTTTTTGTTTGTTTACCTTTGAATCATATGTTTTTTTGGTTTTACTAAATTTGACTACAAGAAATTTCTGCAGCAAAAATTAGTAAATTCTCAGCCAAGAACTGTCACTTTACGCTCTCAATTTGTGTTCTCATTTACTGTAACTTGAGTAAACGAACGCAATTTCGTAAAACGCAGTAAAATTCCGTAAAAATTTGCAAAAACTTTTGGGCACTCGAACACACTTAATATTGTGAGTGTATTTGTATGAAAGAACAAATTATGTGTGACATCCTGACATGACAGTAAAACATTTTTAGATTTTGTTTTGCTTTTTCATAAAAATCGGACAGTTTTTTGACTTTCTTTCTTTGTCTCTATATAAATTATTTGCCAAAAGATGTTTTCTCCCTGTACGAAATATCTCGCGTAAAGCTTAGTACTCTGTTCAAATTTGTGAAAAATGTTGAGCAACATTGATTATTTCACTTAGAAATTTTTACATTTAAAATGTGGTGTTGACGGCTAAAATAAGTTGTCTCTTCTCTACTCCACTAAAGTTTTCTTTATCAATATTTATTTTTATTTATATGTACATACATATTTATTTCCATTAATTTATTTTAGATTAATATTTTATGTCCATCTGTATTTAGATCAGCTGTTAAGCTGTCAAAATTCCGTATGAAATAAAGGCCATTTGCTTTATTTCACAGCCTTGACAAAATGTTGCCAGAAACATTTCATATGTTTTTCCACAAGAAAACTAAGTACTACGCGGGCAACATTTTTTCACGAATTTTCCGCTCATATTTTTTATGCATGCATTTTGACAGCATTCCGCATGGAAAACTGAACACAATACCAGCAATTTACACTTTTATATCGTCATCTTAAATGCAAACGGACATAACTACACATTTAATTATTTTAAAAGAGAAGCTAAAAACGTTATTAAATCAATAATAATAGAGTATTCTTAGCAACACTATTGGTATTTTTTTATAGTATAGAGAATGATTTATTTTTTAACAAGACAAGACAAAACTTACAGTGGGGAGCACAAATGAGTACATCTGCACTTTTTATTGCATAAAAATAAAAATAATGAAGTGACCTAAAAATTGTTTTTTGTCGTTTATTTTATGTTTAATACTAAGACAAATAATTTGCAACAAAACGTGTAAAACAATAAATTTCGGAAAACAAAAAAAATAGTACCAAATAAAACTTGCATGTACTCAATTTTGCAGCCCTGTGTTTTTTTAAATATTTGCACAGAAATATTAAAGTTTACCGTTAGATTTGTAAGTATTTCTTTGCTTATGACTTTTTATTTGTTAAAAAAAATATTTGTTTGCTATTAGTTTAACTGCGTTCGTGTGGAAAAAATTTGCAAATTATCCAACACAGATTAAATTACAATAAATAATAAAGAAACTGTCAAGAGCCATTGATGACAATATTCTAGCTAGTAATAGCTAAACAGCTGAAAGTAAGTCAATCAGTAGTCATAAGACTGCAAAAAAGGCGTTGCATTGTTCCCAATCCTCAAGTCAGAGGTCGTAAAAAATATTAACGAATGCGGACGGACGCACGGCTCATGATAACAGAAATGAAAAGAGACAAGAGTTTAACACAGAAAGAAGAGCCCTTCGCGATATTGGTTACATCTCAGCGGTAAAGAAACAAAATCCTGCATTGTCGGTAAAAAATGTTAAAGCTCGATTAAAGTTTGCCAGAGAGCACCGAAATTGGACAGTAGATCATTGGAAACGTGTAATCTGGCCAGACGAGGCCAAATTTAATCGTTTTCAATCCGACGGTAAACAATATTGCTGGCACCGCCCTAGGGAGAGAATTCAAAGACACCATGTTAAGGCAACAGTGAAGCATGGTGGATGGAGCGTCATGGTATGGGGTTGCTTTACATGGTGGCAACTTGGGCCTCTGCAAAGAATCGCCAGAATAATGAGGAAAGAAGACTATCTGCCCGATTTCGTTGATTAGAGCGCCTATCCTGTGGAAGAAGTAATTTTTCAGCAGGATGGCGACCCAAAGCACACATCCAAAATCGTGAAAGAATGGCTTAGCGAGCAAAATTTTCTATTGATGCAGTGGCCAGCTCAAAGCCCCGACCTCAATCCGATTGAGAATTTGTGGTGAATCGTGAAGAGACGGTTGGGACAATATCGATCAACACAAACAAAGAGTGCAGAGTATGCCAAAACGTGTAGAAAGTCGGCTTTGGACTAAATATTAAAAATACTATCATTCTCTACAGTTTTTGTATGGTGCAAAATTGAGTATATGCGAGTTTTTTTTTTGTTTTGTTTGTTTTTTTTCCTTGAACTTGATGCTTTTAGTTCTAAATTATCAATTATTATTTTGTTGGAAATTAAACATAAAATAAACGCCATAACAATTTTTGGATTTGTTTCATTATTTTCATTTTTATGCAATAAAAAGTGCAGAAGGAACAAACATGTACTCATTTTTTTACAGGAGTGTCGTTACACATTGTTGCATTAAAAAAATACATGCACTTGTAATTACTACCACTTAAATTTCATTAATAAAGGTGACCTTTTTGATCGTTGGAGTCAAAAATTTTCCGTGAACGTATAGTTTGTTATAAGACGAATCACAATCAGTCAAAAACTCTATTTCAAATATATGTGTAGTTACGTCCGTTTGCATTTAAGATGGCGATATGTATTTATTATCAATTACAAAAATCTGTCGTTTTTCCCCTTAACTTGCAATATTCCAATAAATTCCCTACAAAAAGGAAAAATTCTCTACTTTTGACTTCATTGAGCCAGCGCATTGATGACTGAGAATGTGGGTTGGAGCCCAGTTTCAGTCATGCCAACTTTTTTCAGATGTGCATTAGTGTGGCATTGCTTGAGTAACGAAGGCACTGGTGACCGAATAGATATCGGTGTATGCGCCCTCCTCCTCCATTCTTTTAACTGTGACGTCAGTAAGCAAAAGTTTGTTTCATACCATCAACGCATGAACTCTGTTTGTTATGAACTGAATGTATTTTTGTGTTCATGAACAAGTGCCCGTGTTCGTCGTGGGCATATGGTTGTGTTCAAATAGTTCATATACGAGTATGTACAACATAAAAGTCGTTTTTATGAATTCTTATTTAAGATTTTTTTTTATTAAAAAAGGGAAGAGAATGTTTTCGTTTTCTTACTAAAAAAATAAACTTATTTTCCCGTATTTGTATTTGATTCTTCAAACATGTCACACCGTGTTTGTATTTGCTCATTGTTAGACGGCTTTTCCAAAGTCAAAGTTTTGTTTGCAAAGTTTAATTCAGCTGGGCGAAATTAAATTAGCTAAATTAAAACTTTGCAAAGTAAACTTTGACTGTGGAAAAGCCGTTTTATTGTGATTGTGTTCAACTGAGTTCATGCTCATAAACATACAAAGCTTGTTTGTGTTAATTGTTAATGGTCATAATTGCTCACTGGTGCTTATAGTTCACACGTGTTCACTCATCGTTGCTTCAACACAATAAACAACAGAGTCCAGTATGATACAAAAATAAAACCGATCATATTTAAATATGCTTTTTCGTTTGTTCATGCAGCTTTCTAATAAGAAACTTTAAATAATTCTGCTTTTTCTTGTGACATATTTATTGCAAAAACTATTGTAATTAAAATTAAATAAAACAAATATTAAATTTAAAATTATACATAATCGAGGAAGGGCGTTTTGATGCTGTCCTCGTGATAGATTTTTACATCCTGGATCATAAGATTGGGCATTGAGTTCAATCTGTCTAAATCGGTGATATCGGAGTGCAAAGGATAATTCAAGGGCAAATTATCAAGTAACAAAGTATTCCAGCCATTGTCTCTGTGGACACCAGTAGTAGCTTGCATCGGGGTAATCACGGTAATCAATTGCATGCGCAAGCCGCTGGTGCGACCACGAGGCAACAAAAGGTGATGAGGCAACAAAGTAGATTGGCCATTCCGAAGATCCCGTTGGAAAACCCTATCACCGTTGAGGGCTTGCATAACTATTTGATAAATCGTGGTCAAAGGAGTGGTGTCGCGGCTGGTCATGGTGAAGTCATTAGAATTAAGTTTCAAAGAGTTGCGACCTTGTTGCAATTCCACGGTTGTAATATCCAAAACAATGACATTTTGACGTCTTTCCATCATGGGTATTATGTTGTTTAGTCCATCAATTCGGGGCACCAACAAGTTGCGTACAACAACTTGTTGTTGGCGATCGGAGGTGACATCGATTTTAATATTAAACTCACGGTGGTCAAACCTTTGGGAACCGTATGGCTTTAAGTAGGTTTGCAATTTGTCAATTTCGACATTGTTGATGTTAACGCCTTGCACTGTGGAGATGAATTCTAGACGTTGATGGTAGAGTTCTTGTAAGTTTTGGTCTACTATACGAAGAATGCGAGCCAAGAGTATTTGAGTAGCCTCATTTTCTACCAAATTCTTTTCTAGGAATGCATTGCCCAAGATGTCAATGAAGTTGAAATCGTGATTTCGTTTAGCAAACGCAATAACGATTTCGTTGATCATTTGATTATAATTTAAAACAGAGATATGATAAGTTTTTAATCGCCAAGCAAATTCAATGCGTTTAATGTCATGTTGAAGATTGACATTGAACATTGAATAAGGGCCAAAGTTATTCGGGGTGTTATCAATCAACTGATGTTGACCCAAGGCAATGCGTTCAATGTTAAGACGAGCTACTAATTGTTGAAGGACGTGCCATAGTAATCTGCGTTCTTGTTTCTCGCCACTGTAATTATCACTGACAGCATCACGTACTTTTGTGTTGTTATTGTATAACAAGCGTTCGTCATTGATATCGGTTGAAGAAAAGTTCATGTTAGGTCGTTTAATATTTCTAAAATATTCCTCATTGACATCATCATCAACATGATCATACAATACACCGCCATCATTATCGCTGACGGTCTTATTAGCACGTTCGCCTTCTTGCGTATTATTGTCGCGTCTCGTATACGTATTACGATCCATGACAGTTTCGTTACCAGTCTTCGGAAACATCAGCCAAAACTCATTAGTTGTAGAAATTTTATTTTCTTTTTTGTGTGTGTTGAATAAGAATTTATAAATTAACTTTCTAACATAATGTTTGAGACTGATGTCTTGACTTAATAAACCTTGTGGTTTTTGATCAGCAATGTGTTGCCTTAAGTGGACTACGTCATGACCCTTATAATCGAATAATGAAGCTCTCATGGATGATTCTTCGGTATCCAATTGACGTACCTGATTAACAAATTGATAATCGCCAAAATCTTCATACATAATGTCATGCAAAGCGGGAACAATCAACATCTGGGTATCCTGTCGTTCACCCAACGCCAAAACCAGGCAATGCACAAACATTTCGGTGTTAATGTTCTTGCGGCCATAAACTGCTAGACGTTGGAAGGTATCGAAATCGCGGGCAGTCACCAAAAGTCTATAGAAGCCTACGGCTTGCAAAACATGTTCTTCATTACTGATGCTGCAAACGTCTTGTTTGCTTAACATTTGATTGGCATTGATCAAATCCAAAACGATTTGCATTTCTTGAGTTAAGGGCTGAAGTGTTTAAAGTGGGGAAACAAATTGAAAATTGCGAAAAGAGACTGGAAGATTTTTCAACTTACACGCATGTAAAGACTTCTATTTGTAATAATGTTACGATCGTCCAACATCAACAAGTCCTGTTGCTGCAGGGGATCATAGATAAAATGTAAAATATCCAAAATGAATTTTTGGCGCAATAATTCATCTCTGGTCATGACATTAGCGCCGCCAAGAGTATATCTAATACCTTTAAGACACAGACTGTTTGTTCAAATCCTCTCCCACTTATGCTTCCCATTCACTACTTACCAAAAATATTTCCTGGATCTACTCGGCCGCCGCGTTCCATTATCACACCACTGGCCACAAGGCTGACCATGCCAAGCAATAATAAACAAACACGGTGCATGATGAAGGTTTTTTTTCTAAACTCCGGTTGTTATTTTTCTAATTTTTAATTTAGGAAAATAATTCTTTACGCTGGTTGTTCTTAAGCGCTCTTTAAGACACGCTTTGGAAGTGACTGTGCTTTTGTGTTTCATTTGCTTCACTATTTATACCCTCAAATTTCACAATATTATCAGCAGCCAAAAATGTTCGCTCCACGTTATCACATCAGAAAGGGTTATTAACTATTCCTTAATGTATTTAATTTAATAAAACTTATCAATTAGATTTTGACTTTTACAGGTCAACTAATGTGTTAGTTTTCTTTCCGCTTTGCCGTTTGGATTATTTATAGCCAAAATTGGTTACTATTTCTTTCAATGTTTAGATGTGGACAAAAAAGGCATCATCATTTTGATATCAATGGTTTTCAAAATAAAATTTTAAATTGTTCAATAAGTTAAAAAAAACTTTTTGAAATTATTTGCAATAAAATATCGAGGCATATCTCGAATATTAAATTTACTAAATATTTGTTCAATAAAGCATGGTGAGTGCTTTTTGCAGAACGTGTGTCTTCAATGAGCTCCTCCGCAGCAGCTGCGAATTGCATTAATTGATACATTGCAGTACAAGCTCCTAAAATTATTTTGTTGTCCATTTGTTTTAATGTTTTTTGAATGAATACATTTTTTTGTTTTCATAAGAAAACGATGTTGCTCATTTAAAGGTAATAAAACCGATAAATTTGTTATAAATCGTGGTATTGTCACCACTGACCAGTTGTCAAAATTTTCAAACGAAATAATCAATGTTGCTCAACATTTTTCGCAAATTTGAAGAGAGTATTAACCTTAAGAGTCGACAATTTCATATTAAAAGCATGGTACTCTGTTCATAATTTCATGCGAACTGCTTTCAAAAGTTCATATAAAAAAATTCATGCGAAATAATTGCATAATAATGTGGTTGAAGTTGTACTCTGTTCATTTTGTGAAAACATACGAAATGTCTCTGGCAACATTTTTTCCAATTACAAAATGTTTCTGGCAACATATTTTCCAACCGCGAAATAATATTCGTATGTGCATCACTTATTTCGTACGAAATTGTAAACAACAGCTGATCAGGTTTTACTTGGCATTAAGTTTGTTGCGCACAAATAAATAAAATAATCGAAGATGTTGTAAATATAATACAAAATGAGAGCTCCCTCCTCCGCAGCAGCTGCAATTTGCATTAATTGATACCAAGGCCACACCTAACAGGTAGTAGCGATTCTACAACAATACAAAATTTGTTGTAAAAATATCTAACTAAAGGTACCGGTAACACTTTGCCGAAAAAAAATGAACAGCAGACCAATATTTTTTTAAATACGAGTATGGCTTCGCATTTATTTTAAATAATATAAAAATAGCATTTTGCAGCATAATTGACTTCATTTTGTGATATAAAAACCAAGTTATTTTTATTTATTTATTTATTTATTAGTACATATTCTGGTTGCTCAAAAATGGCGCCGGTAACTAGACTAGAAATGTTTTTGTGACTGACTATACACGACCTTCATATGCCTTCACATAGGAAGTAGCAACGTGGTTGTCAACGAAATTCCAGAAGAGAACCGTAAAGCTATACGGTTATCCGTGGCAAATCAGTCAACCAGTGCGAGCGAGACGAAAAACTGTCGAAGGTCAAAGAGTACTCGTTTCTTTTCCCTTCGTCTCTCTCGCCAATAAAGTGGCAATCATGTCAATAAGACATGACGAGTCTAAACACAGTATTAAGCATTTGACAGACTCAATATTGACATTAGCTTAAGCTAGCTTTTGCATACGAGTATTGCGGTTGAGCCTCTAGTTTTATTATACTTGGTACCAACCTTCAATATGCTATGTATTTTTTATGTAATAATCGTTTTTGAATACAACTGTATTAAAAGTTGCTTATAAACGGTTTATAGTCATGTATAAAAAGGTCATTGAATATGGCCGATAATCACTGAAACAATTTAAGAGTAGCTGTAGAAAATAAAGACCTAAAGAAACCTATTAATAGAATTCATAAATAAGCGAAGCCACGGCTTCGAGTTGAATTTGTAATACTACTGTACATCTCGGCGCCCACGCCCCCCTCGTCACGTTATATTAAAACAAAAATCCTCTGCGAAGTAAAATAAGTAATAAAATGGATAAGCGGCTTAAACAAATTAATGCTGCTTCTTGACACCCATGGCGCTGCAAAACTTCTTTAAAAATTAACAAAACACGCAATAGCAGAGTTGTCAAATAATTAATTGAGCTCTTTAATTTGCACCATCTAACGTCTCTATGTACATTATTCCTTCCGCGAGGATCCATGGAGAAGGAAAAATATAACTCAATTCAAAATTAAAATTTGTACGAGTATAGACAAAAGATGTTATTTTTAAACTAAAACTATTTGTATAATTGATATGCGAAACTGTTTTTTCTAATGTAGTTTATGCTCACATTACACAGTACATGTACCATTTCAAAGGTATTTCCCTGCAGATGAGCACAATATATATTTTGTTGTGATCGGTTCAGTATTATGGAAACCATTAACATTTAAAGTTTCTACTAATACATGCACTCTTATTTCACATGTATGTAACAGCAGCTTCAAGTTGATATATAAACAAAACATGCATCTGTGTTTGTCCTATTTGCTTTTGTAAAGAACTGAGACAGTGGTTTTTCTATACGTTCTTTGTAAACAATAGAGAGCTCAACTATTTTATAAGTGTTTTATTTAGAATGTGAATCTTGCAAGACACTGGAGCAGACATTGGAAATTGTAAAGAAATCATTAAATTTATGTTTTTCTGTGACATATTTATTGCAAAAACTATTTTAATTAAAATTAAATAAAACAAATATTACATTTAAAATTATATATAATCGAGGAAGGGGGATTCGTTATCGCTCAAACTCATCGTTGCACAGCACACAGTCCATTCAGTTCATTATCGTTTTTGTATTCCTTTAATACATAAAAGGCATTTTGATGCTGTCCTCGTGATAGATTTTTACATCCTGGATCATAAGATTGGGCATTGAGTTCACTCTGTCTAAATCGGTGATATCACAGTGCAAAGGATAATTCAGGGGCAAATTATCAAGTAACAAAGTATTCCAGCCATTGTCTCTGTGGACACCAGTAGTAGATTGCATTGGGGTAATCACGGTAATCAATTGCATGGGCAAGCCGTTGGTGCGACCACGAGGCAACAAAAGGTGATGAGGCAACAAAGTAGATTGGCCATTCCAAAGATCCCGTTGCAAAACCATATCACCGTTGAGGGCTTGCATAACTACTTGATAAATCTTGGTCAAAGGAGTGGTGTCGCGGCTGGTCATGGTGATGTCATTAGACTTAAGTTTCAAAGTGTTGCGACCTTGTTGCAATTCCACGGTTGTAATATCCAAAACAATCACATTTTGACGTCTTTCCATCATGGGTATCATATTGTTTTGTCCATCAATTCGGGGCACCAATAAGTTACGTACAACAACTTGTTGTTGGCGATCGGAGGTGACATCGATTTTAACATTAAACTCACGGTGGTTAAGACGTGGCATACGGCCTACCACTACTTTTTGGTTGCCTTGTTTGGTTTGGTCAATGTTTTTGTTGTTGTAGTTTAACAAATTGGTCAGATCAATGTTAGATTCCTCCAAGTAGGTTTGCAATTTGCCAACTTCGACATTGTTGATGTTAACGCCTTGCACTGTGGAGATGAATTCTTCACGTTGACGGAAGACTTGTTGTACTTTTCGGTCTACCATACGAACAATGCGAGCCAAGAGTATTTGAGCAGCTTCATTTTCTAGCAAATTGGCAACTAATCCTTTCCGTTGTTGTGGGTTGGTTTGTTCGAGTACATCGCCCAAGATGTCGGTTAAGCCGAGACCGCGAATTTGTCCAGCCAACATAAGACCGATTTCGTTGACCATTTGATTGTAATTTGAAACATAGATTTCACCAATTTGTTGTTGCATGGCATTGTCGATTTGTTGGATGATGCGTTCAATTTGATCAAGAGCATTGGTGGCAGTGTTGCGTACCAAGTTGTTGGTGGGGATACCACGGCCAAAGTTAGTCTGGGTGTTATCAATCAATTGAGGTTGACCCAAGGCAATACGTTCAATGTTAAGACGAGCTACTAATTGTTGAAGGCTGTGCAATAGTAATCTGCCATTGATGGTTTCTGTCTGACCCATATATTGATCCTGCTCCTGGTTGACAATGCTGCGTCTGGTACGGAGTCCTTGTTTATCGCCACGGTAGTAATCACTGACAGTATCACGTGCTTCTGTGTTGTCACGGCGAATCATATCCCAGTTTCTTTCTACATCGAGATCTCTTTGGAAGCCAGTGTTGTAGCGTTCGTTCATATCTTCATCAATATCGTTAACGTAACGTTCTTGACCGTCATTGTTGAGTTTGCGAAGTTTAATATGCAACAAGCGTTCGTCATTGATATCGGTTGTAGGCAAGTTCATGCCTAAGCTTTCACCATTGTATTTGTTAGTCCAGCCACGATTGTACATGAAATCATGATCATTTTGGAAAGATTGTCTTTCAGCCATACGACCACCAGTCATCATGTTAAGGAAATCATCACGACCATTACCCATAATTCTGCCTCCATAATTGCGTTTAATACTGTCGCTGATTTGTTGGTTGTTGTTCATCATTAAATCTTCCTCATCATTGTTAATGTTCATCATCATACCTTGTCTCTTGGTATTCATATAACGATCGTTTTCGATTCTCTTCAAGTAATTGACGGCAACATCATCATCATTGTAGTATCTGATGCCTTGGGGTTCAACTTTGTAGTATTTACCGCCTTGACGTTCATCAGTGAAGTATTTGCCGCCTTGACGTTCGTCATTGTAGTATTTGCTGCCTTGACGTTCATCGTTGTAGTATTTGCCGCCTTGACGTTCATCGTTGTAGTATTTACCGCCTTGACGTTCATCAGTGAAGTATTTGCCGCCTTGACGTTCGTCATTGTAGTATTTGCCGCCTTGACGTTCGTCATTGTAGTATTTGCTGCCTTGACGTTCATCGTTGTAGTATTTGCCGCCTTGACGTTCATCGTTGTAGTATTTACCGCCTTGACGTTCATCAGTGAAGTATTTGCCGCCTTGACGTTCGTCATTGTAGTATTTGCCGCCTTGACGTTCTTCAGTATTGTATTTGCCGCCTTGACGTTCGTCATTGTAGTATTTGCTTTTTTGGCGTTCATCAGTGATGCCCTCCTTGACTACACTACGTCCTCCAGAGATAAGATCATCTTCATCATAACGATTACCACCCATATTTACCACATTGTTGGGATTCTGACGGCGTCTGCCTACAAATAATAGACGAGCATCATTAGCGCTGACGGTGTTAATACCACGTTGTCCTTCTTCCATATTGTTGTCACGTCTCATGTACATATTGCGATCCTCATCAATATCGTAACGGTTTTCATAACGTCTTCCACCCATTAACCAATCGTTTTCATCTCCAACTTTTCCAAAACGTCTACCAGCCATCATAACACGGTTTCTGTCCATACCATTATCAATGTCCATGCCTTGTCTGCCTGCATTCCAAAGGCGCTCAGTGTCTAAAGTATCGAAACGTTCGTTATCAGCACGGTTTCCTCTGATTCCACCATAAGTCATTTGTCCTCGGTTGCCCCACATAACATTTTCATCGCCAATCTGGTTTCTGTTCGAGTTTCTTACTTTATCTTGATTGAATAAGAGTTCATCAATTAAGATGCTGACATAAGATTTGAGACGGATGTCTTGACTTAATAAACCACTGCCGGGCAGAGAAACTGTTAGTCTGTTCACTTGTTTATCATCCTGTTGCACTACATTTCCACCAATGACTTTACGCAAAGATATTTGCTTGTGGAGTTCCCGCCAGGGCATCCACAATTGAGATTTGTTCAAAATATCAAATAAACCGCCTTGTGGGTTTTCATCAGCAATGCGAGAGTTCCAAAGCAAATTGCGTTGACCCATAACATCTAATAATTGAGGTCTGATGGATGATACTCCGGTATCCAATTGATGTACCTGATCAATAACTTGATCCTTGACAAAAAGTTGAGGCACAATTTCATGCAAAGCGGGAACAATCAACATCTGGGTATCCTGGCGCTCACCCAACGCCAAAACCAGGCAATGCACAAACATTTCGGTGTTAATGTTCTTGCGGCCATAAACTGCTAGACGTTGGAAGGTATCGAAATCGCGGGCAGTCACCAAAAGTCTATAGAAGCCTACGGCTTGCAAAACATGTTGTTCATTATAGATGGTCCAAACGTCTTGTTTGCTTAACATTTGATTGGCATTGATCAAATCCAAAACGATTTGCATTTCTTGAGTTAAGGGCTGAAGTGTTTAAAGTGGGAAAACAAATTGAAAATTGCGAAAAGAGACTGGAATATTTTTCAACTTACACGCATGTAAAGATTTTCATTTGTAATAATGTTACGATCGTCCAACATCAACAAGTCCTGTTGCTGCAAGGGAGCATAGATCTGATGTAAAATGTCCAAAATGAATTTTTGACGCAATAATTCATCTCTGGTCAAGACATTAGCGCCGGCAAAAGTATCTTTAATACCTTTAAAACACAGACTGTTTGTTTAAATCCTCTCCCACTTATTCTTCCCATTTACTACTTACCCCAAACAGTTTGCATTCCTGGATCTACTCGGCCGCCGCGTTCCATTATCACACCACTGGCCACAAGGCTGACCATGCCAAGCAATAATAAACCAACACGTTGCATGATGAAGGTTTTTTTTTCTAAACTCCGGTTGTTATTTTTCTATTTTTTAATTTAGGAAAATAATTCTTTACGCTGGTTGTTCTTAAGCGCTCTTTAAGACACGCTTTGGAAGTGACTGTGCTTTTGTGTTTCATTTGCTTCACTATTTATACCCTCAAATTTCACAATATTATCAGCAGCCAAAAATGTTTGCTTCACGTTATCACATCAGAAAAGGTTATTAACCATTCCTTAATGCAATTTAATTTAATAAAACTTATCAATTGGATTTTGAGTTTTTTTTTGCAGGTCAAATGATTTGTCGTTTATTATTTAAAATATTATTATGCAATTTTAGTAGATTTATTTATCAGCTTGCCTGCTCACCTGGGAGTGTGGAAAGGGGGTGGGGGACGGGATAGAACTGAAGCGTATTTGCTCTTATTTAATTTGCAATAAATGCACTTGTATTTCTTTTCATTTAGTGTTTGCTGATGTTCTATTGAGCCTTGAACTATCTGAGTTTAAAATAATATAAGTATGTATGTATGTATGTACGTAATTTAATGGGCCAAACACCGAGTAGCAACAAGACGCGAAAAAAGATTAAAAATTTTGCCATCAATTTAAATAACAATTGATATGAAAAATTTAAAAACAAAAGATTTTGGTAAATATTTGAAGAGAGTGGGTTGCGAAAATGGTTTCCATTTTGCAGCGTAAGAATACTTTCAAAATTCGATTATAAGAGATCACAGATCTCTGTGTGACAGATTTTTTTTGGATTTTCAGATCAGAGTAGTATTTATTGTTAACGAGAACCAATGATAAAAATATTTTAACTTTTTCTTTCTCTTCTATCCGTATGTTTTTTTACACACATGGGAACCTGAAATCCGTAAGAACTCTGCACCGGCCTTTATATAGAAAATATGTATGTATGTATGTACTGGCATCAAAGTAGCTCATTCCATTTCACTTGCATATTTATATCCATTTAGAGTCTAATTTTGTAAAATAAAACGTTTTTGAACGGCATTTACTGACAATGAAAAGATATACACTAATATCTACTACTATTTTATTATACTACTATTGTATCCAACCCTGTTATATTTGTTACAATTTATCTTTTCAATTTTGTTGTTGTCTGATTCTCCGAATGAAATTCGTTTCAATTAATTAGTTTGTATAAAACAATTTATGTATAAATTTTTATCGTCGCGTAAACTTCAAAACCAATCTATAAATCCGTCTTTTGATTCAGCATTTCAAGGGTGACAAACACTGTGTGTAATTTTTTAAGTCATGAAAAAATAACCATATACGGACACCAATACGTGATAAAAGACCAAAAAAAAGAGACCCGTGTCTCCCAGTTTTGCTCAAAGTCATGCATTATTTTTTATGGACCCCCAAAGATTTGGGGCCTCGGTGTTATTTTTGCAAAATACTGATCATTTTCTCAGGCTCATATCTTGCAAATCGTTCGGAATTTTGTTTTACTCTCTGAGGCAAAGTTGTAGATCTTGTCATAAAGAACAAAAATTGTGAACATATAAAATTTCTCCTTTGTTTGCCAACCGATTTTCTTCATTCTTTTACCAAATATTAGACATTGTTCAGCTTTAGTGACCCGATTATATATTATTTAAATCGGTTCAGTATTAAAGGAATTAAAGGCTCCTAAAGTTGACACCACTACAAATGCTAAAAAATTTTATTTTATTTTTTTACTTAAACTCCAAAAGTTAATAAAATTTATATTTTCATTATTGACTACTTCATAAAAGTACCCAAATTGTAGACTAGAAGTACTAAAACGTACCAGTGAATCACTAGTTCCAATGTCTACATGTGGTCCCAAAAGAACCACCTAGTCAATAGTACCAATGTTAGTAGTGGATTCTCAATGACACGCACATGTATAGTAAATGCATAGTAAATAGCATTGGGGTATTATAATTCACTAGTACTGCTTACTGTGTCAATAGTAAGTCAGTACAGTTTCACTATTGACATTTCCTGCAGGTATGTAAGTATTGGTTCAAATTAAAACATGCGTGTTTCTATGCAATTTTATTTTGTTTATTGTGTTTTCCATGTGGAAGGAAATGAGAAATTAGGTAGTTTTCTCTCTTTAAATGATTGTAAAACTAAAATAAGTATGTATATGTTTAAGCTGGCGATCGAATTTCGTCCACTATGCGAACTCTACATAAATATGTACGGGAAAATACAAAAAATATTCTAAATAAACAACATAAAAACGTATTGATTTATCGCATTTTTATAACACAATGGATGAACTAACGCCACTTTATACGGAGGTAATTCGAACCTCCTATCTGACTCAAGTTTGGCTGAAAATATGAAATTTCTGGGCCTTAGTACAACTAATCCAAGTAACTCCAACGAACTTCTCATTAACTGCTTGTACTTTAGTTGATTTGTTCTCTGTTTTCAACGAGTCCAATATTTTGATGTATCATCAATTATCAGCATCATGGTTTTCCAAACATGATCTTATTCATGTGACATACAACATCCCAATTCATCCTTCAATAACGTAATAAGTTTTCGTGACTTCAAGCGATACAATCAAAATATGTTGGAAGAAGAGGTTTTCAAAATTGATTGATTGGAGCCAAATATTCTCTTATTCAACGGTAGACGAGCAGTTGGCGTTTTTGAATTGCCATGTTTTGGCCTGGTGTGACTTAGTTATACCATTACAAGCAAAGGTAATCAAAAGTAACGATAAGCCATGGTTTACCTCGCATGTTAAGCGCTTAATGAAAGAGCGCGATACTGCTTAGCGGCGTTGGAAGAAATATAAAACAAAAATATTCTATAAAAACTATCGATTGGCTGGAAAAGACGCAACCACAGCAATCAAACAAGCGAAGTCAGCGTTTTATGCAGAAAAATTTCAAAATTCTGCAAATGTAAAGAAAACTTGGACAACCATTAGGGAAATTCGGATCGTTCAGGAAGGAGAAGCGCATTAATGTTCACCCAAATTCAGATCCAAATACCATTAATAGGAATTTTATTGAGATCCCAATGCCACCAGCTGATCATCAGTTTGTAATTTATTTTTATTCCAATTACAATTGTTCTATTCGTTTTAATTTTCTTATCATTTACATATTTCTATTTCTCCTCTGTGCCCACAATTTTTTTAGTGTAAATGTTAAAATACCTATTAGTATACTTCTGCTAATTTAAGACTTAAATTTTGTTGCAGAAGATTCCAAAATTAATAAATAAAATAAAAAAAAATAAATATGTATAGAAAACACTCTGTCTCATTTCTATGCAAAAGCAAATTGGACAAACACTCATGCACTCTGTTTATTTTTCAACTTGAATGTCTTAGTAGCAATTTTAAATGCTTATAGCTCCCAAAATACTAAACCGATTTAAATAAAATTAAGATTGTGCACATCTATGTAAAAACCCCATTAAAAACATATAAATATTTTCAAAATAGGTTTAGTATTACGGCCGCAAAAGGGATCTAAAAAAACGTGTTTGCCTATCAATAATATAGAAGATGTGCACCCTGAACTTTATGATATTTGATCGAGACTCAAAAGTAATAAAGTGGTATCCAATACCACTCTTTCTGTATTTTTTTTTATTTATTCATTGCAGCTCAAATCATTTAGCGTTGGTTGTTTGCTTTCTTTTAAATTTATGCCGTAACATTTCTTTTACTTTTTATAAAAAAAATCGCTATTCAAAGTTTCCTTAAGACAAAAATTTTGCCTTGTAAAGCTTGGTACTCTGTTTAAAATTTCACGCCAAAAGCTAAGTACTCTGTTCATCATTTCGTGCGAACTGCTGTCAAAAGTCCATATAAAAAAAATTCATGCGAAATAATTGCAAAAAAAAATGGCCGAAGTTGTACTCTGTTCAAATTGTGAAAACATACGAAATGTTTCTGGCAGCATGATTTTTTCAAATACAACATGTTTCTGGCAACATATTTTCCAACTGCGAAATAATGTAAGCACCACTTATTTCGTGCGGAATTGCAAACAACAGATGCTCAGCTTTTAATTAGCATTGAATTTGTTGCGCACAATTAACTAAAATAAAGGAAAATAATGTGAAAATAACATAAAATGAAGGTATGGGATTGAATGAGAACGTGTGTCTTCAAAGCAGCACAAGCTCTTAAAATTATTTTGTTCTCCATTTGTTTTCACACATGGTTTTTGTTTACATAAGAAAAACAATGTTGCTTACTTCAAGGCAATAAAAACGATAAATTTCTTCTAAATCGTAGTGTTGTCACCACTGGCTAATTGTCAAAATTTTCAAACGAAATAATCAATGTTGCTCAACATTTTTCGCAAATTCAAACAGAGTACTTAGCTAAATGTTGAAATATTAATGAAAAAATGTTGCAAAAGTTGTACTCTGTTAAACTCGTGAGAAACTTATGAAATGTATCTGGCAACATTTTCTTGCCATCTGTGAAATAATGTGACTGGTATTTATCTCGCGCGCAATATTGACATCTGATAAAATTTTGGTAGCTGTAGCTGTTTTACTTTTAATTTTCTGTGCCAAAAATTTCTTTAATGTATTTTTTTTCTTTTACACACTATAGAAGGAACTATCTCGGTGTTTATAATTTTAATAATGGCACAAACAAGTAAAATTCAACAAATGTTTTTGTTTACAAAAGTCAATCAATGTTGCATACTTCTAACCAATAAAAACGAAAATTTTTTCCGAAAAAGTAATATGGCCATCACTTGTTACGTGTCAAATTTTCACGCGAAATAATCAATGTTGCTGAAAATTTTTCACAACTTCGAACAGAGTACCAAGCTTAAATGATGATACAATAATTTTTAATACTCATTATTCTAAAAACTCCTTATATTGCAAATTTTTAATAAAAAGGGCACAAAATGTTGCACTTTCTTTAGAAAAAAAACGCCATTAATACTCGTATTATTTATTTTTTAAATTTATAATCGAACTTTTTCTCAAAATTAATATTTTACATATTCAGTAAATATTAATTTTATTATAGAAAAACACATAGAAATTGATTAATGAGAGGTGCCGATGGCTCCGAAATGCATTTCACTTCTGCTAATCCAGATCACCAAATATTTCATACAACAGCGAAAGAAACGTTTAATAAACATCAAAGTTGAAATAAGAACAAGAACTCAATAATCAACCAATCGTTTTTTGTTTCTTTCTTTCTTTGCCGTTACTACTACAGACTGACAGACTTTTTCACCACTAATTGTAGTTGTAAGTGGGTGGTGTGTAGAAAATAAATGTAAAAACAACAAGAAGTTACACATTGAGTATAGAGTGATGCCAAACAAGTGTTTTGTAAATTACCCGTCATTTGTTTTAATGAAGGTCTAATATAATATATCTCTAGTTGTTCTAAGAAATTTTTGGACAATAGTTCGCTGAAATCCAGTTGTACCCCTCAATAATAAATTTCAATATGTTTTGAATAAATAATTCATATTTTACTAAATATATAAACTATTAATTTTGAGAAAAAGTACGATTATAAATTCAAAAAAAAAAATAAATTTTAGCAATTCCCATAAAAAGCACAAATAAATTTTGTTAATTTATTAAAAAATGTGAATAAATTAAATGTAAAAGTTACTAACGTTATTCAAATAATTTAAATGAACGCATCTTTTGAAAATAAAAAAAAAACTAAATGATTATGCATTTCTGTGACATATTTATTGCAAAAACTATTTTAATTAAAATTAAATAAAACAAATATTACATTTAAAATTATATATAATCGAGGAAGGGGGATTCGTTATCGCTCGAACTCATCGTTGCACAGCACACAGTCCATTCAGTCCATTATCGTTTTTATATTCCTTTAATACATAAAAGGCATTTTGATGCTGTCCTCGTGATAGATTTTTACATCCTGGATCATAAGATTGGGCATTGAGTTCAATCTGTCTAAATCGGTGATATCACAGTGCAAAGGATAATTCAGGGGCAAATTATCAAGTAACAAAGTATTCCAGCCATTGTCTCTGTGGACACCAGTAGTAGATTGCATTGGAGTAATCACGGTAATCAATTGCATGGGCAAGCCGTTGGTGTGACCACGAGGCAACAAAAGGTGATGAGGCAACAAAGTAGATTGGCCATTCCAAAGATCCCGTTGCAAAACCATATCACCGTTGAGGGCTTGCATAACAACTTGATAAATCTTGGTCAAAGGAGTGGTGTCGCGGCTGGTCATGGTGATGTCCTTAGACTTAAGTTTCAAAGTGTTGCGACCTTGTTGCAATTCCACGGTTGTAATATCCAAAACAATGACATTTTGACGTCTTTCCATCATGGGTATCATATTGTTTTGTCCATCAATTCGGGGCACCAATAAGTTACGTACAACAACTTGTTGTTGGCGATCGGAGGTGACATCGATTTTAACATTAAACTCACGGTGGTTAAGACGTGGCATACGGCCTACTACTACTTTTTGGTTGCCTTGTTTGGTTTGGTCAATGTTTTTGTTGTTGTAGTTTAACAAATTGGTCAGCTCAATGTTAGATTCCTCCAAGTAGGTTCGCAATTTGCCAACTTCGACATTGTTGATGTTAACGCCTTGCACTGTGGAGATGAATTCTTCACGTTGACGGAAGACTTGTTGTACTTTTTGGTCTACCATACGAACAATGCGAGCCAAGAGTATTTGAGCAGCTTCATTTTCTAGCAAATTGGCAACTAATCCTTTCCGTTGTTGTGGGTTGGTTTGTTCGAGTACAACGCCCAAGATGTCGGTTAAGCCGAGACCGCGAATTTGTCCAGCCAACATAAGACCGATTTCGTTGACCATTTGATTGTAATTTGAAACATAGATTTCACCAATTTGTTGTTGCATGGCATTGTCGATTTGTTGGATGATGCGTTCAATTTGATCAAGAGCATTGGTGGCAGTGTTGCGTACCAAGTTGTTGGTGGGGATACCACGGCCAAAGTTAGTCTGGGTGTTATCAATCAATTGAGGTTGACCCAAGGCAATACGTTCAATGTTAAGACGAGCTACTAATTGTTGAAGGCTGTGCAATAGTAATCTGCCATTGATGGTTTCTGTCTGACCCATATATTGATCCTGCTCCTGGTTGACAATGCTGCGTCTGGTACGGAGTCCTTGTTTATCGCCACGGTAGTAATCACTGACGGTATCACGTGCTTCTGTGTTGTCACGGCGAATCATATCCCAGTTTCTTTCTACATCGAGATCTCTTTGGAAGCCAGTGTTGTAGCGTTCGTTCATATCTTCATCAATATCGTTAACGTAACGTTCTTGACCGGCATTGTTGAGTTTGCGACGGTTAATATGCAACAAGCGTTCGTCATTGATATCGGTTGTTGGCAAGTTCATGTCTAAGCTTTCACCGTTGTATTTGTTAGTCCAGCCACGATTGTACATGAAATCATGGTCATTTTGGAAAGATTGTCTTTCAGCCATACGACCACCAGTCATCATGTTAAGGAAATCATCACGACCATTACCCATAATTCTGCCTCCATAATTGCGTTTAATACTGTCGCTGATTTGTTGGTTGTTGTTCATCATTAAATCTTCCTCATCATTGTTAATGTTCATCATCATACCTTGTCTCTTGGTATTCATATAACGATCGTTATCGATTCTCTTCAAGTAATTGACGGCAACATCATCATCATTGTAGTATCTGATGCCTTGGGGTTCAACTTTGTAGTATTTACCGCCTTGACGTTCGTCATTGTAGTATTTGCCGCCTTGACGTTCGTCATTGTAGTATTTACCACCTTGACGTTCATCAGTGAAGTATTTGCCGCCTTGACGTTCGTCATTGTAGTATTTGCCGCCTTGACGTTCTTCAGTATTGTATTTGCCGCCTTGACGTTCGTCATTGTAGTATTTGCTTTTTTGGCGTTCATCAGTGATGCCCTCCTTGACTACACGACGTCCTTCAGAGATAAGATCATCTTCATCATAACGATTACCACCCATATTTACCACATTGTTGGGATTCTGACGGCGTCTGCCTACAAATAATAGACGAGCATCATTAGCGCTGACGGTGTTAATACCACGTTGTCCTTCTTCCATATTGTTGTCACGTCTCATGTACATATTGCGATCCTCATCAATATCGTAACGGTTTTCATAACGTCTTCCACCCATTAACCAATCGTTTTCATCTCCAACTTTTCCAAAACGTCTACCAGCCATCATAACACGGTTTCTGTCCATACCATTATCAATGTCCATGCCTTGTCTGCCTGCATTCCAAAGGCGCTCAGTGTCTAAAGTATCGAAACGTTCGTTATCAGCACGGTTTCCTCTGATTCCACCATAAGTCATTTGTCCTCGGTTGCCCCACATAACATTTTCATCGCCAATCTGGTTTCTGTTCGAGTTTCTTACTTTATCTTGATTGAATAAGAGTTCATCAATTAAGATGCTGACATAAGATTTGAGACGGATGTCTTGACTTAATAAACCACTGCCGGGCAGAGAAACTGTTAGTCTGTTCACTTGTTTATCATCCTGTTGCACTACATTTCCACCCATGACTTTGCGCAAAGCTATTTGCTTGTGAAATTCACGCCAGGGCATCCAAAATTGAGATTTGTTCAAAATATCAAATAAACCGCCTTGTGGGTTTTCATCAGCAATGCGAGAGTTCCAAAGCAAATTGCGTTGACCCATAACATCTAATAATTGAGGTCTGATGGATGATACTCCGGTATCCAATTGATGTACCTGATCAATAACTTGATCCTTGACAAAAAGTTGAGGCACAATTTCATGCAAAGCGGGAACAATCAACATCTGGGTATCCTGGCGTTCACCCAACGCCAAAACCAGGCAATGCACAAACATTTCGGTGTTAATGTTCTTGCGGCCATAAACTGCTAGACGTTGGAAGGTATCGAAATCGCGGGCAGTCACCAAAAGTCTATAGAAGCCTACGGCTTGCAAAACATGTTGTTCATTATAGATGGTCCAAACGTCTTGTTTGCTTAACATTTGATTGGCATTGATCAAATCCAAAACGATTTGCATTTCTTGAGTTAAGGGCTGAAGTGTTTAAAGTGGGAAAACAAAATGAAAATTGCGAAGAGAGACTGGAAGATTTTTCAACTTACACGCATGTAAAGATTTTCATTTGTAATAATGTTACGATCGTCCAACATCAACAAGTCCTGTTGCTGCAGGGGAGCATAGATCTGATGCAAAATGTCCAAAATGAATTTTTGACGCAATAATTCATCTCTGGTCAAGACATTAGCGCCGCCAAAAGTATCTTTAATACCTTTAAAACACAGACTGTTTGTTTAAATCCTCTCCCACTTATGCTTCCCATTTACTACTTACCCCAAACAGTTTGCATTCCTGGATCTACTCGGCCGCCGCGTTCCATTATCACACCACTGGCCACAAGGCTGACCATGCCAAGCAATAATAAACCAACACGTTGCATGATGAAGGTTTTTTTCTAAACTCCGGTTGTTTTTTTTCTAATTTTTAATTTAGGAAAATAATTCTTTACGCTGGTTGTTCTTAAGCGCTCTTTAAGACACGCTTTGGAAGTGACTGTGCTTTTGTGTTTCATTTGCTTCACTATTTATACCCTCAAATTTCACAATATTATCAGCAGCCAAAAATGTTCGCTCTATGTTATCACATCAGAAAAGGTTATTAACCATTCCTTAATGCAATTTAATTTAATAAAACTTATCAATTGGATTTTGATTTTTTTTGCAGGTCAGCTGATTTGTCATTTATTATTTAAAATATTATTATGCAATTTTAGCAGATTTATTTATCAGCTTGCCTGCTCACCTGTGGTGGGGGAGGGGAAGGGGGAGGGATAGAACTGAAGCGTATTCGCTCTTATTTAATTTGCAATAAGTGCATTTGTATTTTTTTTTCGTTTAGCGTTTGCTGTTGTTCTATTAAGTCTAGAAATAGTTTTTAGTGAGATAATATTTTAAAAACGTACTTTAAAAGAGTACGTTTTTTAAAAGGTCCCTTTTTAAAAGGACCTTTTAGGAAATGATATAAAAAAAGTTGACGGTTCTTTTTTGGAAAATCTGTTTTTTGGACAAGGTAATATTTTTAATGTGCTCTTAAAAAATTGTATCCTTTGGAAAAGGATTTTTTTGAAGTAGCTGAGGAGATAAAATACGGGTTATCTAAAGATATGAATGTATTTATTTTCAGCTTTATCGCTCAACAGAACCAGCATGTGAACCGGCTATATCCATTAATAAACTCAAGTATTTCGATTTATTAAAAACTCAAAAATTTATTCAAACAATAAAGAAAAACATTTGTTCAATTCACAACCTAATCGCAGGAGTTGTATGATGCATAAATGTTGTTAGTAATTTTCTCATAAACATGTTTCCAAGCAACAAATGTTTATATAGAAATCAACAGCAATATTTGTGCAACCTGAATTAGGTTGCGAGTTGGGCGGGCAATTGTATGAGTTGTATATTGTAGACATAATTGTTGTTAGTAATTTCTGATCGACAATATCCTGCCTTCAACTAACGCCAAGTTGTATTAGTGGCCCTAAATATAGCATCCCTTATTTGAAAGCACCTGTTTATAAAAAACAGGAATAAAAAGTACGTGCTGTGTAACTAGAAGCCTTTATTAGCCATCAACTTGGTATGAACTTCATGTCGAGCATTCCATATGGCTGATGTAGACCGCACATGTTCATGTTTCCTCTATGCTCTGACATCGATGCCCGAGCATATGTAATTTTTAAAGCAGAGTAAAAGAGACAGTGCCAAAAAATAAATAAATTTTATCTCCATTCCACAACCTAAAACTTATATGTGAGAAGACAGAACATGAACATCTACACCGTTGCTGTGACGGCGTCATGATCATCTCATGTTCAAGTCGATGACTCGTGAAAAGTTTTAACATATTTATTTTATGGTGTGATTAATTCAATTAATTCGAAGAAATTTCTTTCATTCATTGGTACAAAGTTTTTGAGAAGGACATTTTAGCTGTTGACTTCACGAGATTCCCGTTAGGTACTCTCATAGGCACCATATTTACTCCTCTTTTCTAAACACTCTCTTGTCCAAATGCTACAAGTGTTCTTTTATTTTTTATTTGTTCCTTTTTTTAAACATTGCCCCCGCACAATCCGAATTGAACAATATTCCTCGCACATTTACTGAAAACTAGTGTATCCTGCGGTCGACGGCGAATCGACCGCATTCTAGTAATTAAATATTAAGCATTTACATAAATACATCCACACGATAAAATACAAAAACAAAAAACATTCTGAATAAGCAATTTAAAACTCTGTCTCATTTCTTTGCAAAAGCAAATTGGGCATACACACATGCACTCTTTGTTTATTTTTCAAGTTGAAGCTGATACATGCATGTGTTAGTAGCCACTTCAAACGCTTATTGCTCCCAAAATACTAAACCGATTTAAATAAAATTAAGATTGTGCACATCTCCCTAAAAATCTCCATTAAAAACATATAAATCTTTTCGAAATCGGTTCAGTATTACGGCTGTAAAATGGATCTCAAAAAACGTGTTTGCCTATTAATAATATGGATAGATATTGTTGAGCGTATGTCCGAACGGATTAAAAGCGTTATAAAAAACAAAGGGATGTGGACGAAATATTAAAAATTATTATAATTATTGGTGCCTCTCTGAGCAAATACGTGCAAAACTGAGCAAATACGTGCAAAACTGAGCAAATACCGGATTTTTTTATATTGTTGCCTCTCTTTCATTCCTGTTTGTATTTGATACTTTTTGTTAACCTCCTTTTTAAAAAAAAAAAACTGACAAAGAATAAATGTGAAAAGTTTTGTTTTATTTGGTTGCTTATTAAAATTTTAGCAAGAACTTTTCAATTAAACTTCTAAGCATGTGCTCTCTTTTGCTCGCTACTCTCTTAAGCAATCGGAATCAGGGCTGCCATAAAAAGACAGATTAAATGTGCTAGATTGCCAAAAACAAAGTGCTAAAATGTTCTACGTTTCAAAAAAAAGTGATAGTTTTTGTAGCATTGCTTTTTATTAATATTGTTAAAAAAAATTTACATTTCAGACATCTGTACAAATTTTTATCATTTGTATGAGGTACTGATATTAAATTTCTTTAATTTTATTTGATACTTTAGTTATGTAAATAATATATTTACATTAAAAATTAATTAATTAAAATCTTAATCTATCATTGTCACCCAAAGGGTCGTATAATTGTATAAAGGTTGTAAAGAAAGTAAAATAGATGATTCATATCGAATAGAATTTGTTTGTTCAGATTTTTGAATAAGTTTCAAAGCATACCAGTTTATACTATTGTAATTTTTATAATTCTCATTGAGTTTTTAAAAGTTTTTGTATAAGATGAGAGGTTTGAAACTTTTCAAAAATATGGTTTAAGGTTTACTGATGATTTGGCTTTAGCACCAATGAAATGCTTTTATATAGACTAGCTAAAAACCCCTCAACAAACAAATCTTTTTGAATACAAAATTAATTTAATTTAATATAAAAACTTTTAATGGTATACATCTGAGATCGAAATTTTTGTAGCCAAAAATCTATAATATATTTGAATTCAAGTTAAGAGTATTCAAAAATATCAACCATATTATTTGCATCTTCCTCACAATCTTCACTCTTTTTAGTATATTTCAGATAAACCGATTTTTTTTGAATATCCTCCTGATATAACTAAGGCAGGGAAGTAGCTTTTATGCCCAATATTTATTTATAAAAACCTTCAAAGAATTATTATTCAAGGAATACTTTTTGGTCTTCTTATAACTATTATAAAAAATTTTAGTTTATTTGGGTCTTTCATAACACTTATAAAAGACTCTTAGTTTTTCAGCCTTCTCATAACCATTGCAGAAGATTTTTATTTTTCTAGGTCTTCTCGCGCGCGACCTTTATTTTTATTGGTCATCTATATCAATACATACATATCGTCATATGAATTCATAAAAGCCCTAAGTTACATTGAAAATTTTTTAGAGAACAAGCAAAAAACTCTCTAATATGAAAATTTAAGCAACATTTATCAAAATTTTTTTAGTTTAAGCTTATTTCTTATTGACGAATTAGTACAATTTTAATAAATAAAATTTTCCAGGGACATGCATTTTGATATGGTAGATCGAAATCTACCAAGAAGTCGTTTTTGAATTTTTTGTACTTATTTTTTGTATTATTGAAATCATATGACGATATGTACTTAGTGCGTGCAAGCTCTAAAAAGCCATAATTAATAATAAAATAAGAAATTGGTAAGAGGAGAATAACATAAATAAAAAACTTTCATAACAATTATGAGAAGACTAAAAGATTTTTAGCTTTTTCTAAGTGTTATTTCAGGACCAAAATTTTTCCAGTTATTTTTTCTTTGACCAATTGAATATTTAAAAAATAACAGCAGTTATTTTGGGTCCCTGTCTAATTCCACACCCTCTCTTATTCGTATAACCGGAAATAACAATTCTTTGTTTTATTTTTCGTACATTGCAAAGATGTAAAAAACCTACAACAAAGTTGTAGAAAAGCCGGAATATAATATATGCATGTTTTTATACGATGAGAGACTTTATACTTAATTGGATATTATGTATGTGATTTTTTTAAGTAATTCTGCGATCTAAAAAAGTGCTAAAATGCTAAATAATTATAAAAATATACTAAACTAGCATTTAGGATTTTTTATTAAACTCAGAAAAAATAATGCTAGATCTAGCAGTAAAAGTGCTAAAATGGCAAGCCTGATTGGAATTCGCTGTTAAAAAAAGGACTATTAATTTTTTGTTTGAATAATTAACAACCCACTTTTTTTATTTATCATGAATAAAAAAGAAAAAATATTGAAGATAAAGAGTACATTCGTAAATTCAGCAACTGCGCAACAATGAAAGTTTAGCGTCAGCACATTTTTCCATCAAAAGTCTCTTTAGGCAAACAATTTGCGGTGCCGCTACAGAATTGTGCAACACGCGACAAAATTTCATTAACTGCTGCAGTAGTTTGCAGATAATTTGGCGCAAAATAGACTGCATTTACGAATACGCCCAAACCATTGTAAGATACAAAAAATATATATATATCGAACTATAAAATTAACAAATTGAATTCGTTTAGATGTCTCCCAAATTCCAACTATAAATTACGCCAGAGTTGCACGTTTCGAAACAAATTCCCTGGAGGATTTTTCCTTGTTAGTGAAACGAGCATAACTGAAATGAATAAATTAAAAAAGTTTAAAAAAAAGAAATGCATTAAAAAGTTAAAAGAATTACTCACGTCTTTTGATATTTGGCCACATCCATTTGACTTAGAGAAGGTCGGGTGGTGTTAAAGGCCTCGATTATGTGTTTCTGCTTGACAGACAGTTTTTCAGGAAGTTTCTAAAATGAAAGTCATCAAATTTAATATAAAACCCAAAGGCCACAATTACACGGTGAACGAGTGAAGTTAAATGTGAATGCGAAATGAACGAGGAGGGGTGATAAGAGGACAACTGGGAATTACAAGTATACAAATAATCAAGGAAAGATGTAAGCAATACATATATTTTTTTTTCATTTTTCATTCACCAGGCAAGTGAACAACAAAATTCCTGCCGAGAGAAAAATTTGCTCGCCCTTCGAACACTTCTTGATTGACGTAAAAAACTTTTTGACCAGGCAAAACCAACAACAACAACACCAAGGGCTATCTACATGCCACGCAAAGACGCCAGTTCTGCCAATTTCGAACCATACGTCCTCTTCTTAAGGCATTTAAAAAAATGTAATATAAATCATAAATTTTTTTTAAAAATTTCGCAATCCGCGGGGTGCGTCAGCCCCCCTTCTTACAGCTATATTTTGTCAAAAGTAAAAATTTTCTTCTACATCCTGCGATTTGTACGTTCTACAACGCAGCTTTTTGGTAACTACTTTCTCTGCAAAACATGTTCTACATTTTCTGCTATATTTTTTATTATTTACAGGTGATACATTCGCATCTAAGTGGACCGACTGACTTATTGGCTGGCTGTGAAGTAAGATTCACTCAACAAATAAAACACACATCGAAATTAGATTTCTAAACACAAATATTTTAAATTGTTTGCCCTTTTTTTGATCGAGTTGCAATTGTCGCATTTTTTGCACTTTTTGAGCAATTTGGTAAAAAAAATGTGCAACGCCCTGATCGCATCATGCAATATGCGAACAGCCCCTTTTACAGCAAAATTTCGTCAAAAATAAAAATGTTCTTCTAAAGCTGGTAGTTCGTCTGAAGACCATAATGATTGATTCATTCGTAGGATCATATTGATCTATCCGTAATACTGACTGCAAAACACTATACTATACATGCTTTCTATTCTATTCTCTCTATTCTCTGACATATTTTTTATTTACAGCTGACATTCTCGGAGTTAAAATGGTCGATTATGGATAGCAACCAAATCTCAGTTGGCTTTGCTAGTTGTTGAAAACGACATTACAGATGACAACTGGGAATTAAGAGTTATTAATTTTGGCTGCTATTTACTCTTTTTCTGGCAACCACCGAGTTTTAGTTGCCGCCTGCAACACAACTGAAGCGTGCTGACTTAATAGCTGCCTGTAAGGTAAGATTTACTCAACAAATAAAATAAGTATCGAATTTAGATGGCTAAACAAAAATATTTTAAATTGTTTGCCCTTTTTTGAACAAGTTGCAATTGTTGCATTTTTTGCACTTCTTTTTGGAAATTTTGCAATTTAGTGTTGACTAGAGAAAGTGAGTTTATTTGAAAATGATCCCACAATCCTTTGAGTACAAAATAGATTTTTTTTAAATAAAAGGATAACAAATGTTAAAGCAGAAAGCGCCATTAGACTTTTAAAATTTAAAAGTTCTGTTTATGGGTTTTGCAATTAACCCTTCAAAATTACAATTTTTATTTCATAAAACGTTTGATTCTGTATGTTTTCATGAAAAATAAAAGATTAACTTTCGTATTCATAAAAAAAACAATAATTTGAGTAGAAAATTAGTACGAAAAATTTTTGTGTTGGCCTGGTGTGCTATTTTCTTTTCTAGAACAAAACATTCTACATTTTGTGCCACTTTGCAAGGCAAATTTGCAATAGAATTTGTTTTTGAAACAGTGTAATTGTTAGAAACTATTGTATCATCCCTTACGAGCGTAAATTGTTATTTAAACAGTTGTTTTTTTAATAAAAAGTAAAAAATAAGCATTTTTTTTCTTAAAAAAACAAAAACTCAATAAAATACATTTTAAATACAAATTATTTTTTATGTATAAAAATATGTAGATGTCATATTATACATAATTTTAATAATAATATTTATAGCACTTAATACACAGTAGGAGTATTATTTATTATTAATTATTCTTATTCTTGTCGTAAACAATTTTCATTTTCAGTTTTCTTAAATTTACTTTTATTTATATTTTTTTAAATTTATTTTTATCGATAACCTAAACTTTGCTAAGTTCTTCAATGTATTTGTTAATTGGTTTTTTTCTAATGATTAGTCTTTGTTTTTTGGAATGCTGGTTTTATGTTTGTTTTTGTTTTTGTTTTGCTTAATCTAAATATGTACGAACATTCTACACTAATTTAATCTCATTTCGTAAGATTTATTTTAATTGTTTGTTTGTTTGTTTTCTAACACTAATTAAATTTATAGGTATACTGATATCGAAGAGAGTTCTCGCGAAAATTATCCGCATCGGAATCTTCGTCACTGGAGGAAGGCGGGGTCTCTAGCATGGGCATCGATAAATCCAAATACTCTTCGTTTGAGGTCGTGCTTGTCAGCTGTAAGATTTTGTCAAGATTTTCCACTATTTCGCTAAATGTGGGTCTGGCGGTGGAATCGAAATGCCAACACTGACGCATGAGCATGTAAATATTTAATGAGCAACGTGGTGGCTTCTCCATCCGTTGACCGGTTATTAAATAACTATAAAGTTCTTCGGCAGACATTATATTCGGGTAGGGCTGTTCGCCGTATGTCATGATTTCCCACAATAAGACACCGTAGGACCAAACATCCGATTGGGAATCATAGAATTTTTCCTGCAACGATTCGGGTGCCATCCATTTGATGGGCAAACGACCGTTGGTATTCTTGCGATAATAGTCGGTGTCTTGAATGTCACGGGCCAGCCCAAAATCAGCTATTTTCATAACGTAATCATCACTAACGAGTACATTGCGAGCAGCCAAATCACGGTGAATGCACTACAATTGTTTTATTTATAAGTTTAATTAGTTAACAATTAAATCAACAAGTAGTATTTTTTCAAGACGGGCTTGATTTCATCTTCATTCCAAATTTTTCATTCAAAAGCATGAAACTGCTTTCAAAAGGCAACATTTTTTAAAAGTTCTATTTTTAAAAATTATATTTTTTGTGGTTCTTATTCCAAAGTGATTATTATTTTTTTTTTGGCTAAAGTTCCTAACATTTTCAGTCAGAAAGAATTGGATATGAGACAATATTCCAAAGAAACAACGGAAAATTTAACATCAATTAATTTCAACTTTGTCGTAACTGCTTTTTTAAGAGGTATTTTTTTTAAATGTAGTTTTTCCAAAACGCACTTTACTAAAATTGTACTTCTTTAAAAGAAACATTAAAATTAAAAATTTTTTTATGTCCTTTTTAAAAAAATTTACTTTGTTTAATAGGAAACTTTATTTTAATAAAGTAATTCGTTTTAGAAGATACTTTTTCACAAATGAAATTTATTAAAATTTCCTAAAATTCTTTTAGGACGGTTCTTTTTTCAACAGATACTTTTTCAAAGAACTTTTTTAAAAGCGTACATTTTTAAAATTGTACTTTTTTATAATTTACTTTATTAAAAAGGTAATTAAAAATAAAATAATTTAGAAAAAATAATTCTTTTAACAAGGTACTTTTTTTGGTAGGTACTTTTTAAAAAATTACCCTTATTAAATTTAAGAGGTAAATTATAAGGGGTAAATTTTTTAGAAGTACTTCTGTTAAATATACATTTTAACAAGGTATTTTTTTAGAAGGTACTTTTTCAAAAATGACAATCCTTTTTATATCGTCCTTTATTAAAATAGTAGTGTTTTAACGCGTACTTTTTAGAAAGGACCTTTTATTAAAAAATTTACTTTTTTTAATTAGGTACTTTATTTCAAAATGGTACTTCTTTTTAGAAGATACTTTTACACTAATGAAATTTATTAAAATTGTAAATTTTTTAGCACGTACTCTTTTAGAAAGTTATTTTTTCAAGAGGTACTTTACCAAATTGTTTTTTCAAAAACGTACTTAATAAGATGAACTTTATTAAAATTGTACGTATTTATTATTAAAAAGGTAAATTATTAAAAAGGTAATTTTTTTTACAAGTAATTTTTAAAAAATAAACTTTTATAACAAGGTACTTTTTTTAAAGCGTTGTTTTCAAAGGTACTTTATTAAAAACGTACTTTTTAAAGGTACTTTTTTCAAAAAGTAGTTTTTGAAAAATATACTTTATTAAAAATAAAATATCTTTATTAAAAATAAACTTTATTAAAAATAAATTTTTAAAGACAATTTTATTTTAAAATACACGCCTTTAAAAAGAAATTTTTTTATACATATATCCTTTTTTAAAAGGTATTTTTAATATCAATATTTTTTAAAGTGTACTTTTTTAGAGAAATCTTTTTTAAAGAATTTATTTTTTTTCTCTGTTTTTCTAAAGGTACTTTATTAAAAAGGTAATTTTCAAATTTCAAAAAGTTTTGTTTGAAATAAGATATCGAGATCACTCTCGAATAATAAATTTAATGAAACTTTTTAAAAAAATTACTTTCTGACAAGATATGTTTTAAAAATGTATTTTCTTTAAGGGATACTTTTTTCAAAAAGTACTTTTTCAAAACGTTCATTGAAAATTTTTTCTTTTTAGAATCTACTTCTTTAAAGTGAACTTTTTTAAACCGTTTATTTTCAAAAGGTACTTTTTCAAAGGATACTTTTTCCCAAAAGGTACTTTTTCCCAAAAGGTAATTCTTTCAAAAGTACTTTTAATAAGTTGTACTTCTTAGAAGTAATTTTTAAGTTTTTTATGTACTTTTTTCAAAAGATAATATTTCAAAAGGTACTTATTAAAAAAGGTACCCTTATCAAATAAAAAGCTTTTTTCAATATATTCCTCTGGCTAACAGCACCTTCTCAAAATGTTTCGTTGTCCATTTTGATAATTTAATTTTATTTGTAAATTTGTTGGATTTATGTCACCACGTCGGTCACCACCAAGATCAAGCCCGTTTTTAAAATAAAAACCCACCGATTTCTACTTACTCTTCTCGAGGCCAAATACTCCATACCGCGGGCAATTTGAAAGGCAAACGATATTAAATGTTTTTCCGTCAAATGTGTCTTATCGTCCATATATTCACTGTTCCTTTTCAGACTGCAGCTGCCCCAACCCGACAAGGGACGATTCTTTTTCAGAAAATCCTTCAAATTTCCATGTGGGGCGAATTCCACTATCACCCACAAGGGACCATTCTGACTGCAGCAGCCCAAGAGATTGATAATATTTATATGTTTGCCAATCATTTTCATGACTTCCATTTCGCGCACCAGGCTGGCCATGTCAGCATCCGTGTGTTCTTCTTTGACCATTTTGACGGCCACAATGGTGGTGGCAGCACCATTCGAGGATATGCGAGGCAAACTACTACCCTGAGCCATTACGACTCGACCAAAAGCACCCTCTCCCAAGGTGGAGCCCAGTGACAACTGACTGCGCGGTATTTCCCAATTCGAGTCCAAAGGAAATTCATATTCATTAAAGCCCTGGGAAGGATCCGAATTGGAGGAGGTGGTAAAAGTGGTGCGTTGTTTTTCAATTTTAATAACCGGCATTTGAAGATCACACGAACCACCCTCGGAGGGAGCAGGTTTGTATATGATAACTTTTTTCGTCCACTGATGCACGGTCTCTATACGCTGCTTAAGCAGCTTCTCATGTTTCAAATTGCGCATCACATAGATGACAAATATGGTGCCCAAAAGAAAGAGTAACACCACTACTATGGCCACAGCGGTGATGGTGACGGGATGACTGCGCTGTAAAACATCTCGTTGCGGCAGTTTGTCTACCACCTTCAGATAGGCACTCGCCACAGTTTGTCCCAGCGAACTGGCGGCCACACAAGTGTACCAACCTTCATCTTCATGACTGACTTTGGTGAAATTCAATATGTTTGGCTTGTCCTGATCACGTTCCAAAACGACCACATCCTTTGACAACAATCTTTGATCGTTGGAGAAGTTCGGCACCACTTTTTCCAGTTTCTCTATGGACTCATTTCTCTTGGTGTATTTAAGCCAAACAATGTACGGCTCCAAATCGGAAACCACTCGGCACTCCAAATAAGTGCTGCTGTTGGTGAGAACAGTTTGATTTTGAGGAAACTTATCGCTGATTATGGGACGAGAACGCAAACGATCGGATACGGTGACCTTGGTGGAGTGTTCTATGCATCCTAAAGCATTGCAAACGCTGCATTTATAAACGCCTGAATCTTTGGTGATGGCATCATCCATTTGTATGGACCACTTTTTGTAGGTCACCTTGCCTATATGTCTCTCTATTTCGGTATTATTGCGAGTCCAGGTGATATTAGGAGCAGGATGGCCATTGGCAGGACATACCAACTGTATGGAACTTCCCGAAGGCTTGTGCATATGATCCACTAGTTTATTAAGATTTTTGAATTGCGGTGGTTTCTCCTCTTCTATGTCAGTGTTTTTATTATCGGACGACTCATGATCCAAAGACTCATCATTGTCAGTTTGCTCTAGATTAAGAGTATTAAACTCCACCGTGGGTACAGTGATGGACAAATGTTTGCTCTCCGCTTGTGGCTCGAGTGTATCATTAACAAATGTCTCTTCTTCATTTAAAACGGACAGATAAAAACTGGCCGCTGCCTCTCCCAGACTATTGGCTGCTATACAAGAATACCAGCCCTGATCGGCATCCTGCACGCTGCCCAATCTTAGAATATACGGCTCATCCAAACGTGTAAGCAGCTTCAGAGCATTTGGATTAAGTGCCGAGTCAAAGGCTTGATCCCCGGTAAAGTTTAAGTAATCCGTGTGATAATACCAAACAATATGTGGCTCCAAGGCCGATATAACATCACATTCAAACTTGACATTTTCATCGGCCATAACAGTTTGATTAATCACCGAGCCCTCGCGTATCAGAGGCGGAGAGCTCTCTCTTTCCAGCACATTTAAAATGGAGGCGCGATAAATGCAACCATAAATGTTGCATATAGTGCAGGCATATTCGCCAGAGTCTTGACTTTGTAAATCTTGCACAGAAAGTGACCATTTCTTTAATTTATATTTCGACAAATTACTATCCAAAGAGCGATTATTAAAAGTCCATGATATATTGGCAGCCGCCTGGGTGTAATAGGCGTAACAATTGAAAATGGCTGAGCCACCCGAATACTTTTGTGTGGTATTGTACAATTGATGAAATTTAAATTTTGGCGGATCGCTAAATTGCTCCTCCAGATTATCCACTTCTGCACTGGTGGACATAATGGCAACAGTTTCTTTGTTTAAATATTTCGGAATATGTTTCCGATTGACATCTTCATCTGTCAACTTGCTGCACACATTTTCGGCGCTAAAACTATGGCATACATTTAGGCTGACATTGGCCCAGGCCATGTTGTTATCAAATTGTCTATTTGCTGTCTGCGATTGACAGCCGTAAATGCCCGCTTTCTCGTCGGAAATCGATTTAATTTTAAAACTGTGATCCGTATGCAACAAATACTGCTCCTTGTGATACCAAATGGGATGGGCAAAGGGACATATGAGATCCAAATATTGACCTTCTCTTAGATGCAGGGTATGTAATATGTTGGGTTTTAATATAATCTGCTGGTAATCTTCGGCTGACAAAAGACTTTTACTCAGGCCACCGCTGATTAGAGGAAATATTAAGAGAATTTGCATAAAATTCAATTTTCTTCTAGTTCTTTTTATGTCCATTTCTTGGCTGGCGTTTGTTTTATTTTTGTGTGTATGTGTGTGTGTGTGTGTGTGTATTTTCTTCTTCTTCTTCTAATTCAAAGAGAAAAGCTGGCTGGCTGGCTGGCTGTTTCGCCTTCTGCTGTTTTCAGCAACAACAACAACAAACTAAAACGTTTAATTTATTTCATGGCTAAAATGACGACATTTTTCATTTGATCAGTTTCAAGCTGCTTCGTCGCTATTAGATTTGTTGGCTATTTATTTATTTATTTATATTTTAATTCAGTTGTTCACTTGGCTTGTTAGCTGCTCCAATCGATTATTTATGTAGAAAATAGTATGTGCTTTGCCTTCATAATGAGATTTGTTAGCCAAACGTTTCCCAACGTAATTTAAATATTTCCATACGCTTCACAATTGCCTTCAATAGCTACTTAAATATTGAGTACAGCTCCCCACCTTAAGTTAAGCTCAAGATGAAATTTAACTCAACTCTTCAGAGCCTCTTGGAATTTATTTAAATTAAAAATTTGTTTTTATTCTCTAATCCTTTTTTATTAATTTTTTTTATTAACTTTTTATTATTATTATTTTTTATTATATTTTTATTATCTTTTTATTATTTGTTTATTTTGCTTTAGAAAATATTTCAGTAATTCGTTTTTTTCTGTTTTTTTTTTCTTTTTAATTAACAAAATTTCAATTCAAAATTGTTTTGCCAAATATCACGTTCTTTACTTTTATGGCCCGTTAATGCCACACTTAATATTTTATCGAGCGTTTCAATGTTCAAGTGCAGATTTTGAGTTGAACCACGCTTCGCTCTCCAAAACACCAAATATGATTTCTTGTGCTTCTTCTCTTACGCTTCAAAACTTAATAAAATATTTTTTTGCATTTACTTCCGTTTTGCACACACTGTCACTGTCACTTACACCAAGAAAAATCTTACAACAATCAAATAACTTTTAACGATCGATACCGTCTTAACCAAGAGCTCAAATGCGACTAACGAGTTAAATATATTCAAAACTTTTAGCCTCCCCGGGTTTTATGTACAAAACTAAATAAATAAAACGAACAAAGGCATAACAAATGTCAAAACGCATACACACACACACACACGCACACGCACTCACTGTATTAAATGACTTTGGAAAAAAGCACTTGTCATTTTGTACGCCAGGCAACGTCACGAACGGATCGTCACCAGTTAAATGAACACACACTCACGCGCACATGCCCTCACACTTACACAAACAAATAAGTGCTTTCTTCTCTGCCAAAGCAGCAACAGCAACAACTCTCAGCCAATAAGAATAATAATAATGCTCGTAAAATGTAGTTTGTGCAAGATATCACAGGCAGGAATATCAAATATTAATCCTTGTTACTCCTTCTGCCTGAACGTTTTATCTGCGGAGCGCATAAAAACTTATCACCACTACCTGGGGTTTTTCTAATAGATAAAGAAGACAGACGTCTTTGAGTTTTGCAAGCAAACTCAGGAAAATGTTCCCGCATCTAATTCTTTTTTTTTATTATGACGAGTATTACAACCAAAATTACAGTGAGAATTAATATTGCAAACAACAATAAAATACGAAATTTTATTTTTGTCTTCAATATAAATTCTCGGTCGCAATTTTGTTTTCATTTTCTTAAAACAGGCATATAATTTGTATTAATTTAATAGAAATCAATACAAATTTTTTTTAACATTTAATTCAAATTTATATTTATTTTATCCAGGAGGGCAAATTACGGCATTCGATATCCAACGAAATTTCCATACAAATTCAAAAAATTTTGTATGAGATTTCGTTCGATATCGAATGCCGTATTTTGCCCTCAGTATAATACAAATTTGTTCACAATTGTTCATTGATGTATGTACTTTTTTAAAATTTACCCATTTTTTGAACGGCCAACAACATTTAAGAGATCTGGAAAAATTTATTTCATCATACAAAGAATTTTACAAAAATCCTTCGAATGACCAAACGAAAATAACAGATTTTTTTAACCAACAAAAATGTTGTACTGTTGGGGAAACGTGATCTCCATTAAAGATGATATTAAATATCTAGTAACCACTTTGGATAAGAAATTTAAGTTTGAACAACATGTAAATTGCATCTGTGATAAAGCTATAAAGTGCGGAAGACGTGCTCTTTGCCCCATACGTAAGACGATGTCTAAGCTCAACATTAAAAGTAAGATATTGTTGTATAAGAAACGTGTATTCGACCGATACTGACTTACGGCTGTCCAGCCTTCAGTTTCACTAAACTGACAAAACCCCCCCGCAGAAAAGCTTCCGATTATTCAAAATAAAAATGAATAAATAATTCATAATCTTCCTCTCACGATTCCATACGGTCTTTGCTGCACAATAGATTTAAATACATAAAGTTAAACGAGTTTGCCAGTGATCTGACGCTTTCATTTAATAAAAAAATACAGATTGTCTAATTTTAAAACAATAAGAAATTTACTAAACAATCACTGAGAATATTTTGTTAAAAATAATTCTGTTAGTGTTTTGTGTTTTACCACATCTCATTATAACATTTCTTAAGTTTGTTTTCTTATGACAAATTTTCCTCAAGATAAAGTAAATCCATTCTACTACATCGTAATGGACTTTAAAAATACGCTAAATGTTGAAAACAGTAAACAAGATTCAGTTAATTTGCTTTTAGTAGAATTTCATTTTTGAAATCGATAGATTTCCATCACATACCGAAATGTTATTTATAAGTTTCCTTATTCAATTATCTATATAATTAGTAGACAAACACATTTTTTATATCTCTTATTCGGCCATATTAAACAGCCGATCTTATATCATTTTGAAGATATTTATTCACAAATGTGCACAATCTTAATTTTATTAAAATCGCTTCAGTATTTTTGTAGCTATAAGCGTTTAAAGTTGCTACTAATCCATGCACACTTATTATACTCATCTATCATCTTCAAGTTGAAAAATACACAAAGTGAGCATGTGTGTTTGCCTAATTTGCTTTTGCACAGAAACGAGACAGAGTTTTTTCTATATGTACTTTGTAATAGAGAGAGAGAGCTAAGTCAGAGGGCTAATAAGTTTTAAGTTTTTTATTTAGGATGTTTTTTGTTTTTGCATATTATCGTATATATTTATGTATATAAATGCTTATGTCGTATTCATAAAAAAATAATTTGGATTTGAAATCTATTTTAAGTAAAATTTTTATGAAAAATTTGTCTTACGCTGCAGTCACACCATCAAACTATTTTTTCAATTATCATTCATTCTTGCCCAAAATTCACAAAAATTGAAAGCTGTGACGTGGGCTGCACGCAAATTTAAAGCAAATTTTTTAGCAAGATGCCATAAATTTACAATTTGGATGAACAAAACTGCAATCAGCTGTTTTCTTGACTGTAATTTGAAATACTCTATTGAATGAAAATTTGTAAGCAAATTCTCGTCAAATTTTAAAAGTGTGAGTGTATTGGCACAAAAAGTGAGAGAATTTAAAATTTGATGGTGTGACTACCAAGTTAAAATAAATTTCAAATATGTACATACAAAGAATTTTTTGTGACATTAAAGTATTGGCGGAAGAGGTTGACACAATGAGTACTTTGTTGACGGGCATTAAGTCAGCTTCATTTGATTAAAGTACACATTTTCAATGGAATGCGAGGAAGTTCTATTTTTTTATTGTTATTTAATTTAATAAAAACAAAGCAAAAAAAACTGATATTTGTCAAAAGTACTCAAAGTACGTTAAAAGTTGCCCAACTTTAGTACTTTGCGTTGACGGAGACGTACGAAAAGTGACAAAGCTCATAACACAACCTGGGGCAAATCACGGCATTCGATATCAAGTAAAATCCCATGGAAAATTTTTTAAATTTATATGGAAATTTCGCTCGATATGGAATGCCGTGATTTGCCCCCTGTATTTCAACTTAGTTGTCAGTTGAAAAAAAGCAACGTATAACGTACGACATATTCTATGCGCCTCGATTCTATTTAATTACTGGAATACGTTCGATTGCATCGGCCATAGGAAATACACTAATACCTCGGTTAGCGTCGTTAATTGGGACTGGAAAAACGAGATGCAAACTGAAACGACGCAAACCGAATCACAGTTTTCCATACATTTGTATTAATTTTCATTTAAATCGCTCCGAGAATCATAATTTTAGTAAAAAAAATTATTTTTCAATAGAAAATACCAATTTTTTATTATTTATGTGATAATAGTTTTTATTAAAACAAAAGACTTCACTTTACCAAATGTAATTTGAAACTACCAACAAAGACAAACTTGTAGACAATTTTCACATACAAATTTGCATTAGAATTCGACGGGAAATCCCCTTTTTCTATTTTTGCTTTGTATGTACATACATGCAAACATTTATTAACGACGCAAATCGAAGAACTAACGACGCAACTTCGAAGGCATGCGACGCAAACTGAAGCAAAAACGCCGCAACATTGAAATTGCGGAAATTTAAAAAAGACGCAACTTCGAAACGACGCAAACCGGGGTATGAATGTACTAGTTATATTTAATTTTTGTAGTACGTTCAAGTAAAATCTCACAACTCTTATAAGATTTATGAATAACAATTTACTTCAAAAAAAAAAAAAAATAAATAAATAAAAATAAATTTATTTGTATACAAACAAAATTCTCTACAGAAGGCTATACAATTATTTTACCGTGTAGAAATAAATTTAAATGTAAATGCAGCCTTTAGCTCACAATCATGCAATTAAGAAGCGATATATGATCTTAGAAAATTAAACTTTTACAATCACTTGTATAAAGGTGATCATGAAAGAGGTCCCTTTTACCAGGATTAAGTACATATTTGCATATCTTAAGTATCTATTTGTGTTCTTAAGCTGATTTAAAAAAAATATTTAAAAAATTCAACTTATCGTAAAATAAATCTTTGGAAAATCTATTATTTCGCACGCAGACTGTATTTGGTCGTCTACTCTTTTTTTTCTTTCAGTTATACCAAGAACTAGCGAAAGAACACACTTGGCGTTTAAAGAAATCTGAGTAGAATCAAGAGACTACACAACATTTATTTTATCTAGTATGTGCGAGTATTTATGTATGCAGGGCTCTTAAGTACTACTCTGATGGTTACATTTTATGAATTTTTAATAATTCATATATAGAAAAGAATAACAAATACAACAAAAGACAATATAGTAAACAATATTATGTACATGTAGCTACAATAGTACTGGTCGTATCTAATACAAAATATAAATTGTTATTTACTTTTCACAGATTGGTTTTTTTCCATAATTTATGCACATTTTGGTTTAAATGTTTGTTGTGGTTGTATGTTGTTTTTTTTTTATGCAGAAAACAAATACATTCACAGACGACAATCCGATACTGTTCGGCACAGGGCGCAATATGCAATAAAAATCTATTGCAACAGGTAAAAAGTTCGTTCGTTCGTTTGTTAGTTCGCTCTGTTCTTTGGCGATCTTTTAGTTATTTTTTTTTATTTATATTTTCTGTTTTTGGGCTTGTATTTCTTTTTTTTTTTTTTCTTTTTTTTTACTCTTAGTTCTTATTGCCATTGTTGCTTTTAGTATATTCTTGTAGTGGTTGGGTGTTATAGTAAAACCGTTTATTGAATATCAATAAGAAATATCCGTTACGTGACTTATTTCTTCCTTCGCCTTCGTACAATCCACTAAAAAGCAACAACAACACAGCCAAGTTCAAATTTGAGTTTTTAAGTTCTAATCCGAATTAGAGACTGCAGTGTTATTGTGCTGCTAACTAATACAACGCTCGTTTAGTATCCCCACCCGCATTGTCAGTTATTCTGTTACAACATTAACACAACAACAACAAACTATTTAATAGTATTAAAGGGATTTGGCTGAAGAAAATTCTATTGTAATCTTGTGCTTGTATCCCAAATAAATTCTTATCATCATATGCACAACAACAACAAAACTGTTGCTTATTGTTTTGATTTTGCTCCTGTACTCGAAACAAACAATAAAAAAAAATAAAAAATCTAAAATAAAATTGTCTCTAAATTATTTTAAAACATTCTGGCCACGTACAAATTCGAATAATTTTATGATAGTTTACATAGTTTCATCTTTTTTCTTATTCTTATTCTTCTCTCTTCTGCTTTAAAACCATCCAACCAACCAAAAAAAAAAAAAAATAATTAATTTACTTTGTTGGACATTTAACATTTTAGTATGCATTTTATAACTTCCATATAATAAAATAATTTTCTTGTAAAACCATGAAATGGTGATTGATATCGGAGATGTAAATTGCAATTCGTTATTTCGTTAAGTGAAGTTACTAATAAAAATGTGCAAATAAAAATTAAAATTCACTTACCTCATGACCATAGTCAGCAATGGCTTCCTTTACCGCCAACATGTTGGCCGAAGTTAAAATACTTTGTATATCAGCTCCCGTATAATTTTCGGTCTTTTCAGCAAAATACTCAAAGTCCACAGACTCATCTAATAACAAGCTACTGGAAAGAGTCTCAAATATTGCCAAACGGGCAGAAAAATTTGGCAGAGCACACTCCACCAAACGATCTATGCGACCGGAACGCAGCAGGGCAGGATCTAATAATTCAGGTCTAGAAGTGGCCGCTATAACTGTAACACCCTGCAGACCTTCTACACCATCTAGCTCAGTTAATAGCTGATTGACGACACGATCTGTTACGCCCGTGGAATCATGGCCACGTTTAGGCGCTAAGCTGTCAAACTCATCGAAGAATAACAGACAAGGTTTGGCGCTGCGGGCCCTTCAATTAACAATAAAACATAAATAATATGCAATCAATAAAACAAATTATATTTCGAATGAAAGTAATTAATTCACCCTTATTCCAGTTGGCGACATCGACGTCACGTCAACACAATACCAAAAATTGGTACCCGCTTGTCTACCCGTTGTCGAAAACAACTGACTACTACTGAGAGGCTCATGTTATCTTCTGGATCTTAGAAAACAAAAATAGACTGTCAGTATTACAAAATTGTTTTCGAGAGCGAGTAGACAAGCTCAAATTTTTTGGTATTGTGTTAACGTAACGTCGATGTCGCCAAATTGAATAAGGGTGATTAAATTATGTTTGAATTAACAAACTTAAACCTGGAGGTAAATTACGGTATTCGATATCGAAAGAAATTTCCATACAACTTCAAAAAATTTTGTATGGGTTTTCGTTCGATATCGAATGCCGTAATTTGCCACCTGTCTTTTTTAAGAACTTTTAATTATTTTTTTAAAAATATTACTTTAACAAAAACTTACCGATTAAATAAATTACGCACATTTTCTTCACTCTGGCCAATATATTTGGCTAAAAGTTCGGGTCCTTTGACAGATATTGTTCGGAGATTCCACGAGTTGGCAAGTTTAGAAACCAAGAAAGTCTTTCCCGTACCGGGTGGGCCATAAAGCAAAACTCCAGCTTGATTGCGCAAGGGAGAGTCATTGAATATGGTTGGGTACTGCAAAATAATATCGTTATAAGTCATAAATAAGCAAAAGGCAAAAAAATAAAACATCCAAAAATATGTACAAACATGAAAAAAAGAATAGTGCAAAAAAAATAGTTTTTAATTTGGGAATTTAAGAATTTTTCGGTTTATGGGGCTGTTCACATATTACGTAACGCTATTTTTGCAGTGTTTAAGGCACCCCTCCGTCAGTACACAACAACATTACGCATTTTAACAATTTCTCACAAACGCAAATCTACATCTTAGGGACTGTTTACATATTACTCAACGTACTCCGGAGGAAGTGGGTGTAGTTACGGAATTTTGAAAAAATAAAAGGTATTACGAAGGGGCGACATGCGAACAGCCCTTAGGTGACTTTCTAGATTAAAAAACCCTTGTGTGTCCGCGTTTAGAAACGAAAACAAAGGGAAACATTTAGTTTAGGAGCATATTATGGGTGGGGAAAGGAGCATGGTTTTTTGTATTCAATACTCGGCGTTACGTTCTGTTGACATTTTCTTTGGTTTTTGCAATAATAACAATAACAATAGAATGTCGCCGACAATATGTTCCAGATGTTCTTATTCCAAATTTTTGCTCGTATAAACTCGCATTATGACTCGTCATTTTGTAAAATGAAACGTTTCGAATTTCATTTTGCAAAATGAGGCAATTAAATTAATATTTTTAGCGATTCAGTTACACTCACCTTTGAAGGCCACATAATAACTTCTTCTAGCACTGAAACCACTGGTTGCAAGCCAGGAATTTCCTCCACACTCAAACAGTCCTCACCATCCGCTGAATTTTTCTTAGACTGATGACTCTCGATTCCTTGCAGGCAATAAGCGTTTGTGTTTTCTAAAGAATTCTTTAAATGATCATTTGTAAGAACCGGTTGATTTTTGCCTTAAAAGAAACACTTGATACAATCTGTTTATTAATGTTAATAATCCACAACTTACTTGTACGATACGCATAAAATATGGCCCTCTCAACAAACTGCACCAAGTCGCCTTTGTTGTAGCCCTCGGTAAGCAGTGCATATCTTTCCAAATCCAATTTTTCTGCATCAATATGAGCGCATAAGTCTTTCAGGACCAATTCTCTATCCGAACGTTCCAAATTGGGTATTTTTTTAATAGTTTGAAACAGATGACGACCGCGTGGTGAATATAAACGTTTGTTGAGAGATTGCAGCTCATTAATGGTGGCTATAACGGCTATGGGATGGCTACTAGTATATTGGACAATGAGTTGATGTACAATATCGGCAATACGATTGTAATATTCGGCATCCGGAGTGGCTTGATCACTGGTGGCATGAGCCAACACATCAAGATTTTCCAAAACCACTATAGCGGGAGCATTTTGTAGGCAAGTGGTGAAGAGATTGCGTAAGTCTTTTTGTATAGAATCGGCCTTAAATTAAAAATTTAATTATTTATATTAGCATAAATTAAAACATACATAATATAAATAACACACCTTTCGCCCTTTACTGCGTGTACAGTAAAACAAATCGAAATAACAATAGAAAGGTTTTCTAATTAGTTTATCCAAAATACGCTCAACAACAACAGTTTTGCCCGTACCTGAAGCTCCTGTTAATTTAAAAATATACATATTTTATTTGCAATTGTATACATTTTGGGAAGCTTTACCCGTTATTAGAATATTGCCCTGGCGTAGTACACCATTTTTGGCATCTAAACACAAATTACTTTTCAATTCTGTTGTCAACTTGTCAACGGTTTTGTCAAATTGTGGCAGTTTAATTAAGTCTTTAACACTCAGCGGCGTAGCAACATTTGCAGCAACATCAATAATATCATCGACTTTACGCACCAAATCGGCAGCATAAATTTTACTCTCTTTTAGAAATTGTGAGTCAATGGCACAATATCTAAAATGTTCTGGCAAAATGCCAACACTCACCACTAAGTCCTCCTCTAAACGTACTACTTCGTTTTGATTTAGCAGCATAGAAGACTGTTGGGTCTTTCCCATTACATAACGCTTAAAAGCATTCTCTATGACTTTGTAGTGTGTCTTTTTATTGGCAAACAATTCAATTTTCTCCACAAAGTTAACCACATTCGGCTTGGGTTTGAGTAGTACCTTTTCCAATTCCTTAAGATCTAAAATCTTCATCAAATTCACATTCATCGCTATGGTTGGATGTATGGTTTGGGCTATTTCTGTAGAAGAAACTAAGCGTACTTTGACATAATATTCTTTGTCGTTCATGGTTTTGAGGCTATAAAATGTGTTGATGTCCATGTGACTGGGCCAATTAAGCTTGTTTACAAATACATCGGATATTTGATAATTATTTTGCCATTCGCCTGATATAACACGAAATTCTATAAATTTTGTTAGTTCACGGGTTAAATCGCGCTTTAAACGATCCATTTTATCCCGTCTATTTGTTTTAGCTAAGCTTTGAGAACGTTGTAGATTCTTTACGTTGCTGGCTGTAGTGGAACGCTTAAGACGTTGTGTACGGGGGTCATCATCTAGTATGCCAAGTTTGGCCACAGTATTGCTGCGAAATAATTTATCATTTGTAAGCACAGCATTGTCATGGCCAATGTCATTGCCATTGGTAATGCTATTGGTAATACCTTTGTATAGGTTAGGAGCTATAACCAGTTCGGTATTGTGGTCTATACGTCCATAGCTAAAACTCGGTTTGATGCGATCTTAAAGAATATTTATGTATTTATCATTTCCTGATCAAATTTTATTATTTTTCAATTTAATTTAACTTACCCACTGTTAAAGCCACCTGCATGGATTTATTTATCCATATGATTAGCATTTGATTGGAGTTAATAATGCGTGTTTGATCCAAAACACTTTCAGATATTTGCTCACTACTCAGTTCCTTGAAATAATATTGAAGTTTATTTACAAAACAAAATAGTTGGAAAATAAATAATGCTTACAATAATTTCCCAATCTTTATCAGATACCGGTGTAACGAATACATTTTTTAAAAGAGCCACATCTGCCACCAAAGTACATTTGACCATGTCATTTTCATTCAAACCTAAAAATACAATAATTTAAAAGTCAAAGATGAGCGAAGAATTTTATATTTTCATTTTAGCAATTCAATTATTCATAAAATTTAAAGCAATATTTAATATAGATTATGGTTTAATTAATTTCCAGTAAGCCAAAGAACGATATGATAGCGAAAACGTTATCATATTAGACCATCGTAACGATATTGTCACAATTATACGAGGACAGTTTGATAGTTCCGCGACTTTTTACATTTCCAAAGCACTAACCTTAAATCTAACACTGTTCTTATTAAATCTTAGCTATTATTCGACTACCGCCGAATTTTGACGAAGCTGCGTCTATTAGTTTGCTTTTGACAGCCATTAAAAGTACACGACCTCGTTAATTTCAACGAAAATGAAAAAAGTGAACTTTGTTTTGTGTGCTGATTGAAAATAATTTTAATCAAATAAAAAAAGCGTCACAAAAACCAAAGAAAGGCTTAATAAATACTATGGGGACTCTGCAGCATCAATTTCAATGGTTTAAAAATGGTTTACTGAGTTTCGTTGTGATCGTACCAGCACGATAAAATCCTCGAAATGGTATTGAACGATCGGAGAATGATAGTGCGTGAAATAGCTGAGGCTGTATGCATCTCAGTCAAGCGATTACATCACATTTTGCATGAATTCAGGATACAACGAGCAGACACCAGCGCGATGCAAAGATCGCTATTTTATAAAGGACTAAGCATTTACAACAAGATGCCAATTGATGTGAAAAACGAAACTAATAACAATACATTTAGAAAAAAATTATCATCTTTTATTAAAAATTTTAATTATTAAATGATGTGTGGTTTTCAAAAGTAATAATAAAATACTACTTAAAAATAAAATAAAAATAAAAAATAAAAAAATATTTGGATATGAAAACTCATCCGCAAAACCATATGATCATTTCGATGGAGTGTTTGTGAAGGTGCAAACACAATCCGAACGAGTTTTTGAACCGTTTTGTAGCTGTGGACTTCCAGCACAGTCTCCAGATTTAGCACCTTCTTTTCAAATTGAAAAAAATGGCTGTGTTACGAAATTCGGATGAAACAAAAATTTTGTTATTGATGTCTTTTTAGCGAGCAAAATATTTAGAAAATTTATAATTTAATTGACAAAAAAAGTTCTATTATTATACTTTTTCTGTTAACTTTGTAACTAAAAACAATGAATAATTATTTAAGTTACTAAGTATGTACATCGTCATGTATTTAGTTTAGTTTAAACTGTTAATTTTATTAGATACAGTCGAAGAATTTGAAAATTTTAGAAAACTAAATTAGTAAATAAATATTCACATACCTGCTACGTCCGTTCTTAATAACTTATTTTCAAAATACACACTAGTTTTGAGTCGGAACTGTTTTCAAAATAAATTATTTATTTATTCAAGAAAATGTTTTTGTCCTCAACCTCATAAAAAACTGATTGAATCACCCTGCTGTTATTTCCGCATTTCAGTTCAAATGAACACATCTGTGCCAGAAACATGTCGCCGATTATAATATAAGTTGCGGCGGCGATTTCAACTTATTGTGGATTGGATTTTTAGCACAGAGTATTAAGAATTGCAATAGTACAGTGTAATTCATAAACACATTCTAAAAGGATTTCAAAAGATTTTGTTTGTTGAGGGTTCTTTTTTGCTAGTCTATACACTTGTATTTCATTGGTGTTTATGCCAAATCATCGGTAGACTTTAAACCACATTATAAAAGGTTTATAAAAAAAATAGTATTTATAAACGTACAATAAATAGGCCTACACACGCATCAGTTTTTAAATATTTATTGTAGTCTTTATCCTACTTTCAACATTTAATAAGCTGACATTTTTAGTTAATAAGTTTTATTTTTGTTTTATGAAAAGTGTGAAAAAATAATAAATGCATGTATGTATGTATGTGTGTATTCTGTGGTACATAGTTTTTTATGTACATACATACATAAATTAAAAAATATATAATTAATGAAATAAATTTAATTGCTACAATCAAATGCCAAAAGGTCCGAAAATTTTCAAAAGCAATAATTGCAATATAAAATCAACATAACAAAATATATAAAAGAATCTTCTGGAACTTCTGCCAAATCTTGCCTTGAAAAAATAATTGTTAGTATCAAATTTTATTACATGATTTAAAATCTGTTTCATTTTATCGACGGCAAGAAAATGTGAACAAACAAAATAATAAATAAAAACAATTTAAAGAAGCTGTTAGCACCTTCAGACGATACTTTAAACTTTTTTAACACAAAGATAGTATAAAATATTTATATTTTTCCCTCCTGACCCAAACATGTACCTATAAAACTAATGAAAACGTTTAATAGGTAATTTAGTGTTATTAAACTTTTATAAATAAGATTTCTTTTGAACTTATAACCTAAATAAGGTATTTTTATGAATTAGATCCGTCAAATTTAAATCTACAGCAAAGTGCAAAATAGCACAAAAAAGTTAGATTTTTTTCAGCAAAATAAACCTCAATCAAATTTTTTACTGCTTAAAATATTATGTACTTATTTCCCAAACACAATAAAATAGGAATTTTTACTTCCCTTAACCATCTAGGTTTTTATTTGCATTAAAGTACATATGAAAACTAAAAAACAAATTGAAGGGCATTGAATTTGATTTGTTCGCATTGGAATATGCGCCCATAATATTCTCTAGTACTGTAATTCTATTAATTTAAGATTTCGTCACTGTCAGAAACGCGGTGTACAAATGTGTTTACTATATAAACAAGCATCTTCAATTTATATATAAAAAATAATACTATATGTAATTTAGAAATATGTGTTAGGGTGGCCATTTTTCACAAATTTTTAGTTAATGTTCAAGAAACTATGTCAAAATAAGTCGTCATATGATTTTAAAAAAATCCTAAGTTACAAAAAATTTTAAATCGACTTCTTGATTGATTATGTTGCACCATATCAAAATATATATCGCTGAAAAATTTTACAATTTGAAATTGTACTAATTCATTGATAATAAATAGGCTTAAACTGAAAAAAATAGAAAAATGTTGGTTAACTTTTCATATTAGAGTTTTTTGCTTGTCCTGTAAAATTTTTTCAAAGTAACTTAGCGGTTTTATGAATTCATATGACGATATGAATATTATATTTTACTCAAGTCAAACCACACTTATCGATCTCCAAAAAGATTTTCAGGAGAATATTTTAGTTATCTATTATATATAGGCAAAGACAAATTTGTAGATCCATTTTTCTCCTTTGTTTGCCAACCGATTTTCTTCACTCTTTTACCCAATGGTCAGCTTAAGTGACCCGACTATATATTATTTAAATCGGTTCAGTATTAAAGGAATAAAAGGCTCATAAAGTTGACACCACTACAAATGCTAAAAATATACACGTACATGCATTCACTTATGTAAGTATTGGTTCAAGTAAAAACATAAACAAAGCAATTTTATTTCGTTTATTTTTTTCATGGGAAGGGAATAAGTAATTAGGTAGTTTTTGTTTTCTTTCGGCATACTCTAGTTTATAGTAATAAGCTGTCTTTTACCATAAAATCTTATACGAGTAGCCGGAATTTTGACAATTTTAAGCAATAGTTAAATACCTAAATTTGTAACAATTTATTAATTTTTTTTCTCTTAGTTACAACAACGTCATAAAAATTTATAAAGTTTGAATTAGTTCCGCCATGTATAAAAAGCGGAATGTCTTTTATAGCTTACTTTTTGAAGGAAGAAATAATAAAAAAACTTTTGCGTTTGTCGCTTACGATAAAATCGTAAATAGGTCTCGATATTGCATACATCGCAGGAATAGTTTATTTATAAATCACATAATGCTATTTTTATCTTTTTAAGAGTATAAATTAAAAATAATATATGTGAATATACCGTAACTTTATTTTGATTATTTTATTTCCATAATAAAAATGAAGCAATGCAGTTCTACTGGAATGCCATAATTCGGAATGTATGGTTTAATAAAACTATCTGGTCACTCCAATTATGTTTCCAATTGCAATAGCATGCGTATGATTGTGTGTGTGTGTGCTTTTTTCTGTTAATTGCCAAAATATCATTATCCCATAGTAAAATTAATTGATACTTACCGATCTCTTTAGCAACCCTGGCATTGATTGCAATTTCTGTTTCTTTAACGGCACCAGAATTTGGAGCCCACGAAGCATAATGTATATGAGCATTATATTGCAGACTAAGGCAACCCGTATCCTAAACAACAAAATAAAGAAAAATGCACATTAACTCAGTCAGTTTCATTTCAGCACAGATAATATAATATTTCTTATCGAATGAGCAGCACAGAAATCTTTCACTTAATTGTGTAAAAGTATTGGCTCTTGTTTATCGTAGCTCACCAGCTATATAAATAATTTTAAAAGGTTAAATTCCATTTTCAAGCACTTACATATGTGGACACAACTTTGAAATAATTTTCGGGCAGTACAATGAAATTATTTTTCACCGGACGATACACTATCTTAAAAGTACGTTTAAACATTATACCGTTATTAATGCCAGAAGTGTTAATTACTTGTATATGTATATAGGAAGGCTTTTTTATATTTTAAAATATAGATTTAAAAATATTTAACAATGCTGTCCTTTTTTTCTTTTTGCCTTTAAACTTGAAATTTTAAGAGATTATTTATTTATTCACTATTTCTATTACATTTGCACGCTGAGGAGATTAATTTGCGTGTGTTTTATAAATAATATCTACGATTTCTCTGTAAACTATTAGACTTTCTGATGCAAACTGTTTATAGATGTAAACTTTAGCGTGTAGTAAAAAATATGTTCAACTAAATTCTAAACAGCTGTAGGTGAGAGGGTAACCCAAATATATTTATTTCGGTTGTTGTTGCTGATTAGTATGTACATACCGTTATTTATGAGAAATTCCATATTGCTGTACTTTCACTATAATTATATTGCTTACAACATCATTAACAATTTAATGAATTGTTGTACAATTTTCATTATGTGTATCTCCAAGAAAGGCGTTTTTTTTTAATAAAATTTTAGTTTTAAAATATATGTACATATGTATATAGCCCACTGCATTCGCCTAATAATTGGTAACTATGTATAAGAATTCCAAACTTGCACCGATAGATTTCTTACAGTAATATATTAAAACACTTGGTCACTTTTTAAACTATTTTAATTTATGTTTTGACCTTTTAAAAGCATTTGATATTGAATTTAATGTGAACACAGAAGAAAATTTTAGCAAACTTTTTAACAGGGTGCTTCTTGTAACAAATATTTGTTGTTCTATTGCTAACGCTTGGAGTTGACTTCCATGCTTAAGCACTTTTTTATTCTTATATTTTCAATATCATTAGAAAAGCTCCTTAAAACTCTTTATAAATGAAAGAAACCAACATTTCACTTTTCTATAAGAAAAGCGATGGATGCTACGGAATATAAAAAAACAGACTTTAAACAAACACCACGCATAAGAATAGGCAAAATAAATATTAGAAAATATAAGTACATATAAAAAACAACATACCCTCAAAATTGAAATAAATTTATTGTTTTTGTAATATCTTTATTTAAAAATACAGTATTATTTAAATCATTCAAAATTATTTCGTATAAACAATTAATTATTAACTAAAAATAAGATGTTTATAAAAAATCATAGAGAAAATGAGATGGAATACTAAACCAGATTTGTAGAGCTATTTGCAAAAAAAGTAATTATTTAATGCTTATATAAATAAAATAAATGAATATCATAAACGAGGAATTTATTTACTAATTTTTTAATTTAAACAATTTGTAAAAAAAAAGTTTGTAGACGCAAAACCTAAAAGTAAAAATTTGTGATTTATATAACACACATTAAAAATTTGTGCAAAAAATACTTATATCATTAAAAAACAATTTAAATTAAATATTAAATGTAGAAAATAAAAATATGTATATATAATTAATTTAAAATAAAAGAGGAAGCGAGACATTAAAAAATTAAAATATATACAAAATAAAAATAAAAAAACAAAAGATTATAACACGATGTGAACACTAAATGAAGTGTAGAAATTTACTCTGAACACTCCAGAAAGTATCCTTTAGGCATTATAAAAATAAAATACTACAATTATTGAAAATTTGTGTATCAGATAACTAAAATCGTGAAAAACTTAAAAAAGTATAAAATCGTTTATATAATACAAAACTTAAAAATATACTTTGTTGCCAGAGCTTGCGGGAGATTCTCTAGGATTACAAAATAATGGGAAGAATAGGAAAAATCAAGGAAAACTAGAACATTTTCGAAATTTATCGGTTTTAAGGAATATTTGTTCACTTGATTATTCATTTTCCATACATTTCCTTTCATTTAAATTAAAAATAACACAAATAATTGTTAAATAAATGAAAAACAATATAAAACAGAACAATTTACACTATAATTTGTGTAGTTAATATTGCAGTAATAAAACTAAATAATGCCATTGTTACAAAATAACTTGACTTGATATAAAAGATTATTACATATTTTGCAAGATTTCTAGTTTCAAAAAGGTAAAAAATTCTAAGCCTGTATTATTTGTATAAAACTTAAACTAGTTTTTATTTCTTTAAATGTATGCATGTATTTTTTGTATATGTATTGTAAATTAATTGTTATTGCATAGCAGTTCTTTTTTTAATTAATTAATAATTATTATTTAATATTCAATATTTATTTAATTCTTGGTTTGGATTTGTTATCGTAATAATTGGGAATGTTTGTATATATTTATGTATAAATATAAAAAAATACGTAGTATAAAAAATTTAAATGCATTATTATTATTATTAATAATATTTTTTTAGTGTTAGGCATAAAATGTTAAATTTTTTATATCGATACGATTTATCGATAACTACAGCTAAATGTAAACTACTTATATGAGATAAATTTGAAATAAATGACCATGTCCCTGTGCCCAGATGATTTACACATCAAGCTCTTCCAGTGTACGCGACAGACGATTATTATCTATTCGCCTGCGTTGACTACGTCTGACGGCATCGGCTCGCCTATAGGGTTCACTTTTAAGGCCCAACAATATATCCTCTAAAGCTCCATTGTAGACTTCATCTTGTTGCAATAACTTTTTCTCTCTTACCGAATTAGTTTTGCATTTCAGTTCATTAATGACCGCTTCCTGTAAGGAGATTCCCCCAGCGGGTAACTTGTTTTTTTAAAGATGTTTTAAATGGTTATTTTGCAATGCAACAAAATAACAACAGAAACAAATGACAGGCAAGCAGAACAGAAAGAAAAGCACAAAAATGAAATAAAAAAGAAATTAAGATTAGAAAAATAAGGTTCAAAGGCCGACACCAGTCAGTTATTAAAAAAAGCTACGGCTTTATTTTATTTTTATTTTTTTTTAGTTATATACAAAAGTTTCTTTATTAACAGAAACTTTTCCATTTAGTTTAAAATCAAGAGCGGTGTTAGAGATAGCATGAGGGTGAGTAAGAGAGAATTTTATTTTGTAGTCGTTGCATGACTGTGGAAATGTTAATGACATTAATTAATTGAAAAAAAAACAACATTAAAGTAGTGGTTAATTATAATTTCTATATAAACATGAAAAACAAAAATGTTAAAACATAAATTAAATAATAACAACAACATACGATTTTAGCGTTTTTAAGAACTACAAGTCTATTATATTTATGGCGCAAGAGAGTTTTCGAAACTAACGAAAGAAATCAAATTTGTTTTATAAATCTTTGTTATATTTTTGCATGTTACTCGTAATATGTACAGATGTTAAAATAAAAATTAATCTATCGTATACCGTTTTAAGGAGAGTTTCTTTTCAATAAAAACATTTCGAAAAAAAAACTGCGAAAACGCTTTTGTCCCAGAATAAATAACTTTTTTTTTGCAAGTTATAAAGTCGGGCTTCACGACCAAACTATTTTAATAGGAATTATAGGAGAATAAAAGAAACCGAGATTACTAATTTTATAAAATTAATAATTTTCGGTAATATTTAACGTAAAATAAAATACAGTTTAAGAGTTGATATTCCTAACAACTGAGAGCCATCTAAAAACTGTGATAACAAGAAATACGTGAAAGCTAATGCGGTATGTTGATTATGCATGTTTCCGTTTCGCTCCGGTGCCATTTCAAGCTTCTTTACGAAATATGTCAAAAATATTACATTTTAACTTATAGTCAATTCATTTGTAAGTCAATTCGAATCGCAAATCGAAAAATTTTCATTACTTATGGGGAAATTTTTAAATTTAATTCAAGTATATTTTTGGTCAACGGATTTGAATATTTTTAAATTATGCATGTATCGAAGAATTATGTTAAATGTTGAAGATACAGAGGCGAATTATATCAAAATTAAATTTTTCTGGAATCACGGATTCTATATAAACACAAATATTTTTGAACTACACGTTCAAAATTTATTGAATATCAGATTTAAACATTTTTCAAATTACAACAGATTCATGCATTTCCCGAGACCAATATTGGTTTCAAAACATATAAACATTATAATTTGATTAATGATTCGTAATTTCGGAATTAAAGAAAAATTTTAATTTTCCGGATTTATTAATAATATTTTAATTTGTCATGGTTTTTATGAACAATTTTCAATTGGAAAAAGTCGTTGAAATCCGTGAAAATTTTATGGTCAATATATGTATGTACATATGTTTTGCAACCAATTTCTGTTGTTCAAAAGTTTTTGGTGACAATATTTTTTATGTGAAAAAAAATTGTGAAAAAAAATTTTTTTAATAAAAAGTTATTGGTGAAAATTTTTAAATGAAAAATATTGTGAGAAACTATTTTATGCAAATAAATTTAATTTTATTTAGTAAAAAGTTGTTGGTGAGAATGTTCAAGTGAAAATAATCAAAAAAAAAAAATATTTGGCATCAATTTTTTTATCCAAATAAATTTTTTAAGGAAATAAATAAACGTTTAAGATTTTTTTGTGAAGAAATCGGTAAAATTATTTTATCAAAAAAGTGAAAAAAAATGTTAGTGAGAATTTTTTAGCTAGAAAATTTGTAAGTGTAAAATTTTTTCTTTAAAATTTTTTTAAGCGAAAGGTTTGTCGTGAAATCTTTGCGAAACGTTAAAGTAAAACAAATAAAACTTCTTTCTGTATCAAAAATAAATCTCTCTTATCTACTACAAAAGCCTTGATAAAAATTATTAACTACTACGTTATAAGGATGTTGCACTTACATGAACATATTACACAGGATAACGCCTACGAGTCCTTGCAAAAACGTTCGTATGTGTAAAAATATATGCAAATAAGGTGACCCGTTTTTTAAGATGAGTGAATATTTTATATACAATAAAGATGTACGTACGTACTATGAGGACACATTTGTGGTTTGAAAACATAATTGGTTTAGCGGCCGCATGACCCTGTTTCAACGGTGTTAGGGTTTTACAAATGTGTGTGTGTCAGTGAGTGGGTGTAGGTGTGGGTGATTAATTTAAAGCTACATATAATACAAGTGCTTTTAACAATAAAACATTTGCACTGGCATATGGCACAAAACGGTTCTTCCACCCGTAGTACAGTACGTTTCTTCTATTTACATTTTCTTTTTAATTTTCTTAGTTCAACCAACCAACACCATTATAAATTTTAATAATTTTCTTATTTTCTTTTTAATCCCCTACGCTTTACTTAAGCGGCTACTCAATCTCAGTTTTGGCAATAAAATAAGTCCATCAGGCCAAATTAATTAGCGCTTTATGTAACAAACTGCTTTCCATAGTCACGCAACCAAGTTTCTAATGAATTAAATTGTTTGTTTTATTTTTTTTCAGATGCACAAATGAAAATGAAAATAATGTGTGTGAGAGTGAGTTGCAACAAAGCGAATCGAATTTACACAATAAAAAAAAACAATATAGTATACAAATAAATTCAAATCCATTACATTTAAACATATTTTTTTTTGCAAACTATTATTATTATTTTTGTGAATAATTTATAGTTTTTGTCTAGGAGTGTATATTTTTAATTGAAAAATGTTTTAATCATAATTACCTGTTGTTTTTTCTGGTTGGCTTTATTGCGCAGTTGCACTTGTTCGTTTTCTTTTTTATTGGCGGCAGCTGCAGCAGCGGCCTGTTCCAATCTTCTACGTTGCTCATTCTCTTGATCATGGGCCTTATAAAAACAAAAACACACACACACACACACAAAAGCCACATGAAAATAAAAAAATATTTAACTTTTTTGTTTTTTTATCTATCTAGCTTACCTTGAATGCTCTAGTAAATCGCACAATTAATGCAAAAAACGCTGCAGCATCAGCATTGCGTGATGATTCTCCAAAATACTCTACACATTCTCTAAACGCTTCTTGAGCATTTTTCAATTCAATTTTAATTTTCTTCAATTTTTCTTCTGAGTTATTGAGAAAATCTCTTAAAATATGAGTTTGATGGCCTTTAACTCTTAGCTCTGCTTCTTTCTTCACCAATTCCATGCCCTTTTCCAAATCGTGCATATCGGTTACTATATTTTCCAGCGACACTTGTGACGCTTTATCAGTGCAGAAGAGTTCAGTTTCAAAGTTTAACAGCTCGGGGAATTTTTGCCGTATTGTCGCTACGATGTAGTGTAGAAGCGAAGAACGTTTATCGGTTGATTTGGTGTCGATTAGAGTGTCCAAAGACTGCAATTTGAAGCCATACGCTGGACCACGTTTGCTGCTGTTCAAATAATTTCCGAACGCCAAAACAATCTCTAAAACGGCCTTGAATTTACGTGATTGCTTGAGTGAGCTCGATGCGGTGGTGATTGCATGGATTTGCTGAAAGTTCCAAAAAATGTCTGTTAATATTTTGATAGAAATCGCGAAATCAGTTTCATACTGCGAAAAAATCTACAATTCTCGCAAAATCTTATATTAAGTACATATTCGAATATGTAACAAAAGTGAATTAAGTCTATTAGAAACCCATAATTTCGTTAAAGGAAAATTACAACAATAACAAAAAAAATTCAATAATTCCGAAAATTAAAAATTTAATACCCATTCAAAATTCCAAAAGACCCCAAAAGCATTTTAAATGAACTGGAAACCCATTTCTTTATATTAAATGAAAATTCGAAGATACGCCGAAAAATTATTAAAATTTCTCCGAAATATTTAAAACATATGTACATGTTCTGAAATGCCAAAGTAATAGCATTTCACTAAAGCAGCCGAAAACTCACAAAAATAAAACGGAATTACTTCGAAAAAAAACGTAAATTTACCAACATTTAATCAATTAAAGACATATGTACCACAAAATTGCAATAAGTCCACCAGAAGCCCATTATTTCACAAAGTAAATAGATCTTCAAAAATCTGCTAAGTTACTATGAAAAAATCGGATATCAAAAATATCTAAAATCCCTCAGAAACCCATGATTTCACGAAAGAGAACGAAAACTCGATATTTAAACTGAAAAGTGCTACGAATTTGGCCAACGAAATTTGACTCTTTAATAAATAAAGCTTACCGGACAGATTAAGTGCAAACAATCGAAAAAGTTGCCCATATAATTCATGATTGCTAATTTCGAAGAAATACGTTCCACTTTCGATAGCTGCAGCATAAATTTATCTTCCTCCGTCAAAAGATTTTGATCTTTGCGTTCGATTATGTATTCTTTATAGGATTTCACTTCAACATCTGTGGGTATCATTTTCTGTAAGAGTTCCACATTTTCCAGAGACAGTTTTTTCAAATCTAAACTGTGTATAGCAGCAATAACCTCATCAATGGGCATATCAAGTTTACGACGAGATATAGCTTAAGGTTTTCAAAAACAAAAATAATAAATTAAATTTATTTTTAATTGAATTCAATTGCATATTTAAAGCCAAATAAATATCTTACCAATATTTCGTAATCTCGTGTGTTCCAAAAGTGAAACACATTCGGGTTTCTTAAAACGTTTGCTGGGATATGATTGCAAACTGCCGTCCACCTCGGAATTGGCGCCACTGGTTAGGCCACCGCCAACACCGATTTTGAAACGTTCTTCAAACTCATTGAAATCAATAAACTTATAGATTTTCTCATCATCCAGCTCATTGAAAATGGTACCACGTACCTGTAAGGAGTCATAAAAGATTCATAAGTTTTTCTTATCATAGAAATATTTTTGTATTTTTTTGCTGGTTTTTTACCTGGTTGGGCTTGAGAGCAATCCAATTTAATGTTGGCAGCTTATATTTGGTTGGCACTTTCCGTTTGATGGTCATGGCACCATCAGGAGCAGGCATAAAGCCAGCTACTGGTGGTGGTGGCGGTTGGAATGGCATGGAGATATTGTTGGGATGTTGCATCGACTGCAAGGCACGTAGAGATGGTGGCGGCGGTGGTGGAGCCATATCATTTAACATTTGTCCAGGTCCAGCTGGTAAAGGTGGTGGCGCTGGCGGGGCCGGTGGAGGTGGAGGAGGTGATGCTATATTTATAGCTTCTGGCAGAGGAGGCGGTGGTGGTGGCAAAGGTGGCGACACACATTCTACCGGTGAATCTTTTAAGAAGGCCTCACTGCCCATTAAACCTTCTGCACCACTTGAGCCCGATCGCGGTAGCGAACGTGTCAGAGTTTGTAGTTCTAGATTTTTACTTTGCAACAGACATTCACGCTTTTTCAGTTCTTGTTCATTTTGCTTAAGTATTCGACGCAACGTGCAAACTTCTTCATCGAATTTCAGTTTCGTAGCCATCAAATCTTCACGTTCTGTCCTTAAATATCTAACTTCAGTTTCCATTTCGGCTAATTTATATAGTAATTCTGAATTTCTATCAATTTCCCGTTCGATTTGATCTTCGAGCTCTTGTACCCTCTCCAGGGCAGCTGTTTTTGTTTCAGAATCTTCCATCAAAGCGGCCACATCGAATACATTGTCCAGATAGGCAGAAATTTGAACCTTAAGCTCTTCAGATTCGGTGAGTCTTAGTTTTTCCAAATACTTATCCAGACCCAACGCCGTAAATTCGTATTGTAGATGAACGCGATAGTTCATATCCTCCACTGAGTGCACCACAATATTCATAAATTGCATACAGGCCACCATAAAATCTATATTAAAAGCCTCAAAGTTCATAAAATACTCCATCAGTGTTTGGAAGCGTTGATTTTCATTACAAACATTCTTGAAATTATCAAAGGCCGATAGAATAATTTCATGGCCACCCTTGACCAAACATATGGCGGCCAAGAGTTCCAGCACCAACGCTTTTGTTCTCAACGATTTGTGTATTAAGCTGAGAGCTATACAATTGATAGCCTCACGATGTTGTATCACCATATTAAAGCCATATTTGTTGTTCATAATAGCCCGCAAACACATAATACACACGTGTATGTCATCCGTTGAGGCGCCCATATTCAATTTGGCCATATGCCGAGAACGCCTTTTAATATTGGGACTATCGAGCACATCAGCCAGCGCAGGTCGTAAAAAGCCATTGAACGAATAGTGATTGTTTTGATAACGAGAAGAATCCGTCAGACTGACATTACTAATGCCACCAATATTCGAACTGACACAGGCTGAGTTGCCCATACCATCACCGCTCATATTGCCCAAACCGCTATTATTTAAATTCAAACGTTCATCGGAATCGCTAAGAGCCTCCTGAACCCGCTGTTCATGTCGCATCATTTGTAAGCGAAAACTAAGATAATCTACTAAAGCATCTAGACCCTTGTTGGTGTCATCTAGAAACTCCTTTACCCACTCAATGTGATTGGTGCGCAAAGAAATTTCAAGATCACGTAACACTTGTGTAGACGTCGATTCGCCTACCATCTTACGTTTCTGGCAAAAAAAGTAGAGGAAGTAAAGCTGTAAGTGTAAGTTGCCGGTTCATGGAGTAGGAAAATTTAGCAGGAAGGATAAGATGAGGGAGATTTAAGAAGGATAGTAGGAAAGAGAGGCAGGCAAGTTTGGAAGAATAGTAGAATAATAACATATTGCAGATGTGCCAAGAAAAAAAACAAACAAAAAACAAAACAGAGTAAACAGAAAGAAGGTAGTAGAGTGAGTCAAAAATAGAAAATAGTAATAGGATTTCAATCATGAGTAAGTGTGTGGGTGTATGTGTTTCAGTGTTTGTGTGAGTAGGATGAAATTGAAATGGAAATTTATTAATAAATATTTATCTAAGAAAATTGTTAAAAAAAAGCAGCAACAACTAATACAAATTGGTTGAAACGTTAAAAAACCAGTCTTGCAATTAGTTTAGTTTTGAAAATATAGTAAATAGTTACCAATTAGCAGTTTAATTTTAAATAAGTTTGCAACCAACATATACGAACGGGTTTATTACACAAAAACAATTTCTACCAATTTAACCAGAGACTACTAGAGGAGCTTTTTTGCAATTTTAAAGATCTACCGAAATTGTTTTAATAAAACCCTTAAAGGATTTAATGAAATATTTTTTTCTAAACTTACTCTATGACTTCTGGAGGCTTTGGGATCCAAATAAGTTCTTAGTTTGTTAAGATAATGTGAAGGAGGGTCTTTTGCTTGTACCATTTCCTGCAATTACAAGAAAATTAAATGTGTTAGTTCTGTTACCTTTTCTTCAAAATTATTTAAAACTTACTTGATCACATATAATGTCCCATTTCTTTTCATCATCATAGTTCTTCAAAAGTTTGGCTTTATCGGGAGGCAAGTCCATGGATGCCTAAAATATATAATTACAAAAAAATTGTAAATTTAAAAAAAAATGTATTTTGCAGAAATCGAGAAATTGAGAAGGACGTTTTGAAATCAGTGCTAATAATAGTCACAATAAAGTTATAAATTTATTTAAATTTATTTTATTTTTTTGTATCCTCAAAGCGATTGTCGACAAATTAAACCTATTACGCTGTACCTTTGGATGATTTTTAATAATTACCCAATCAGAGTGGAACTGCTTTCATAATAATTAAATAAAGAATTATTTATTTGATCAACAAATTTTTTTCGGTGTTAGAAATGCTTGTAAAAATAATGGTGAAAATTAGTTTGTTAGTCTGCGTTTACACACGTCATGTCTTATTGACATGATTGCTAATTTATAGGCGAGAGAGACGAAGGGAAAAGAAACGTGAACTCAGATGCATGTACTGTCATTACGTTTTGTTTTCCCATTCGTAATTTTAAGCCTGAAGGTATTTGCAAGGAAATCTCGTCAACGTGACATGACTTGTGTGACGCTGACTTAGACACGTTCAAAATGCTTGCTGTCAAGTTCGTTTGCTGGCTTGATGTTACCACGCTTGATGAGACACCAAAAATTCATTTTTACTTTGATTTTGTGCTGTTCGTTTAGGTAAAAAATATAACAATGTCGCTAAATAGTGATATGTTCATAACAAAAATTTAATTTAAATAAGTTCTTAAACTTCTCTTTTCTTTATCAGTAATTTCTTTGTTTTTCTTTTAATTCTAACACTCTTTTTACGAGTAATTTTTCTAATTTTCGTTTAATTCCGATTTTTTTGACAACTGCTCAAAATGAAAATATAATTATAAAGAAAACTTGTTCGTGCTTGATGGGTTAACACTATACATGTACAAACAACTGACAGTAAGAATGCCAAAAATCTATAACCATGCTAAGCAAGCATTTTGAACGTGTCTGGAGGCATTTAAAAGTAGTAAAAAATGTCATGAGCTAAATTCTTTTATTTTTTTATGAGTTAAGTGGAAATTGTCTTTTGTGAAATATTTTTTTTTCAGTGTATTAATTCCATATAAGTTCCCGTCGTTCCTACAAGGAACACAGGTTCTCAATAAAATGTTTGAACATCTCTCTATTTTGGGCTAACGCCTTCTCACTTCTCCCCAACTATTGCTACAGATATTTATTCCGCCCGCATTATGCCTTCTGTTTTCTTGCAGATTCCAGTCCATGGCAGTTACAGTGACGTCGTTAGTCTGCATTCTAAGCGTGTGGCCGAGCCAACACCATTTTAGTCTCCTTATTTCAATGATTAGGATTTGTTGGCTTGTTCTTTCCCAGAGCTTATGATTAGATATGGTTCTCGGGGCAGAACACACGTATGCGAAGGCAGCGGTTCACGAATACTTGCATTTTTCATATATCACAAGTGGCAGCGTTCGAAGTTTCGCAGCCGAACAGAAGGCTAGATTTTACAATGGAGGGTGATTTCCAAATAGATTTTAGGCGGCCGAATTTCAACCTTATTACGAAAATTGTATATTCAATCAATAAATTTCTGATTTTCAATTATTCAGAATTTGTAAAACTTGTTAGAAAAATTTATTTTTGGTCAAATGTGTGATTGCTTCAACTAAGAAAGTAATTGAAATCGATTTTTATTTTTGATAAACCGTTTTACTGATTTTTTTTAATTAAATTTCACTCAAAAATGCAAAAACTACAAAACAAAGCAATGAGAATGAATAATTTTAAAATATGATCGTAACATTATGGAAAATCTTAAATGGATGATCGATCATAAAACAAGGACTGAAATGCAACACTTGAAAATTTATTAAAAAATGAAGGAAGGAGCTGCGCCAGAATATTTGTGTGAACAAATAAAATGTGCCGGAGAGAGCCAACTATATGGACTAATAAATGCAGAAGATTTTCGAATTTAACGATTTACTTCACTGCAAATGCAGAGGTTTTGTTCTACAAAGGAATTATAAACTTTTTGGCTGGCTACCGAGTATCATAAAAAATTTATAAATTTTGTAAGATTTAATGGAAATTCATAAAAAATGTACAATGAACTTTTAGAAAATATAAATATAATTTAAATACAATAATAAAAATTTAAAAAAAATTTCTGAGTATATGAACAGCCCCTAAAACTAATTTAAATTCGCTTCAACAAATTTTGTAATTGAATTAACTACTAATATGATTAAAATTAAATTGTCTGACATTTTCAACAAATTTTGAGCGATTGAAAATTAGAATTGTAGTGCCCAATTGAGTGTAAAATGTTCGTTGTAGTTTGAACAACAGAATTAATTAAATATACATTTTTTGGATGTGTGTGAAGGGAAATAAGCCGAGTTAAATATGTTTGACGTATGATGTTACGTAAAACATATTTAACTTTATAGTTAAATATGTTTTGCAGTACCAACAATGACATATTTAATTTTGTCATACCTATTTAGGGAAAATTAAAACCACAAATAAATTTTAACAATTTAAAATCAAAATTAAAAATTATTACCAATTTCATATTTGTATTCGTGAATTTTTTTTACAGGAATTTCAAAATCGAATTAAGTGAATTTTTGGGTGATCATTAGCGGATTTTGATCATTTTTGGGCGCATCTTTCCTTGTAGCGCTTAACCACCATATGTAGTGTTTGTTTAGCCAACATAGCTATAAAGTTAATATGTTTTACGTAACATCTTACGTCAAACATATTTAACTCGGCATAATTATCTTCACGCACATCATATTATTTGGTTATTAAAATTGTATTTCTGATTTTTCAACGTCACTTATTATAAATTTCTCTTTAAAATTCTATAAAAAAAATTCCGTATTTTTTTAAAGCTTACAATTGTTTTTCTCTAATTTATTTCATTTAAAAAAAAGTCTCCCAATTATTTGCCCCTTCAACTTCTTCCCAAACAAAATAGCATGTGATCTTTTTGTTTGAAATTAATCTGATGCAAAATCACACAACATGTACTCACATTTATACAATAATGATCTTGAGAAAATCGATTTCAATTCGTAAAGAAAAATTATTATATGTACATAATAATGTTTATCTGAGCAACAATATAATTGGGTTATAATTAAATAAAATATAGATCATCGTTGTCATCATCAGTTACTAGGCTTCCACCATATAAGAAAAGATAAGAGATCAATACAAAATAAAATTAAAAATTCTTCATTTAAGAGGCTTCCCGTACTCTAGACCACATATGTTTGTTTGTTTGTTTGTATGAGTGGTATGTACATAAGTACATGTTAAATGTGGTGTGCTGTTCGAAAGCCAGCAACTAGTAACAGCAGCAGCAACAGCAACAGCAGCAGCAACAAAGAAAATATGAACACAAATATTTAAGTGTAAAGGCAATAAATATTTATGTATGTAAAAGTGCTGGTAAATGGGCATGGGGATGGATGGATGAATGGTGGTGATCTCAAACTGTTCGCTCGAATGAAGTTGTTTTTATTTCAAGATAAAAACTACAAACAAACATGCAAAATAACAATAAAATTATAATGAAAAATATAAAAAAATGTTTATACACTGTAAAGCCTAATAAGTATATTTTGATGATGGAGAAGTCGCCGAAATGGCAGAGCAATTCCGCTCTTTTCGATAACAGAAATTTGTAAAAAAAAAAAACAGATTATAAACGTTTTTTTCCGACTTTTGCATTAATTGGGACAAGATCTACTAAAAAAATAAATTTCGTTTTGCATAATTTTTATCCACATAAAAAAATACAAAAAAAAACTTAATAAAATTGATGCAAACAAAACGAAATTTTCCAATTTTTTCAAAATTTACTTTTTTTTCATAGTAGGATGTACCCATGCAATTTCTAATTTATTTCAGTAGCTCATCTTAAACAATTATTTTATTATTTTTCTTAAAAAGGAAACAATGTAAACATTTTTTAGACAATAAATAATTTATGACTAATTAATAAAAAAATAAAAAAAAACAGCATATCAATCAAGCATCAATAGAGTATCAAAGAGAATAACTCAAACTATTCTATACAAACTGAGTCATTATCTCGTAAAATATGCAAGTCAACAACACGTCTGTGTGTGTTTGTGTGCCTGTGCGACCATTAGAATTTCCAATAAATTATGTGTAAATTATTATACAACCGACCCGTCTTTTCTGTCAGTGTCATTTGCAATTTTCATAAAATATATCATTCTACAATATGAATGAGTAAAATACAAATTTCCAACAACAACAACAATAATAATAACGAAAAGTTAGCAAAACAGATATTGCATTTATAAAACATATTTCTATATTTAGATTTCCTGGAATTATCGTATAAGAAATAAAGAAAAACCAAAACCAAAAACAGAAACAAAAAGCAACACTTTCGTAAAATGGAACTAAAGACTGGTAGCAAAAGATTTCGTATAAACTAATCAATTTTGCCATATAACTCTTTTGTTTTTCTTCAAATTATGTTATTATCGTCATTAAATGAATAAAATTAAAATAAATCTTAAAAATTAAAAAAATATATACGTATGAATATTGTATTATTTTTATTCACCTCGATACACATCTGATTTGATAGTTTTCTGCAACATGATTCACTCATTTGAAAAAAAATGTTCCGGAAAATAAAAACTTACCACATGAACTACATACGAGTACATACATTTATGTAAATAAAAAAGAAAAATCTCTGACAAATTGTGTAGAAAAAAGGATAAAAGACAAGTGCTTCTGTTAATAACAGCTAATGAAATTAGGTATATAAGGTTCGGCTAGGAGATCTGCAGAGGTGCACAGTGAACCCGTCATAAACAAAAGATGATCAGTGAGAGAAAAAGAAAAAGTAATTTGTGAAAAAAAGTAAAACACCTGTTTAAATACGCCTTGTTTTGGACGAAAGTATCAGATATGAAAAACTAACTAAATGAACCGATGTTTACTGATATTTCAAGAATTGTTAGATGAATATTATCCTTCCCACATTCTTCTGCAAATGTGGAAAAGGATATTTTAGTTTCAAAATTTAATAAAAACAAAAGAGAGGAACAGGTTATTTGTTTCGAATGTCTCTAATCTAATCCAAACAAAGGATTTGCTGAAGTCATCTAATTCGTGCTGCTACAATTTACAAATGACTAAGAGTTTGTTAGAAAGAAATATATTATAAAGTACCTATAATCTTATATTCAGATCTCAACAACTTATAGTCTTTTGTGTACCTTTTGGAATTAAGCATTAAATTTAATTGTTAACTTTGTCTACACGGTGTGCTATCATGTCATATTGTCATAATTTAAAATAATTAAAAAAATTGTTGTTGTGCTTCAAACAAAAAAGTCCTAAAATAATAATAACACTATTTATGCTGTTTTTTTTTTTGTTTTGTCATAACTAAACAATAGTGTAGTTTTTGCACAAACTAGCTATTATTTTCGTTTTCACTTGTTTTCGGTATTCTAATATAAAATTTAAGACATATGACTTTATGACGACCGTGTGAATACCCCAAATATAGAAGTACTTAGTACAAATGAATTTCTATGTACCTTCATGATAATTGTTAAGTTTTTTTACACACATACATATACGAGTACATATATGTACAAACGAATTTTTATGAACGTTTTTAGTTAATTGTTAATAAAAAATATTTAAAAATAAAAAGTACAATCGGACTGAAAAAAGGACACTTTTTCTTAAAACTAAGTACAATTTGAAAATTTAATTTTTCATCCCTGCTCTCTAGTAGAACAAACATCCCAATAAAGGAACCACCATCTATTTACCTGCCATTTAGCCGACCTATTTCCATCACGAAGCCGTTGATATCACCAAGTTCACATCTCGCGATATCTCTAATTCCCCCAAAGTAACTGCTGCCCAGCCATCTCATCCAGCTGATCTATAATTCCGTGCAATGAGTTGTAATATGCTCCATGGTTTCCTTATATACGCATATCCTGCTAAGGTCGGATGTACTGATCTCCCATTTTCTGGTCGTTGTCCTAACCGAGCAGTGACCAGTCAAAACTCCTATCAGATCTCTTAAGGTCCTCCTATCCATTCCTATTAGCTAATTGGATTTTGTTATGTCGTCTTTCACAAGAACGATTTGATCTATATCGCCCAATCACTGAGCTCCTTTAAGTAGTGACCTACCGGTCGATTCACTAAAATTTCACACTTCCTTTCATCTAGCGACGAACCTAACTTTGCCAGTTCATCAGCTATCTCATTAACGCTATAATCGCCTGGTACACAGCATATCCTAACTCTATATTTATCCATTAACACGTCGTGGTCTCTCCTATATTCGCTAATGAACTTCGACTTGACTACGTGTCCTTTCGAAGCCTTCAGCGTCGCCTGACTGTCAATGTAGAGAGTAAAGGCCTCATTAGTTTTTACTTTTCGTTGCCGTTCTGTGCCGTTCTTTTCTGTAGAAAATAATTTTTAATTACTTGTTCTGTGTCTGAACTTTCGGATGTGGACGATATAATTATAGGATTGAATTTTGTAAATGTTTGCAAAATGTTTTTACTTGACAAAAATACACATTTAATTCTTTAATAATTTGAATTAAAATTAAATATTCTGACTTTTAAAACAAAATTTATAATATTTCATTCCACAAAAAATTAATACATGACTGTCACTTAACGTTGTATTCAATTTTCTACAGAATAAACCGCAACAGAACAGAACGTAAAACTAAGAACAAACCACACATACAGTTTTTAATTTGAACAGAAACAAAACAGCTGATTCGTAACAGAACAGAACGTAAAAACTAATTCTGCCTTAAGTAACCTAATTTAAATTTAATAAAGCGAAATTGTTTGCAAAGTACATTGCCGGCTGGGATACCTTGTATGAACAGAAATAGGTACGTACATATGTATGGATTTGTTTGCATATATTTTTTTAAATTTATTAATCGAGATTGCCTCGATATCTTCTTTCTTTGCAATGAAGAAACTATTAATTTTGATTTAAATTATAACATAAGGCACCGCTTTTTTACAAAAAGTATTTCTGGTACTCATAGAGGCTAGTATCTTTTTGGGAATTTTTTTTATTTATTTTTTTTTTATTTTTTTTTATTTTTTTTTTTATTATTATTATTTTTTTTTGTTAGTTTTATATGTTTAGTTTTAAGTATAATTTAAGAGTTTTCCTCTTATGCTATGTTAGCCCCGGGAGCAAGGGCATATTGTACTGTAGCTAATTTTTATTAAATTTTTATTCTTCTTTTCTTATTGCTAAATCTTGGTGCTGTAAAAATTCATAGTTTTTTAAGATAATACATTATAGTCCTAAATAATCTTTGTATAGTTATCTTTAAAAACTTTCATTGTAAAAAAAGCCTCAATAAATTTTAACTTAACTTCTTTCTTTGTATATATATTTTTTTTGTATAGATTTCAAATATAGTAAAAATTAATGATACGATATTATAATAATGTAACATACAACAATTGAACATTGTACTGCATGCAGACATGGATAAACAAATATAAATATGTATCGACATATGGAGGGCTCAGAGCTGAAGTCAACCAAGTCATAAAATATGAAAAATTTCAAAACTAGTGCAAAATTCTCCGCAAAGTTTAACTATATTTAGTTCTGTAACGGACTAAGTAAAAATGTGTTTCGTTCATAAGTCCACGGTAAAAAAAAACCCAAGTCAATGGCTCTCATTTTATATAATATTTATGGCGATTCATTTGCTGAAACTCAAAAATATCTTCGAATTGTCTTTCTGTGACTTGGTTCACTTCAGCTCTGAGCCCTCCATATATAAACATAGATATAAAAATATATCTGTAAGTATATCTGTCTACCGTTATTATGTATAAACAAACTCATACTGTTTTAAATAATATTATTCGTTTCCGTTCTACTAATATTTATTTACATTAAACAATAAAAAATAAAAAATAATAAAGTGTACGGTTACAGTCGATGAAAGAAAAACAGCCGTGTAAATATTAAGTTAAAAATTATTTATAAATGTAATCGTATTTTTTTATTGATATTAATGCGGACAAATTAGCACAAATTTCTCCACATAAAAGAAACGACAAAATGCATAACGTGTTTACCCTTTACAGAAAATTAACTCAATTCATTAAACTATGACCTGCAAGTGATTCAGGAAATATGGAAAATTCAGTCTACAATGTTGCTGGGTATGTTTTATAAGCCACAGTGTTTAATAATCGGTTTCTCTGATGCAAACGGCATACGCACAAATACAAATTATGTAATTAGAATTGCTATTATGCTGATAATTTTTACGTAGTTTATTTAAAAGTAGTGGTAAGTAAGTGTTACGAAATAACATCCCAAGTAGAGATTCATATCTAAAGAACGTACATACAATTACAAAGGAACAAATTAAAATTTTATCGATAGATATTTGTTCGATCAGAAATTAAAAGTAAAATTTGATTCTTAATTTACCGATCAAAGATTATACTTTTATTTTTTCGACCAAAAACAAAATATAACGTGTTATTTTTGACAAAAAAAAGTAGGAAAAATTAAAATTTTTTGACCGAAAACATGGCACAGTTATTAGCAGGTAGTTGAAGTAAAAAAGAAAACATGTATGTATATTGTTTGCTGGGAGTTTATTTACTGATTGTCAAAAAACAAGAACTTTTACAGTGTTGCTTCGAATTGTTTTGACAGTCAGTTACTTAACTCCCAGCAAACAATATACATACATGTTTTCTTTTGTACTGCGCCTACCTGCTAATAACTGTGCCATGTTTTCGGTCAAAAAATTTTAATTTTTCCTACTTTTTTTTGTCAAAAATAACACGTTATATTTTGTTTTTGGTCGAAAAAATAAAAGTATAATCTTTGATCGGTAAATTAAGAATCAAATTTTACTTTTAATTTCTGATCGAACAAATATCTATCGATAAAATTTTAATTTGTTCCTTTGACTGAAAAAATAAAAGTAAAATTTTAACTTTTACTTTTAGTCGACAAAAATATCGGTCAACCGTTAATAGTTATTTTTAATTGGAAAAAATGTATCAAAAATGGAGTTGCGCAGGCGCAGATCAAGTGATAGTGAGAAAAGGCTAGTTCACTCACCAAAGCGAATAAAATATCTATTATTTCGATGACGCTGCTTAAAAATGTTTAAAGCTCTCAAAAAGCTTAATTTTAACGCTATTGATGAAAATTTTTAACGATCTGCATGGAGGTATCGTCAATGATGACTATTGAGAAGAAATAACAACAAATACAGAGGATTATTCATGATTATTGAACCAAGAAAAAAATTAATGAATTCCAACAAGATAATGTTGATGTCTGAATTCAATTTACAATTGAAAGGGAATGAGACTATAAATTACCATATTTAGATACTTTAATAATAAGAAAGGGTAATAACTTATTGGTAGATTAATACCAGAAACCTACATCGTCGGGTGAATAATTAACAACTGTTGAATTTCATAGGAAGAATGTGGGGAGAATTATAAATATATTGGAAGATAATGACTTCCCTAATCAACTTTCTAATAAATTGATTAGACAATACAAAAGACTTATGTACCGATAATTTCTGAAAGGTTGGAGAATTCTAAAATCTACAATTTGAATAATTATAGGATGACTCATAAGACATATAATACATTAGGAAGTTTATTCAGTGAAATGAAGAATAAGACGGAAAGATTTGACAGATCTAAAGTAGTTTACAGAATACCGTGTAAGGGAAATAATAATGGAGGGTGTAATAAAGTAGGTACCACAAAAAATAATCTAAAAACTAGATTAGCCGGGCATAGATATGATCAGAAATACAAATACAGATCAACTCAGAAAACTGCATTAACATCACATTGTGCAATGTTTCACCATACAGCAGATTTTGAAAACACAACAGTTTTGAACACAGAAGCAAACTACAAACGTCGTTTTATGCTAGAAGTGTTACAGATTATAAATACATCAACAGAATAAAGAATTAACTTTAAAATGGATACAGAAATTGTAGCTCAAAATTACAGAAATTTAATTTATCAAAATAAAACAGGAAATAAGTTTTTATTGTTTTTGTGAAAACTGTAACTGTTATTATTAAATTTTACTTAAATATATCCCTGAAGAAGCTTTCCATTGAGAAAGCGAAATATCGGATAAAATAAATCATTTATATTTATTTTCTGAACCTGAAGCTTGAATAAATTATTTAATAAAATTTAATAAAAAGGTCGAATATAAAATAATAAAAATCAGAATAATTTTATACATGTCTATATTATTAATAGGCAAACACGTTTTTTTAGATCCCTTTTACGGCCGTAATACTGAACCGATTTTAGAAAGATTTATATGTTTTTAATGGAGATTTTAGATAGATGTGCACAATCTTAATTTTATTCAAATCAGTTTAATATTTAGGGAGCAATAAGCATTTAAAGTAGCTACTAACACATGCACACTTATCAACTTGAAAAATAAACAGTGTGAATGTTTGTGTGTCCAATTTGATTTTGCATAGAAATGGGAGTTTTAAGTTGTTTATTTAGAATATTTTTTGTTTTGATTTTATCGTATGCATTTATGTAGATATTTGATATTAATTTCTAGAATACGGTCGATTGAGTCGACCGCTGGATACACTAGTATTTATTCTAATGCAAAAACAAATATTAATTCAATTAAAAAAAGCAGAGTAGCGGAATGTTCTCTCACCGCTCGCTCACTCATGTACTCATGCATGTGCGTAGTAAGTTTTAGATTTTGTTGCTTTTCTTTTCATACATGTCTGAGCGCATTTATGTGGGATCAAAGGTAGAACACATTTTTTGGTGTTCATTTATGTCTGCGAAAATAAATAAAAATTTTAGAAATCTCATTTATGAAATTCGTCACAAATGTTCATATTTAGCGCTCTTAGATGAAAAGTTTTGAACCCTGATAAAAACCAACCGTCATTTCTCAATTATATCTTCAAACGCGCAAATAATTTTATATGAACAACTTTTATTTGCGGCAAAACTGAAGGTCAATCAAATATAATTTAATTAAGTAAATAAAATCTAAGCATGTTTTTGTTTAGATTGTTTGCATTAGTTTTGCTGAATATTTCAAACTAATGAAATGAATAAATTGGCGGCAAGAATCACACATAGATACTACATACATACATGCACACGCATCTGAATCAAAGAATCAAAATTTTAAGCAGGATACCATTCACCTAATAAATTGTTCTAATTATTTATGGTTTATTGTTAAATCAAAATTCATGGTTTGCAGTTGAAAATAAAATATTTATGTACATATCGCTCATTTACTCAAACAACGTCATAACTCAAAAAACTTGATTTTTGAGGTAATAATGCAGAATTATTCTCTGTATGTTCTTCATCTGGTGAAAAAATTCATACAAATATTTTGTTTATTCAGCTCTTGAGAGGAGAATAGGGTTTTTTTACTTTTCCATTTAGTTGTGAGGAAATTAAAAATGTTAAACTAATTCTCTGAAGAACGAGTTTTTCTTTTTTTGAGTTATGACGTTTTAGACGTTAGACGTTTAGACTATTGTATAGATATGATAAGGCGGGACAAGCCCGCAACGGTTGACGCACCGAAAGCTAAAATTGAAGAAGTTATTCGCGAGATAACGGCCGAAAATTTGAAGAGAGTATGCCGAAATCGGACCGAGCGTATGAACCATCTTTAAACATTGAATTATAGGGATCGTTCGTTCTATAGACTCAAATAAAGATTTCATACATTTCTCTAAACTAGAGTACTCATATATTCTTAAACAGTCTAATTGCTTTACTTAAACCAATACTTACATAAGTGAATGTACGTGTGTATTTTTAGCATTTGTTTGGTGTCAATTTAAGGAGCATTTTATTCCTTTAATACTGAACCGATTTAAATAAACATATGGTCGTGTCACTAAAACTTAACAATGTCTTCCATTTGTTAAAAGAATAAAGAAAATCGTTTGGCAAACAAAGGAGAAAAATATATCTAAAAATTTGTCTTTGCCTATTTATATAATAGATTTTATGTATTTTTTTCTAAATCAAATCCGAAAGCTCTTCGAAAAAATTCATCAAAATCAGCAGATAATTCTAAAATATAATCGCTTTGCATCAATAACTTTTACTCTGGACTCATTAAAATGGTTAAATATACAACAAAGACTAGAACTCAACACGTTATATTTCATCCAAAAGTTTAAGAATGGAGATGCATCAGTTTATGTAATCGAACAACTAAGATATTTAGAACATCTGCAGCCGTATAGTTTGAGGAATGCGAATAACTTCAGGCTATAGAAGGCAAATACAAATGCCATGCAAATTCAATGCCAAATAATTATTTTGGGCCCAAGTGGGCTGTTATTTTTACTCCTTGCATATTTCACCAGCAAATCTGTCCACCTAAATAAAGAGGTTAACGTACGTGACAAAAAGTGAGCATTTCTGTGGAAAGCTACTATGAAATTTGTTTGACATTCAGACGATTTTACGTTTTTATTGTAGAAATGAAAGAAAGAAATTTTGTACGAGTCACTAATTATTTTTGGGCTTAAATTTTTTCTAGTATTTAGTTTTTTTTATTTTTTTCATCCTATTTAGGGTGTTGTGGTTTACTGGTGAAGAAAGTTTCGGATTTGATTATTTTGTTAATATATATAGACTTTTTTATTTATTATATACGTTCGCTATTATAGTTGTAATACTAATTTTATTGGCCAAGAGTCTAAATGCATTATAAATGGATTATTTATTTATTTATTTAGTTATTTATTTATTTCATTATTTATTTATTTATTGATTTCATTATTTATTTATTTATTTATTTATTTATTTATTGATTTATTTATTTATTTATATATTTAATCAATTCAGTACGAAAAAGCCTAAAAGACCGAAAAAATTAGTACTTAAGGTCGCAATAATAAACTAGATAGTGCTAGATTAATAAGCAAGGTAAATATAAAACTATAAAAAAATATACAACAAAGAAACTTCAATAACATTTGCTTCGCAAATACTAAAATATAATTTATGTAAACAAATAGTATATGAAATGCTTGAGTTAATTTCTTTTCATGGTTCCCCATCCTTAATAATACTAATTAAAAAAAGAAGGTATCACTAGACTAATGACGACAATAATGATAAACAGTCCATCTAAGTAGTGGTCTGCAAGCTTGAAAGATCCAAAAAGTATTCTAGTAGTTTTCGACGATATGCACAACAAAGCTAAAGGTAAAGAAAACTACCTTAAGTTGATAGGCAAACGGTTAAAAGATCGGGCAACACGAATCAAAAAAGATTTCTCAAAAACATAGCAAGCTATTCTAGGAATAATAATCTGTAGGTTCCTTAAAGACCATGAAAAGGCAAAATTATTACAAAGAGCGATTAATAAAAAAATAATAAAATAAAATAAAACATTTTTTTGTCACAAGCTGTTCAAAATAACGCATTTTAAATTGAATTTTACAATTATTCAAAAGTAGATTTTATTTTCGTAAATACGAAGTCATGCATCAGATGATCAGTTTCAGCATCAGTACACAACAGTAAAACACATTTTTTTATTTTTATTTTTGGTACCTTGCACTCTGTAGTTTAATCAAGGGAATATGACTAAGTTAATATTTAGTATGGCGCTGTATCCAGTAGCAGAGTTTGTTCAAATCATTATTTAAAAAAATTTATTTTATTTTTAACAATATAATTGACATTCACTAAGCTGTTTACTGTTTACTGTTTTGTCTCTATTTGTTTATACAATTAGAGTATTTGTACATGTGTATGTATGCATATATTAATGCATTTATATTTGCTTTAATGTACTCGTACATATAAAAAAGAAAAATTAAATATAAAATATAAAAATTGAAAAGGTGTAGCAAATAGTTTGGTGTACTTGAACCAAATGAGTTTAACAAGAAACCCGTTTTTTGGAATGTTTAATGTTCTACACCAGCCAGCCAGTCAACCCAGGAGGCAGTTAATAAATAGCTGGTATGCAAGAACAGTTTTTGTTGATGTTTTTTTTACATTTTACATTTTGCCGACATTTGGCATTTTGTATGGAGAATTTGACATTTATGAAAATGCTGTATAACAAAACTAATTTCTATGATTTAATACACATGTTGTTAAAGATCGCAAGTTTCGTTGGTTAAAAACTTTTTTAATTACAAATTTACATTTGGTTTTCTGCATGTGTTTTTTTATTTTATTTTATTAAAGTTAAGTTTTATTATATTCTAGCGATTTGATAATTTTGTTGCAAGTTTATGACGGAAAAATCTTTCATGCGTGTTTTGTACAATGAGTGATTTTGATGGGAAATAGTCATGACTTGACTCTGGCACATTAGGCGCAAATAAGTACTACAGCTTTGCTTCACACAAGTTGCTCCTACGAGTATGTTTTTAATTTTGTAAAAATGGTTTTACACTGTGGGTGTTTTGTTTTGAATTTGTTAGAGAGTGTGTGTGTGTGTGTATTTTTTTATTCCAAATTCTGTTTATGATATCATCATACCCATAGTTTTTTATTCCTTTGTAACCCCTCAAGCCCCCATTTTGTTTTATAGGTATATCACAACTTTAGTTATTTATAATATTTTGAGTTTCGTGCCATTGCATGCAAAACTTTATTTATTTACACCTATTTTTTATAATATTCAATTAATATTGTTTATATATTACAATAAATCTGGGACATTGAATGGGTACAATGAATGCTTTTACTGTTAAAATATAAAAGAAAGAACAAAACTTCAAATGCGTTTTGTTTTGCTTTTTTTCAATCTTTAAAAATGACTCATATCTACTTCTTTGTTTACAAAAAAAAACAAACATGCTATTAATCAAAAGATATTATTTTGATTTTTGTGTAAACAAATTCTTAAAGAATTTTTAAAATTGATAAATAGTAAGTAAAATAGCATTTATAAACTTTTTGCAATCCATCAAGCAGTTGATAAAAATTGTAATTCTATTCTTGATTATAAGAAACATGAGCCGGATTTATCAAAGTTTCTGGAAGAATTCTTAATCTTAAATTGATAATGTACATTTAGAAACAACAAATCGTATAAATGCTAAAATTTCTTATCAAAATTAGTGAAAAATTGTAGTAAATTATTTTTAATGGGTAAAAATTTATCAAAATTGTAAATTTCCAAAAAAGAAAATTGTTCAAGTAAATATTAATCTACTGCACCGATCGATTGATGTAATTTTTATTAAAATCGATTCGTTCGAATGAATTAATAATATATTTATATTATTTTTGTTTTGAATCGTTCACTATTTTAAACTTGAATCCCTGCATCGCATTATCCTAATTTTATGTTAAAAGATTAAATTTTTCAAGTGAACGCATGTTGAACGCATGTTTCCAAAGTGTTTGTTTTTATTACTCTACAAATGTATAGATTTCTGAGCCTTTTGAAGTTAAAATTAACGAAAAATTTCGGTTATTTTCATTTTGTTTTTTTTTTGTTGATGGAATTGACGATGTAGTACAGAATATGTTTACTTCCGTTTTAGAATGCCAAGCAAATGGCAAGACAAAACATATCTTCGTTTTTCTGTTTGAATCAAAAATATTTTGTATATAAAAAACATATAAAATCTTTTATCAACTTACCAAAACTTTTGTAAATCTACGGTCCAATTCTTCTGCGGTAGGCATTGGCTGTTGACTTCTACTCCTAACACTGGGCTGACGTACCGGATGATATTGTGAGCTACCACCACCAATGTCGTAACGCAAATCATTTTTATGCAAAAAACCACTTCCGTTACCACAATAACCTTTAATCTGATTGTGATGATGATGTTGCTGTTGTTGGTAGTTCGACGAAGAACTGCACGCCACAACATTGTTCTCATCGACCAGATTGGTATCAGCCGATGTCAAAGCACGAGACTTAACCGATCCCATATTGGTGGTATGATAGTAGTGGCGGCCGTCACCCGAACTTACCGTTCGTACAGCAGCAATCGATGACGATCCAACGTCACCGCTGCTGCCACCACTGTTATCCACAAAATTTAATGTTTCGCTGAGTGAAGAGACCGCCTCCCACACTCTCGTCTGGACAGTGCGACAAATTGCTCGTGTTTTCGCTGGGCAACTCGATAGTTGCTCCTTGATTTCGTTGAATATATCCAAAATTTATGTTTATTTTCGCCAAGTGTATTTAAATTAAACGAGTTTCGTGATGAAACAGGCAAATGATAATTGAAATTTGAATTTATTTTTCAATTTTGGATTATTTATTTATTTATTTTATTTTAATTTTAATGAAAATATGTTTTGGAGGGCAATATTTTGTTTCTTTCTCACTCTTTTGACGTTTCGGTATAAAAACAACACTTATTTATGTTTATTTATGTCTACAACTTAAATAAATACACGTTAATAACTTAAATAAAGAATTTAACACAACATATTCCATCCGTGTTCAAAAGTATTTTAATTTGTACATTTTCTATCAAAAGAAGAAACTAAATTAAACTCGCACTCTCTAGATCTCTATTTCTTTTTTTATTATTCACCCAACAGCATACATACATACATACATACGCACACATTTACACAAGAATAATCAAAATTTATTAAAGCCAGTGTTTAGTTTCAAAGAATAGTTTTTATTCAAATAAAATTGATTCATTCTTTCAAAATCAGAAAAATATATGGACGGACTCAAAGGCAGACAGACAAACAAAAACTTACGAACGGAGACATGACCAATCCCTATTACGTTATACACAAACTCACAGATACACGCATACACACTTGTAAACAAATTACAAATCTTCTCAATGAGAGTACAAATTTACGAATTGCACTCCCAATTTAGATTGACATGATTTGTGTTAATTTTTAAATAAGCGGGGAAATTTAAAACATATTTTTTAGGGATTTATTTTCTTTATGAATTATGTATGTATATTATGTATGAATAAATTCTAGCAAAAGAAAACCAACTTCAAAACTTACTCGCGGACATTTAATCCGAAATAAGAATTTAGAAAACGATACCAATATAGAAGCAGCAAGTCCTTCCAAATAGATATTTCTGAAGAAAAAAACATTAAAATATACAAGGTTAGGTTGCACAGGCTGCCGATTGCAAGCAGCCGACGCACTTGGGTCCAGAAAAATAGATAATTTGTGATGTAAAATATGCAAACAAATAGTTAAAACCTTTTTCTAAGGTCGGTTAAAAATTTCCATATAATATAAAACTGTTAAATAAACATTTAAAAAAATGGAGTTAAATATTTTGAAGATTTTTCCAGGTTGGCCAATGATTTTTTAGGAATATGGAATTTTATTATCTACTTCCTTTGGTACCCAGTTGAAAGGACTTGAGCCAAAATCGCGGACTTTTTCTAAATTTCAAATAAAACTATAAATTTTTTGGGGATCTGGAATATTTGTTTTACTTTTTTTTTACACCCAAAATTGTTTCATATTTTTAATCAGTTTTCAAGAAAATTATTGCCTTAAATTTCGTAACTTTCGCCTACGTTCTGACACTCGCACGATTTTCAAACGCATGTTTTGCAAATCTCCAAATTTATATCGGCATACTGTGAAGTTCATACGTTTTGCTTGTTTTGTTATTTTTCGAAATTATATTGGAAAATAATATCTGTTTTTGCAATGCAAAACAACAAAAAAAGAAAGAAAATTCAAAACGAAAAGCTTGTGTAATGGCTTTAAAGAAGCTGCATTAAAAAATACATCATTATAATAAATAAATAAAAACACAAACTAAGAAATGTTTTAAATCCAATAGATATTCCACAGTAAGCAAGAGTACATGAAAATGAAAATGCTTTTTTTACAGATTACATTTACATTTACTTAATCTCATTTAATATATTACTATAAATGCCGGGCCCCCGATGTCGAACGAATTCTTTCTATTGTACAATTAAATTTAAAACAGAAATAAATTCTAAAATGTTGGTTTTGTTTTAAATGTAATTGTATGAAAGATAAAATTCGTTCGACATCGTGGGCCAGCCAGTTATTGTAGGTAATCAATAACAAGTGAATATTTTATATATTCCTGCATTATAATATACATGAGTCGATACTCAAATCGAGCAGAAAGTATTTTTATTAATCTAACTAACCGATCAAGGTAGCAGCGTTTCTACAATAATTCAAAATTTGTTGTAGAAAATGGCTTGGTAGTTGTCAAAACTCAGAAAAGGCCGGGTGGCGATTCTTATGTTTCGTTACTCAACACAGGATTAACAGCATTAGCAAATACAATTTTCGAAGATGAAGCAAGTCGCCAATGATAACAATAAATTGACACAGAAAATTAATACATTTTATATATTTTATATTCTAAATTAAATTGTTTGAAAATATTACTCGTTTGTATAAGAAAACATATTTAACTTATTTTGTACATAATTTTATTGTCAGAATAAGTAAAATGCATTAGTTCACTTCAGTATATTTCTGGCAATTGCGAACTACAGAACATCAGCTATTATACGATTTCAATTCGCATCTGAAACATTATGCGAAGTGTGAGTTTCAGAACATGGGCGGGAGTTTGAACGAAAAGCTTCAAAATTGAAACATTTTTTATTATTCGTTTGTTTCTTTACATTCATTTTAAGTTTTACTGCATATATGTATATACATATTTCTTACAAGATAGAAAAATATATACATATATATACATATTTTAAATAAATGTATTAGTTTTATTAATTTTGGCCATAAGGCACAAAAAATATTGGGAGCCCTGAACCCGCGGACAAAAGTAAATAACATGTGGTAAATTTTATAAATGAATTAGAGTACTGTTCTTTAGATTTTATATAAAGAAAATTAATACAATGGACATAGCAAATGCATACCAGGTAGTCAAATATTATGGATGTCAAAATAAACTGTTCAGGACGAATTTAAAACCAGAAAATGTACCAAAACACATTTCGAAATGAGTCCGCCGAGTTCAACTAGTATGAATTCGTACGATAAAGATAGAATATATACGTAAGTATAAATGGCAAAAACTTAAAAATTATAAAAAATAAATGTATATAAAAATAGAGCTGTACAAGAGGGCAATCAACTAATTTAAAATCTATCGCTTTTTCATAATTCATTTGCAGTCTGAAGTTTCAAATTCGAAGAATAAAACCTTTGTTCCTGTCTAATTGCAAACATGAAAAAATAGACCCAGTGACTATAAAATCATCTTTAATATATTTATTTACATAACACATATGAACTTTTTAACAATTACTTAAAATATTAAGATTCTAGAGTTCTTTTAAACTTATAATTTAATTTAAGCATAAACTACCATAATGACTGTTAAAAAGAAATGCTTTATTTTTCCTCATAGCTTTATTTTTGATTATGAATTTTAAATGCATGTGTACAAAACACAAGATATACCGATTTAGAAAATCTACCTTAAACTGTAAAATATCTTAAGGACTACCCTTGAAAAATTAAGAAATATGTACTTATATAAATATAAGTATATCCCTTTTTTATCCCAGCCATCATATTCTTGCTGCCTTAATTGGCACCATTGTTTTTTTCTTGTGGTTTTTCTTCGCAGACAGGTATTCTCTCTTAATAATTTTATGTCTAGCTGCACTTTTTCAAGTTTTTTAACAGCTTTCTTTTTTAATGCACAAATATCAAATAAAAATTGAACACAAATAAATTATGTAAATACGATAAAATAGTATTTTCATCAATTTTCCTTTATTCATTTACATATCTACATATGCATGTACATAGATACATACATCTACATTTCTGTTGTATATGCCTTTTAATTTGTTCGTTTACAAGCACTTTTAAATTTAATTTAGACTTTTTTAGTTGTATGCATATATTAGTTATACTTTTCTTATTCTAAGAATTTAAAAATTTAATATTTTATTTATATTTTTCCGACAAATACACTCGCCCCAAAATAAACGACTTTACACGTACAAAACTAATTTCTAACTAAAACTGAACACAGCTCAAACACTTTTACACAAGTGATGATAGTAAAAAAGTACGAGGGTAATTTTAAGTGCAAAAATGGTGATTTCAAATAATTTTTACATTAATATGTATTCGAAATTATCTTCAGAATGCCCCAAATAGTAAAATTATAAATCAGTATTGATTATTTTAAAATAATTTTAAAATGGACACATTTGAATATGTTTTTTGACATTTTGTTTTTAATTCCTCTCGCCCTTGTCATAAAATAAGTAAAATTGCAGTGTGGCATCATCTGCAATAATAATACACTAAATTTTTCAGAAAATCGCTAAACATGTAAAAAACGCTTAATTACCATCAATTTCAACATGTATGCATCATCTACATTTTACATCTCTTAATTTATTTTTGTTTTGATATACACATTTCATCTGTCCAGTTAAGATTAATAAACAAATTTACGAGTACTTAACAATGACCACCCCGAGGAAGAATTTTAATTATTGTTCGCCTTATGCCAAACCAGTGAAAGAATATCCCTCACAATCTGTAGATTATATATCTCTAGATATGGGTGGTCCAATGCAACAGAGTAATGCCGCCACGCCATCCTCCAACGAGAAGACACCAGGTCCTAACAATCTCAAGTACTATCAACAAAATTATAGAAACTCCAATTCTAAAGCAAACAGAAGAAATTTATTTAATAATAACTATGGACAGCAGAATCGACAGAGTTTCAATCAACAACAACGCAATGGACCCCGATATAATAAAGAAAGTCCCCAACAGCATCAGAATATTAGGAATAGTAATGAGAAAAGACATAAGGAGCAACAATATGTAAGTATTTTTTGTATACTTTAAATAAAATATTAATTGAATTTCCCTATAACAGCATCATAATGATAAGTCAATTGCATCTTATTGCCATCCGTCCATGACTGAAGACCCTTGGTTTACGTTAATGCAACGTATAAGAGCCTTAGAAAGCAGTAAAATATCCCCAAAAGAATCATCACCACCATTAGATACCAATTCTAATACAAGCAGTGATCCTGATCAAGCAGTAGATAGTGCGGCAAGTGATTAGTAATAAATATCAGGAGCATTAATCTGTAGTTCGAATTGAAAAAAATGCTTTCGAATTGCAGTGTAAATAACATATAAATTCGAACAGTTTGCTTTTCGATTTAAGTACAGACCTTAAATATTAATATTGTCTTACATATTTTTCCTTTTCATTTATTTGTTTTAACTTGGAAACAGAAATGATTGTTCAACAAATTTTAGTTATTCCACATATGTACATCTATCTGTATAAAAAACAAAAGTATAAGATTTTAAAATTATTATAATGGAAACAATTTTATTTATTTACTTCTTTTATTAAGGATGGGAATAATTTGTGGGGAGAAGTTTGTTTAACATAAAAAATGAACAACAGCGAGCATTGTAGCTTATCCCTGTTAAGATAGCAAATGAGACCATAGTTCCCTTTGTTATTTGGCAACTTTTCGTTGACGCTTCATTATATACTTCTCCCAATCACTAGCCAATATTTTATAAATACTCATAGCTGCTCGAGCATCCTCCACAGAGTTGTGTTCGCCAGTTTGAATTTCTTTACCCAAAATTGCTTGAGTTAAACGTTTAAGGCTGGGTGTACGTCCATGACTCACTATGCGACATAAAGGTTTGTAGCGCGAAGTATCACGAATTTTACTCTGAGGATGTTCTATATGTAGAACTTCTAAATCTTTACGTAGCCCATGACCCACCAAAATTTTATCTGAGAAGAAAAACCGTTCGTTAACACTTTGTTTCAGAAAGCCATCATATTAACACACCTTGCAACATTTGTACTACTTCATCCTGAACACTCTTAAAATCCTCACCATTATTAATATCGTGAGGTCGTATACCAGACACCTTTGTACGATAATCAGTCACAGCCTCCTGAGGCTTTACAAATTTATCCAATAGCACTTCACCGCGTTTACTGACAATAGAAACGCGTGCAAGCATGTCATTTTGACCATTAAGACCCACACCCACCATTTCACAGTCCATGGCAACATATTTTTTTTCGGCAGCACGACGCTTTTGACGTTGACGGGCTGACTTAGTTAAAGTCGCCGCTTCTGAAAGCTTTTCCTCACCTTTACATGCAACATTTTCTTGTTCACAACTCATTTGTTTCCCTACCTGATTTGCATTTACCACCGCATCCCAGTTAGAGCCGGCAGCTTTACGGTTGGCAATTGTTGTTGGATCGTTAGCCATTTTTAATTGTTCCATTGAAGTATGCAAAGGCTTCTTTTGTACTACCAGTTTCCTACTATCAGCAGGACCAACTAGTTCCTTTGTTTCACATGTAACTGATGGTCCACTACCTTCTAAACGTTTCCTTCCATTTTTTCGCTTTCTGTTTTTAGATGTTGTACTTGTTTGTTGATCTTGCAGGTGCGGCTGATGAAGAGTTTGCTGGCTTTGCGACATTTCTTAGTTGCCTGCCTTCGGGATTCTGTTTAATACACTTACGGAAAAACAAATTATTATTGAATAAAATTTTATTTCCAATAGATTTGTATTTAAATTTTTTTTTAATAATTTATTGAAATAGACAAAAACCACAAGGCAAACAAAAACTTGCAGCGTGTACAGAGGCCAAGGCCGATGGAAAAAGTCGGCGGCGAGTTCAACAAGGCTGATGTCGATGTTTATATAGAACAAAACTATATGTTGTTTGACATTTATTCATCTGTGCAGGCAGCACCACCCTCCATTTTATTTATTTCGACAACTAGCAAGATATTTTCTATAATGAATTTTGCATTGATGGACCACACTACCTGGCTGATTTGGCTTGATCCTTCGGGTACGAAATTCGTCCTTGTTTCTTCTCTTTACAGTGCATATTAATAATTTTAATTTTGTTGATTTAAAATAGCAAAAAACAAAAATTAGTATTAAATTTGACAGCTTGTGTTTTTACCTAATATAATAAATATATTATTAGTGTTATATTAAAAGGTACTTTTATATTAAATTGCCACTCTTTTTGAATGAACTAAATGCCATATAAATGTTGATTAGTCAAGACACCCACCAAAATTACTATTTTTCAAGGGTTACAGCACTGCTCAGATAGTGCTTATTAAATTACTTTACAAATAGAATATAAATAAAATTTTCTTATATTGTAAAGTATATTAATTATCCACTTATCAGACCTTTGGTTTATTCAAGTCAGCGATTAATCTATTCTGGGATTTTAAGCTTGCTTTATTAATCGAGCAAGGGTCTTAAAATATTCGAGTAACTCGAATAATTTAAATAACTTTTCAAATAATTTTATCCAATGAAAAAAATATGTATGTATTTGGTTATTTTTTGTGCTACTTTCACATGCAATTCTCAGAATTGAGTCCCAAACCACCGAGCTGAAAAATGTTGTTCTATGCAATGCAATATAAACACAAGAGGCAGGAACAAACTGATAAAATAAATTATAAAATAAGACATCGAAATTCTCCAAAAACATTCATTTAAAACAACTAGCGGGATATTCCGTTAGTACTGCTTATGCTGATACAGAAAGCAATAACTGGACTGCCGCGGTAATGGGTAGTCGTGAATACCGAGCGTGCACTGTATATACTACATAACGTCACCTTAAATGCAAACGGATGTAACTACACAAAAATTCAAAATCGAGTTTTTTATTGATTATGGTTTGATTTATCAAACTACATGTTCATGCAAAATTTAAAAAATTACGACTTTATTAAAGAAAAAGTATGAAAAGTTTACTAACATAACATGGATGTTGTAATATTCACGTTTCAGAAAAACGCAAGTCAAAAGGACATAACTAGCGTAAAAACTAAAATATATAGAAAAATAAGGAAAATTGATAAAAAAAATAAATAAGACTCCACGCTATAAGTAAAATTTAAAAAAATTTGTAAAGAATATTTTATTATTATTGATGTTGTAACGTTTTTTGTCCTCCTAGAAGAAATAAAAGTGTTGTTACGTTCGTTTGCATTTAAGGTGACGATATAGCCTATTATAAGTTACTCAAAACTAAAAAAATATTTTCCTTGCAATGTCCCGTAGTTTGTTTGAAAAGCTCTCCATTACACACCTTTTTTATAATAGTTTAAGAATAAGAAATGTTTGGGATATTTTTCATTTTTAAAGATTCAAATAATAAAGGAGTTCACAATGGTGTACTAACTGCTGCAGCTTCAGATTGTGTGTGCCAAAACTTTAAAACTTGTTGTTGGTATTTTTTTAAATACATACAATTTTTGTCATGGAGAATATCAACAACAATTTTTTAAGGTTAGTAAACCTTGTGAATTTCTTTAATAGTTTGTTAATTTTTATTTTTAGTTTATTTTTTTAACTTTTCTTTTCTTTTATTTTATTTTTTAATTTTTATTAAGTTTTTTTTTAATGACTATAATGATTTTAAGGTTTGATTTAAAGTTGTTGTCATTAATTGAAAATTGATAATTTTGGTTTTATTTGAATAGTATTTTTTGTATTAATTTATTTTTATTGACAATTAATGATTTATTAAAGTAAATAAAAATCTAAGGACGAAAATATTATTAAGCTCTAAAACATAAAGAATATATGTACATACATATCTAATACATTTTTATATAAAAAGAAAAACATAATCACTTAAGAAATAAACTTACTTTCTCTTATTTTTTGTTATAGGAATAAAGGCCACGTTTTTTAAAATAAATTTGAATAAAGCAAAAAAATATGAATTCATAAATAAACAATAATATACACAAATAATTTAATTTACTTACAAGAACAACAAAAACTTTATGTAAGATTATTATCTTCTATAATTAATTTATAATACTTTGTAGACAAAAATAAGAAAATTATTAACTAAAAAAAATACTTGGCTTAATTTTTATTTTTCCTAATTATTACAATAAAAATATTGCTCTACTTTTAAGTTTTAGTTGCTGATTTTACATAAACGATTTTTTAGTTGAAAACAACTTAAAGTTGTTCATTTTAATTAGTTGCTTATTTGTGTTTTTTTAACAGTTTCTAATTGATTTCGTATTTTCGTATGTTTGTGTTTGTTTTCTTTCGCAAGATAATATCTAATTCACTTTTAGAAAAAGACACTTTTTTGTATGTTTTTGAGTATTTACAATAATTTATTTGATTAATTCAGTTTTCTTTTAATTTTGATTTTATTTTCTTTTGTTTACAAAAATAATGATAGCACCACTAGCAAATAGAAAGGAATGTGCTGCCGTTATTTATTTTTTTTGGTTTTTGGCATGCACAAACAAGTTGGCATCTTTATCAGCAGCCGACATGTTGATATCTGTTATACATACAATGCCACTTCACTTTATTTCCGGTCTAAATGATGTCTGTGCTAAATGCTTAAGGCTTGTTTGAATTTGGTTATTATGTTTAACTTGCTGTTGAGCAAATTTTGCAAAATAACTTAAATACATATTTATTGAAAAAGCTCTAATTTTGTTAGTTTCACTAAATAAAGCTGTGATAATTAACGAAACATTCGGAACCTCTTTTTCAAATAGATTTTAGCTAAATTTAGAATATAATTTCATAATTGCATTTCGTGTTTTATAAAAGTGTGAGTGTTATATACTTAACTACTGTATACATTGTAATGGTAAGAATGGTGGCAAAACTTATTACACATAATAGAAATAAAAATATGAATCGAAAATGTACATAATAATTTGCTTTGGGTTGTGTTAAGAAAAATTTAAGGGAAAAGAAATATAATTATAAATTCTGCAAAGCTTACTGCATTAGAAACACTTTATAAAGTACATATAAATGGGAAAAAAAGTAACCTTATAATAAAGCATTTTGAGTTTGATGCTGTTCTTTAATTAAAAAGTGTAATATGTAATGAATTTTCCTTTACAATTTCTTTATAATATATTTTTCCTAATAAAAATACAAAAAAAAAATTGCCTAAGTTTTGTGTTTGCTGGTTTTAAGCTAAAAAATTGTTTTGGCTTTGAAATTATAAATAAGACTCTTAAACTTATGCAAGAAAAACCACACGAATTTAATTACCATGAACAAATTGTAAAACAATTTTAAAGTCCTTCTAATGTAAAGAGTAATTAGCAAGAGTATATTAAACACCACAAAGATCGAGAAAAATAATCAATTAACAAATTCTTATATATCTTGCTTGACCTGCCTAAACATTCCGCCCCATTTAAATATTTCAACAGCAGCAGATTTTGTTTTTGTTAAATTAAATTTTGGTGTCTCGCGTTTATTTTCTTTTCAAATGATTTTTGGCTTTTCCTTAAGTTGTAAGCTTAATTATTTTTATTTTATAATAACTTTATTTTAAGAGGAACGACCAACGTTAACAAAAAACCAACTCAATTTTGAAGCATTTAAAAAATAATAAAAAAAAAGATTTCCCTGACATACCAATTAAATTAAACGTACTTTTCATTTGAAACTTTTTACCAAAAAGGGCATTAAAATTTACTTAAATTAATAAATTATAAAGACTTTACGAGGCAAATAAAAAATAAATAAAAAAAGATTTTATTAAGCAATTAAATGTGTGAAATGGCGTGAGTACAATTATAGAGAGAAAGAAAAAAAGAGAGAATTGAAAATGGTGAAAGAAATTTGATTCTCTTTAAATAACATAGAGCTTTATATAAAAATATTTTTCTCTATACAAGAAAAAATTTAAAAAAAACTTGCTTTTAAAAAGGACACGTTTTCTATGGAAAATTTATTTTTTAAGCTAAAAGAAGTTGACTGAATTGTTTGTCTAAAAGAACGAATATTTCCTACAGAATACTTCACATCTTCAAAAAGAAAGAAAAACAATTTTTTGCGCCTAAAATAGGCACATTTTGTATTACGTCCTCAAAAGGACGGGTTTTTAAAAAAAAGTCGTTTAAGAATGTAGGAAATGCAAACGTATACGGGGAGAAGTTTATATTAAGGCATTTTTTAAGGATTTCCTGTCTGATTTCCGCTGATCAGCATTTCTTTCACAGTAGGTAATAAACAGCGCGTTTGAGTATCCAAAGGTTTTTACTAAATTTGTTATTCGGGACACGTCTCGATATCTTATTTCAAAGAATTTCAAAAAGATTTTGGAATCATAGAACAAGCACAAATATGGTGCTTAATTTCTTTTGTTGAAGAAAAACTATACATTTATGTCTTTGATTGTCTTTTTATTAGACATTTTCAATTTCAAAGACATTAGACAAATATGTCAATTACAATACAACGTTTTCCTATCAATCAGTAAATTGATCACACTATAAAGATAATATGCAAGAACATTATGTAAATTAATATGGCCAACAGTGCCTTGATTTGCTCGTTTGGCTTTTGAAGTTTATGCTGATTTTGCTCTGACTCTGTTCTCTGTTCTCTTATCACTTTGAAGATTTAGAATATTTGAATAAATGAGGAGTTTTTCTTTCTTCTTTTTTTTCTTTTTTTTTTGTAAAAGTCAAGTGGCTGCGATGTATTATGCAGCATACTTGTGGGGTGTGACAAATCTCATTCTATTGAAATTTAGCTTTAAAGGCATTTTCACTAATGCGCACAGCTATTTGATATTCATGTCCTTCTTTCACTATTTTGGTGTTTTGCAAGTATATAAGAGAAAATTATTTTATTTTATTTTTAAAATTTATTTCAACAGAAATTTGATTAGTGTGTGTGAGTGTTTGCGTTTGTGTGTGTCTGTTTAAATGCATTTCATTAGAGGTTGAATACATGTACGTTCTATGTATTTTTTATTTTAACTTAATACTACATTTATTTACAAATTTATTCTATAGGACTTGTTTGCGAATAGTATTAATTATAGCAACATTTTAGTCATTCCTTGGCTTTTTCAAACGTGATAAATCACCACTAATGAATGCTTTTTTCTTTTCCTTAGGTCATCAACTTTTTGTTTTAACTTATTTTGTTAGTGAAAAAAAGCTTTATTTTTTATAATTATAAAAAGGAAGACTGTAAAGCCGAAAAGTAGGCTCTCTTATCTAAACAAGATTTATTAGTTAATGTTTATTTTGTTTTGTGTGTGTGTGTATTTGTGTTTAAACATTAAAGAAATTAAAACTATTTTTTAAGTACATTCTGTTCTTTGAACAGCTGCAGGCTTAGGTATTGAGTTCGAGTGTTTTTTTCTTCTTTGCTGCATACTCTCAACTCCTCAAAGTATGCTTTATTATAAAAGTTTCTTTTAATGTTTTCTATTTTTGAATTATGCTTTATTAACTTTAACAAACTATAAATTATGTTTCTTTCTCTTGTCTCTTAAAAGCGTCTATCTAAATGGAATAACAAAAACTTTTTATACCCTGTTTTAGTTTACTTTTTCTTCTTTTTTTTTAGTTAAAACAAAAATCTCGTTTTACCATCTTGTCATTAAGGACATACTCGTAATTCGTGTTAATTAACCCTTGAAGGGAAGTAAAAAATAAATTAAAAATTGTATTAAGGCTGTTCATAGAATCCAACACGAATTGGTTTAGCAGCACTTTCTTAGTAAAAACGGCAGATATCGCAGATAAGATCCTTTGTGCTTGAAACGGAACAAAATAGGAACCAAGGCGAATTCATACCAGGTGAACTCGAAAGCGCTGCTGACTCATTGTGTTTTATCATCTTTTATTGTCAAAATGTGCTTTTTGGTGCAGTTTTCTGATTTTAAATTAGTTTTGAACAGCTTATTTTGACATCCAAGAATGATATTTTCCAGTGCGAATTCTTTTGCAACTACCTGGAGGCATTTACCTTGATAGGAAAATTTTAGCCAAAAACAAAATTAAAACTTTATTAACTAATACTTTTGGCAGCTACAATATCCTGTACTTGATTAAAACGCCATACGTTTAGTTTCGAACAAAACAATTTCGTTACGTGTTCATGAACTCATTCATAATCGAAATTAGATTGTAATTTCGTTTCTAGTACATTTTCGTAACGAATTCTATGAACAGTCTTATTTGTGTGGTCTGTCGCAGAATTTTTACGAAAGTGGAGGAAGGAAAAAAGCTCAGCCACAATTATTTAACACACTTTAAGGCTTTCCAGCAGGCTGAAGGATCAACTGTTTATTTACCGCCGCTTAAAGTATTCACGAAATTTCATTTAATGTTTTCTTTTATTTGAAATATTTTAAAATGTCATTTAAATTTAGATTTGTCCTGTAAATTATACGAGTTTATATCAAGTGATTTTCAAAAACAAATTCTATGAATAACCAACTGGTGTGATTTTTTCTTCGTGTTTGCCAGTTTTATTATAACATTTTACTCGAACTTCGAATTTTATAGCATTCGTGTGATCTAGAAAGCACTAATTTGATTACTCTATAGTTTTTGGAAATCAATTGCTTTACAGAACAGCGCTGATTTTGTATTGCAGAGTGCAAAAAGCGAAATCTTCGAGTTATAAATATGTTTTCATTTTCACTTTCGTAAGAATTTGGTTTAAGAGTGCCCTCCCTCATCGCTTATTTAAATCTTCTCTTCCCTTGAAGGGTTAACAAAGCTGCAAACTACTTTCATAACTGACTGATATTTTTTGGAAACGTTAAGCGTTTACATTTTTATTTTAAACTTGTGTAATTGTGTGTTTTACTTCGTTACATATTTTACATCACTAAACAACATTTTTTCGAACTTGTACTATCACTTACCACATCACCCGTAATGCCACTAAATTTATTTATACCTACGCCACCCGAAACGCCTGCAGCACCCACGCCAACGCCTGCACCTGCTGCTGCTGGCTGTTGCAACGTTGATGATGGATCACTTATTAAACCATTATAGTCCATTAGTGAAGGATGCTGATGCTGATGTTGATGTTGATGCTGTAAGCCGTTGCTTAGCACTGGCTGTTGTGAGTTTACTTGGCTCTCAAACGTGTTCGTGTTGTTGTTGTTATTATTGTTATTTTTATTGTGGGAGATGTGATTATGATTAAGATTTGTTGAGTTGGCAGCTCCTAGAACAGAACCATTTTCACAATTACTAACATTTAAAACATTAGAACGAGACATAGAACGTTGTTTTTTCAAATTGGCCAATGTGGTGGCATTGGCCAAACATTGAGATGTATCCAATAATTGTGGATGTTGTTGTAATTGTAATAAATTATGTTGTTGTTTTTGTTGTTGCTGTTGTTGTGGGTTATGATGTGGAAGCTGATTATGAAATGTAGCTGTTGTTGAGCCTGTCAAATTATTATAATGACCATGAGCATGACCATGATGGAGATGCATATGCATGTGTTGTTGATTCTGTTGTTGGTTATGATGCATATGCGTTTGCTGTTGCTGTGATTGTGCTAGTTGTTGTTGCTGTTGTTGTTGCTGGAGGTTATGTGTATTAGAGGTGTCTACTCGGTAGTAAGGAAGTGTAGTAATAGTAGTAGTAGTGGTAGTATCAATATTAGTTGTTGAGTTATGTGGTTGGAAACAAGCGGTATCAGGTATCAGCAAGTCAATCAAACAACAGCCAGACATGGCAAATAACATTTAACAAAACAAGTGCAATATGATGAACATAATGATGATGATGATTTTAAGTTTTTGTACAGTTGAGGAAATTTAACAGAAAAGTAGGACATATGAAAATAAAAACAAAACAAAAAAATTAATTTCATTCATGTAAAATAGTGAGATTTCTGTAAAAAGAAATAAATAACCTTCTTAATGAACATTTATTATGAAAAAAATAAAAATGCAAACAAAAATATAAAGGCCAAACAAAAACCTCAAATAAACCATCATGCATGTATGATCGACCGACCACATATGGATGTGTTTTTATAATGATATTATATGCTCATACTGGTATTTTTTTAATAGTGGGGGAGTTCAATATTTCAACGGCGTTTGAAAAGAGTAATAAAAACAAACATTTCAAAAAGTGTCTTTTAGAAGAGAGTTCCTTTCAAAAACGTATGTTTTAAAATAATAAATTTTAAAAATAATTTTTACATAATAAAGCTCAAAAGCTCAGAAGGATGAACAGAAAAATTAAAAAACTCAATCAACACAACTAGTCTGCTAATACAGCCTTTCTATTATAAAAAAAATGTCCAAATTGGTTGATAAGGGGCTGTTCATATATTACGTAACGCTATACGTGTCCAATTTGACCCAACTTTCCCGCTTCTTGTAGCAATTTGAGCTTTTTTTTAGTATAAATGATAAATTTTCAATCCTCCCAACCAGAGCTATCTAATATTTGCATGTCCTCTTTAGGGTAAAGGACAGATAGACCTCGTTTAACACGGGGATTACGTTCCACGAAAACCAAAACCGTGTTAAACGACATAAGAAACCAGTGAATAAAGAAGGGCTACGTTCCACGATTTCGAAATAAAGCCAATAAATAAGTGGTTGAACTTATTTCATAATTTATTTGTTTTTTTTTAATTATATAAAAATATATTTGTGCATAAAGACAAAAACATAACATTCAATGGTTTCAATAAACTTAACAATTAACAAAAACGTTTCAAAATATTTCGCGACCGCATGTACACAAAACCAAAAATAAAAAATGTATCACATTTATTTTTTCTTTTAAACAAATCCGTTATTTTTGTGTGGTCATTCGAAAGATTTTTGCAAAGTTCTTTTAAATGTTGTTCACCGTTAAAAAGATGGTTCAAGGTTAACAAAGTACATACATGAATGAAAAACTGTTTATAGAAACCAAGAACGTGTCACAAAATATGAACCGGAGCGAGATCTATCTTTTCCGAAAAGTGAAAGTACTTTTTAAAAAGTTTTCTACAAAAATAAATACCTCAAAAATAATAATAAAAATATTCTAGACCGCAATAAGAACTGCTAGTTATTGCAATATGAAACTCCCCCTTTAGAACAAATTCTAACACACACACACGCATACATTCATTGCATACAATGTCCAGCAAACACTCACGTGTGATCTTAAATCGAGAATGAACGAGTTGAAATGAACATCCATCTCATATGATAAGCGTTTAAAAGTGATTTGAATGTTATTTGAGAAACAGATGAGTAGCATTCTCAACCAAAAAGGGGACCTTTATTCTCGAATTGTGATGAAGGTTTATGTTTTGTAAATGTGAATTGTAAATAAATGTGAAACATAAGTGGAGTGAACATTGTATTTCTAAAATATATTTCTAATATTTAAATGCACATATTTAACTGATACAACTACGACTTAACTGATACAGCGCGACTTAATGCGAATTATTTGTAATAGTATTTCACAAATTTAAGAAAAATGTTTACGATTTGTGTTAAAAAAAAAATATATTTACTTTCAATCTATTTTTGATTTCAGGAATAGTTAAGAATCTTTAATAAAACTTAAGAATTTATATATATTTTTTTAAATTACATTTCTTCCATTGAATTCCAAAAATTTTGAAGTTGTATCGCTTTAAGTTTTGACAGTAATTTAAGAATAACTCTTGATATCGAATTGATAAAGTGTTGCTCGACAAACATTTATACTCCAATGAATATCGATTTGAATTAAAAGTTTATTCTCAAACTACTTTCTATATTTGCTAAAAGGTTTGAGTATAACGTTTGATATCAAATGATAAAACAATCACATTTCAAACGTTTAACTTTGTGTTTGTTGGGTAATTTATGTAAGGGTGAATGCAAGCGCATTCAGTGTATGCGGGGTGTGTGAATGTGTGCGTGTGGGTTTGTGCGTACAAAAGCATGCAGTTTTTATTTGTTTTTGAAAAGTAGTACTAGTAGTTGTCGTTGTTGTTGTCTTGTTCATTCTTTATTATTGTTATTGTTGTTATTATTGTTGTATATTTAATTACACTTACCCACTAACACAGTGACTTGTACATTTATTTTGCCATTTGTGGCCTCTTTACTTGACTGTATTTGTACAGCTTCCGGGCCATGACCAGTGGTTGCTGTCGTTGTGGCTGCTATCACAGCTGCTGCGGTTGTTGCCGTGGCTGAAGTTGACGATGTACCACCATCACCACCATTACTTCCGCCTCCGCCATTTATAGCGCCATTTATAAGGCCTAAGCCCCCTGTGGAATGTTCACCATTAGTTTTAAATGCATGCATTTGTAATTCATCATTTTCACGACCTTCTGGTGGTCGCCGTGGTTGATAGGAATGTTGTTTCAGTTGTTGTTGTTGCTGTTGTTGTAGTAGCTGCGGCTGGTGATTGCTGGAAATGCTGTTGGAATCTACCATATCTTTAAGACTAGGATCGTAGGAATTTCTATGATTATTATTGGTTTTTAAGGTATTATTGTTGTTGTTGTTGTTCTTGTTGCCGATGTGATGATGATTTGTTGCGGACGTTGAACTCTTCGATAACCATTCGGCTGAGCTCTCTAAATTGTGATCCGCCAAACCATTCGGGTCGTGGGTTGTGCTGTCGGGTGTTGCTGTTACATATACTTCTTGAGCCTGCAGACGCAAACGAGCCTCTTCGACGGCATCTTTTTTGGTTGTTAGTGTTTTGTCCCGCAAGGATGTACGACGTACCGACTGTGCTCTGTATGAAAGGGGGTTAAAAAATTGGATTAATTTATGGGATTTTTTTTCGCTACTAAAGTACATGAGTGATGAGTGTCTTAATTTTGAAGAACGCTTTAGACAGTCATGGCCATTTCTTGCATACCTGGTATTATTACTTTGAGATCTTCTTACACGTCGCCTTTGAGCCTCGGCCAAACGTTTACTTTCCTGCTCGGTTTTCAGTTGTTCAATACGTTCGCGTATTTCGGGATCTTCACAAATATCTAGATTAGAGGATTATTTATATTTTTTTTTTACAAATTTTAGAGCTTTCAGTATTTTAATCAAACATGCTTTTGAAATTACTCGTTCATAGAATTTGAATCTTATCGATTTCAGGGAGGGGGGATTAATAATATAAAATATTTTGTAAGTCGTTGAAATATTTGCTTACAGCATGCAAAGTATGTTTGAAAGTTTGATATAAGCAGCTAAGTTTTTTTGAATTGCTATTTTTATATATTTTAGTGGCAAAGGCATTTCAATTAATTTATAAAAAAATTATTAAATTTTGATCCGCTTCTAAATAAATTAAATCGACTTCTACATGTTTTTTCAATAATTTCCTAGGAAATAATTCATCACCTACCTGAGGGCGTTTCATCATCTTTATTTTTAATATTCAAATCAGCACCACATTGAGCCAGCATTTCCAAAACTTCCAGCTAAATGTAAAAAATTAAAAATCAGAAAAGTCAAAAACACTTTTTTATATCCGTAATTAGGAAAAGAGCGAATAAATTTGAGAAAATTACTACAAAACAAAGGGATGGACAGATAGACGGACATTTAATCCGAATTGAAAAATGGGGGGGGAACGTATACAATCATGCAAGTAAGTGCTTCAAAATAAAGTTCTCAAGATTGAATCAGTTGTAAACGCGGAGGCAAGTGTAGCCGAAGCTGAAATACGGCTCAAAGGACCATAAACAAGTTGCAATCAGCAGTTATAGTTGTTGTCTCTGTTTCAGCGTTCTCGATATTATAACAGATCTCATCTCCAACTTTAGAATTTTCGAATTACCGAAATGTCATTAATACGAACACGATTTCTACAAATCCAGTTTTGCACCATAGAAAAATGAATTCCATAATAGGCCACTTCAAATTTATTCCAACACGCAGAGTTCTATTCAATCTTTTTAATAGCATAAAAAACTTATGAGCACTTAATAGTTTGTCACTCCTAAAAGTATGCGCATTTTATGCTCTTTACTGTAAGCAATATAATAGAAAAAAATCTTTGTTATGTCTACTTTGAAACGAAAAATTGGTTTGATTCCGAAAGAATTTTTCCCTTTCTTTCACATGTCTGATAATTAATATTTTCAAATTCATTTGCTCCATTCCAACTTTCTTAAAGTTAGAAAAAAAACTTAAATAAAATGTTCGACTCAGAAATAAAAACATCAACCTACATGACCCCAACAGGCAGCAGCATGCACCGGCGACCACATGTCTCTATCCAAGGCATCCACATTAATATGTTGTTCTAACAAAAATTCGACTACTTTAATGTAACCATTCGCCGACGCTATATGCAGCTAAAAAGAAGAGAACAACCAACAACAAATTAAATAAAAAAATTTATGTAAAATCCTTATTAATACCCACCGGTGTTGCACCGTGTTCATCGGGTTGCTCCAAGTCTCCACCATTTTTCGATAACTCCATCAGGTCCCTCAACATTTTCCTTTCCGTTGCCGATCGCGTTTCATCAATCAGCTCTTGTGTCACCCCCCTTTTCGACATTTCAGCCTCTATATAATCCAGAGTATTCTCATCATCGCATAAATCGTACGGCATATTGCCATCGGTATTGACGGCCAACAAATTAGCACCATGATCGATTAATATTCGCACCAAGTCTAAGTGACCGCAAGTGGCAGCCGCATGCAATGGCGTCCATTTATCACTGTCTTGAGCATCAACATTAGCACCGTATTCCAGCAGGAGTTTTAACATTTCCGCATTGTTGTCTATACAGCATTGATGCAATGCCGTCAGACCGTCTTCGTTGGCGGCATCTGGTGTTATGCCATGCTCCAAGAGTTCGGCTACTTCGTGCATGTCGTTGCGCGAGGCAGCCTCTAACAGGACGACACTGTTCTCAAACGATATGTGACGTTTCGTCGATGATGTATGGGAGCCGTTGCGAAAGTGATGTGTTGTACTCATGCCATTCAAGGTGGTGAGATTGACTCCTTTAGCTCGTTGTATTTTTATCCATTCCTTTTCCTTTTGACGGGCTACTTTAAGTTGCTGTGCTCGTCGCCTGGTGTTGGTGCAAGGAAAATTTCAATTTAATTAAAATGCAAATGAAGTAAAGAGTAAAGAATTACAAAGTATGCAATAAATGGAGCATGTTGCATGCCATTTGATTTTCGGTTATGTAGACTATTAAGTTCAAATTAATTTTTTTTTGAGAACTAAAACAGCTTTTGTGTTGTGGATTAAAGTTTTGCATGAGTTAAAATCCTTAATATTTGTATTTTATTTATTCAGAAAACTTTAAAAGCTTGACAGCTAGAACTATTATTGTATTCTATTTGTGAAACAGTGTAAGTTTTACTAACGAAAGCTTTGCAGAATACCTGAAACCTTTTTTAAAAAAACCTCTTTTTAACTCGGTATCTTTCTAGTTGTAAGTTCAAACAGTTTTGTAAATAAATTTATTTGTCGTCAAATTCTTTTTAAGTCTTAATTAAAGGTTAATATTTTATTAATTTTCGTTAAGTTCCTGTGAAAAACGCATCTTACAGGAAAGCAGGTTTTTAAGGCTCGATAAATCTCAAAAGCTTTTGGTACTAAGACATAATTTTGCCTTAACTTTCACAGCAATAGGTGTCAAACAAAAGCTCTTTCATAAAAAAATTGTTGAAAGAGAAAGTTTGTATAACACATTTTTAAAAGGCTTTAACTTGTTTAAAAAAAAAAAGAAAAAGCTTTTTTATTTCTTTATTTTTATGTCTAAAGTTTTCGTGATAAAAAAAACTATTTAGATTAAGAAAAGTTTTTTGAGCTTTTTTTAACAAAGCTGTTTTAGAAAGCTTTTATTGAAAATACTTTTTTTTGATGTTTAAGCCTTTGTGATTTTTTTGTGGTTTTTAACAAAACTTTTCATTTTATTTCATTTTTATTATTAAAGCTTTTTCGCGTTTTGTCAGTACTTTTCTAATTTTTATAACCTTAAAGATTTAATTAATTTATTTATGGGTACATTGGAGCCAATTGAAGCGTTTTTAAAAGGAAGGCTTTTTCAGGGCTTATAGAAAAAACTTTTTTTAAATCGGTTAAATTTGGTTTAAAAGCTTTTCTCTATACAAACTTTGTATTGCAAAATGATTTCGAGTATTGATAATTTTATATCTATATTAATTGCAAATATTTTGTTTTATAAATGTTTTTTGCACAATATTTACTTATTTATAATTTTTTATTAACAAGCAAATCGAAACAGCTCTGCCGGACCATGGCAATTTTTGTGAATGCTTCAATATGTGATAACGTCATAGATTTTATTTGCAAATCAGAATTTTTTTTGGTGATTATCTGCTCGCAATTAAGAAATCAAAACGCCAAAATCTTTCGAATAAGTCTTGTGCATAAACGTAGTAAGAAATACAGTTCAAAACTTTTAAAACAAGCCACGGACAGTTCCATTATAAAATTTTAAATTTTAAAAGGAATTACAACAATTTTCATTAATTATTTATGGTTTCCAAGAAGGCTACAAGTAGTTAAAAATGTTTTTATTTTTCAATTGTGAATAGGAATTGTTCTAAATAGTTTTTGTTTTAAGTATTAAAAAACATCTTTTCAATTCGAATCTAATCTAAAAAAAAAACAGTTTGTTACTAATTGAATTTGTACAGTTTGTGTTAAACAACTGCGGTTTAAATAAATTTCTTCTTTTTTTTCCTCAATTTTGTGAAGATTTTTCCTATTTCTGCAATTGGTTTTTAAATTGTTTGCAATTCATTTGAATATTGTGTTCTAGTTTTAAAAAAATAGCAGATTTGTCTCTTGTCTCCCTTCTGTGTTTGCATGTTATTGCAAAATTATTGCTGGTATTGTTTCTGTTTTGGTTTCGGTTTCTGTTTCCATTTCTGCTTTTTTTTATTTTATTTTTTTTTTGTTCAATATCTTTTTTGTTTCATTGGATTACACCAACACGTAACAATTGTGGAATTCTAAATAACTTTAAACTACTTTTTATGGCTGACGTGTATAAAAGTGAATTTTGTGTACTTTAATGTGGTCATACTTACAGTCTTGCTAGTTGTAGGCGTTCATGTGTGGGCAAATTTTCTACTGTTTGCATTTCGGCCACAAGGTCAGAATGTTCCATTTTCAGTTGTGCCTTGAAGGACTCATCCGATTTGCGATTCACTAAAATACCCTTAACCATGTTGCAGCCGTAATAATAATTTTATTTTGCTCTTTTTATGCAAGTGTGTTAAAAAATTATTGTACGTTTTCGTTGCTGTTGGGTTTGTGTGTGTGTGCACGGGCTAGGAAGTAGCTGTTGAACTCATTCCTGCTGCAACACAATGACTTTTTTTACCAAAAAAAAAACACAAAAAAAGTGATATGTTTTTCTTCTCAATTTCGGTTTCTTCTTATTGTTTTATATTAACTTAAAGCCATTTTTTGTTTATAGCCTGTTTTACAGCTGTGTATCCATTTCTGAAAAGTTATAAAGGATTAAATATTGTTAATAAGGAATTGATACAAAATACTATGGGTATGTATGTGTGTAAGTACAACTATCCCTAGATTTATAGCTGTTATTATCCCTTGATATTATTTTAATAAATAAAATTAAATATTAGCGAGTTCTAGTGTTCTATTTTAGTAAAAAAAATATATAGACAAGCAATGAAAACTAAAAATCGATTAACCTAGAATCGTAAATAGTGCAAAACGAGGTATAGATGTACACGTGTATAATACAATTTTTATGTTTATAATACAATTTTTATTTCTGCTGTTTATTCTGTGTGGTATTTAATTTTATCTAGTAACAAAATCTTTTTTATTTCTGTTGATCATGAGTTTACTTTTTTTTAATGAATAATAACACTTTCTAAAGCTTGAATACACATGTACTAAAGCTTTATTATGATTTTGATTGCCAGTATCTACATACATACATATACATATGCCTGTATGTGTGTGTGTATACTCTAAGGAATAATCTGGCTCCCACAAATCCATAATTCATACAATCAATTGAGAAGCTTGCTGCCGCTGGCAACTGCAGTAAATGTAAATCAAAAAGAGGTATTTAGACACACAACACACAGACAATTTCGAAATGTATTTTCTTTCGCTTTTTTTATAACCTCTCAAGGGATTTTCAATTCCAGCTAAAGTTAAAAATATTTCAAAAAAACGTGCTTTACAAACTAAATAAATTGTTCAAATAAAAAAATAATAATACGAATAAAAAGACAAGCAAAATAATAGAATTTAGAACTAAAATCTGTGAGCAAATATTTCGTTTCACTGACAGCTACCGTACAGCATCTAAACAACAACAACAACAACAAATATGAGAGAGTTTATAAGAAAAGTGAGAAAAATAAAAAAAAATTGCATACTTTTTGGGGCTCATACTTTCATAATCTAATGTGTAGTAGTGTGGACAAAAATGTAAATGATCTTTTAAGAAAATTGATTTAAATATTTTCTTTTAAACAATATAATAAATAAATCTCGTTTATATTTAAATTCTTATGAATTTCGATTCTTTGTTTTATTTTATTTGCAAGCACCTGAATAAAAACCAAAACTTTTTATTCAAATTTGTTTATTTGCTTATGTCGACAAATTGTACATACATACATACGAGTACATATGTACGTGCATGACATATTTTCATTGTTTTACTTGTTGTTTTATTTTGGTAATTTTTTGTTTGTTTGTATAATTCAACAAACAAACCAGCAAACTTTGCGAATTTGCCATAATGTCAAGATTGTCAGTTAAAAAAAAAAATAAACAAAAATAATATCAAGAAAAAAATTAACAGACAAGCTGTGCTATGGAAAAAAAGATTCTCGGTTTATTAAAATTTAGCAAAACAATGAAAAAGAGTTTTCCTTTCGTATACCTTCAACTGTTAACTGCAGCGTTCCCAGTTTACAGAAATTGTCTGCAAGTGGGGAATTTTTTGTGTTTGGGATACAAAATTTCATGTTAAGGATCTGGGGGTTTTTGGGAATAACATACTTTTTTCCTGGGAGCTATTTTCTTTAGTCTTTTTTTGTTTTCGTACCGATTCTTTTATATATCAGGTTTAAATTAATCGGACTATTGCCAATACTCATAATTTTAAATTAAAATTTCCAAAGTATTTGAAATGTGTATGGATTTAGCTCCATCAGCCCTCTCTACTTTTAACAGCATCAGTTGAAATTTCTCTATATCGGAGGCTGTGAATTAACATAATTGAGTTTTTTCAAAATTTTTGCTCAAAAACCATAAACATTTTAAATGTTATTTATGAATAAAATACCTAAGAAGAATATTTTTAAGGACCTTACAATTCTTAGAAATGCAAAAGAGGACTGCAACCCGTCAGCCTTGCAGCCTGTAAGATTATTGTAATATCTCTGTTAAGCCATGTAAAACAGATTGGAAACATTCACATAATACTAAAGTAAATTTATGTTACACTCCAGTTAACTCCTTCTCTTTAACGGATACAAGTTTAGAAGATTTGAAAATTCATTGCTTACAACTTTAATGTAATTTTTTACTTATCTTGTGGCTATTTGTTTGTTTGTTTGTTTTTATTTAATTTTTGTGTTTTTTTTCCAATAAGTTTCATGTTTGCAAAGCATGCCTAAAGCCCTTAACAAATGAATGTAAGTTATTTAAATATAGCATACTTTTTGGGACCAGATATGGATACAAAACTAATGCATACTTTTGATTCAATAATATAATATTCAAAAAGAACAACGAGTACGATATAAAAGAAATATAAATCGAAAATGTTCTTGTAAGAAGCATTAAGGTGAAAAATAAAAAGAAGTTATTTGGGACTCATCAATTCCAGCATGTGTTGTGCTACAAAAAGATAGTTTGTTGTCTGTGTCGCAGCCAAATTTATCATCATCATCATCATTGATGGTATCTCGGATTTCATGGACACATTTTTGAGGAGTTTAGTTTAAGTGCCAGGCATTAGAGTGGCTTTAGAGGAACTAGCGTTATCAAATCCAAGGTTGTAGTTGTGACTGAACAGTCATTAATATCTGCAACTAGAATCCCAGCCGATGGACCAAATGACATATATTTAAAATTTATAACTTGTTATACCACATCTGTGAGACAAATACTTTTCTCTTCATAATTGAAATATAAATTGACATTCATGCATTACATTTCTCTTTTGTAAAAAAAACAATGAATATCATTTTCTTCATAGCAAATATGCAAATATAAGCAAAGTATTTTTAAGAAATATTTTTATTTAATACAAAACGTTACGATAAGAATACAAGCCACATACACATGCACACACACACAAGAACACAAACACAACTAGCAATAATAATAAAAATACAAAAGCATGCATTTTAGGTCTAACGAATAAAAGGAAGCAAAAAAATTGTAGCATACTTTTTGGCAAATTCAAGTAGAAATTATTATTGTATGCATAAATGAAAATATGAATAAAAACCATAATAATGATTAATTTTAATAATTAAATGAAAAATAGATTTTGGATAAAATGCAACCAAAGAAATATTTGTTCATGACAAACAACTTAAAGCAAAACATGCTTTTAGAGAAAATTAAATTAATTGCAAGGAAATTAAAAAGGAAATAATACACTCAACAAAAAACTCATTTATTACTTAGAAGTTTTATTTCTTGATTTAAATCTAATTTCATTAAATTAAAAAGTTTTGGGTCAATTCAATTTATTTAGGCAAGAACAATAATTAGAGAAATCAGAAATATAAATCTAAAAAGTTTATAATGCATTTAATTTAAATTAGTTTTCAAGCTAATTAAATTCAAACTGAAAAGTATTACAACTACTTTATGAGATGTTAAAAAGTATCCCATACTTTTAATCGAATCGAATATGAAGCAAATGTTAATTTTAGAAATTGATCAAAATTAGTTATTTTGTAAAAGTGACTAAGTAAGCTTTTCGTAGTTTCGCCGATAACATGAAGAACGAATAAATGAAATAAAAATAAACATTTTTAAATATTTTACAAAATAATTAAAATAATTAACAATAATAACAACAGCTTTAAAAATGCATCAACAAATGCATTGATCTAGCAGTAAAAGTGTCGGTGTTTTTGATTGTTACACGTAGCATGAAGAACATAGTTCTTAAAAAAGGTACCGCACGAATGAAATAAAAAAAACAAAGCATACTTTGAAGTCAACTTAGTTTGTTGAATATAATAAAGTAAAAAAATAAAATATAAAGAGTATTTTAAACTTAAATTTATTTACAAGCTTAGCAATACAATTTAGAAAGCGAATAACTTGTAAAGAAAACATTTTAGAAATTAATTTAAAAAAAAATTGTCAAGCTTTTCAAGTAAAAGTGTCGGATTTTTTATTGTTACATGAATTTTTCAACCCCCTGATTGACAACATACTATGAGAAATATAGTTCTAACAATATCTATATCAATTTGAAAATCAATGTGTAAAAGGCAGCACAAGATTGAAATGTTAAAAAAACAAAGCATACTTTGAGGTCAACTTGGTTTGTTGAATATAACAAAGTTAAAAAAATAAATAAAAATACATAAACCATTATTTGTAGTTAATTACTATTAAACAGTCCTTGACATAAAAGCTATCAATACTATGATAAAAAATATTTGCCTATTTTCAGGATAATGAAATTTTTATTTAAATTGCCAACGAATTTCGCACATAAGCCCTGCTCGCAATTAAAAACTATATACAAAATAGTATTGCTTGCTGTCTATCTACTTTATTTGGCAACTTTTACATAAAATAAACATAATTAAAAGTTCTTCAATAAACTTGATGATACAATTTCGTATACATTTTTAAGGTTAAAAGCATAAAATTTAAGGTCAATTTAATTATTTACAAAAGGGAAAAGCAAACAAAACGAAAAATAAAAAAAATATATATTTTTCCGTAAACGAATCTTAAGTTACAAACTGTTGTGTAATATGAGGTCACAAAAATGAAGTATGCTTTAAGGCAAAATAAATTATGATAAAATCTTAATGTTTTGTACAATCAATTATCTAAATAAAAACTTTTCAGTCGAATAAGTTAAGTTTTAAAAGTAAAGCGAACCCCCAAGATATTTAATATTTTTTTCAAAAAGTTGGCAAAAATAAATTTAATTATAATTTTTTTTTAATTTTACACACGAAGTAGACAAATTGAACAATGAAAAATGTTAAGTAATGAATTAATTTGTTTAAAAAAAATCACAATAGTATTAAAGTTAATTAAGCCGAAATGGTAGGCTACAGTTTTGGTTTAACGGTTAATTGCATTTGTAGTCTACAATAATTGAAAGTTGAATGTTACAAAAAATGTAGACTACTTTAGGGATATAATCAATTTAAATTATTTAATTTAATAAATAAATAGCTTGAATCTTTAAAGGTACTAAAGTAAAATATTGCATTATTTAAATTTGTTTAAACAATTAATAAAATGTTTCTTTTTTATAATTGTGTGCTTTAATATGGCTACAATTTAAAGCACACTTTTAGGCAGGCCATTAAACTTTTGCAATGAGCCTTGAGTCTGCCATAATAAAAAAAATAAACTGTTTAAGTCTTTGTGAATTTCTAAGTGGTAAATAGCGTGATAGTTAATTTTTGTTTTTTGCAACATTGGCAAAACGAAAACAATGAAATTAACTGCCAACGAACGGGCAGCAGGCAGATGACGATGATGGTGGGTCAATAAACTTAAATTGAAACTAACAAAATACATTCATGTATGTAGTTTATGTAAACAAATTAATTTTGAAAAAGAATGCATTTACATCAGTGCTGAAAACTGAATAAATGAGAACAAGTTGTTTAGTTTTAAAAAGCAATGAACAATGAACTTAGTGTTTCCCACACATATTGGCTGTTGTAATTAGGCAAAGCTGCTTTACTTTTTATTTATGAAAAAATTTATAGCTTAATTATTTTTTCGATATTTTCTAACAAGGAAATAAAAATGGGTTTTCAGGACGTAAAAGCCATGTCAGTGCATAAAGAGCGATTTTCAAACTAAAGATAAAGTTGAAAGGAATTGTTCGGCTTAAGCTCAAATCTGACTAAATTAAGAAATTTTTGATAAATTCAATTGTTTTTTTAAGCAAGTAGTAATGAAACAATTTATGTTCATCAAACTACATGCCATCGTTCAATTCAACCAATTCCTTTGAATATAAACTAAAATACAGTTCAACGAATTTTCACCATTTTCTTTATTTAATCATGATGATGAAAGCACGTTCACACACGGTAAATATAAAAAAATCAAGCAAAGCGGCAAAATATATTTAATTTGTCGACAATCTCCTTAACAATACTAAAAATAAGATAAATTTAAACAAATTGACAACTTTTTTTGTGAGCCGATTATCACTGATTTCAAAACGTTCTTCAAAAGTTTGTGAATTAGAAAAATGTTTTCAATTTCTGCAAAATAAATTTTCAGTAAAAGTTAATACCGTTTTCGGAATTATATGTATATTTTAGGCGCTCATGGACTTCCCTCCCGAGAAAGCCGTCAAAGGTGGATTTTGGTAGATTTTAAGGAAAATTTTTTTATGAAAACATGTTTCTTTATGGCAGCCCTTTTCAATGAGTAAAAAAGTAAAAAGCCAACCAGCTCCTAACTTATGCAAATGAATGAATGCCGAACGCTGATTTATGTGCATACATATTTTTTTTTTATTTTTATTCTCTACCAAATATCCTTTTTATAGAATAATTATTCAAATTCAGTTCAAATTGACTGTAATTAGCTTTTATTTTAACAATAAATAATGTGCACAAAATTGTATTTCCATTAGACTTAATAATTAGGCATTTTTAAACAAATAAAACATTACTTATTTAAAGCCTACTTAAGGGATTTCAATAAACTTTGCCTACTTTGCGGCAGCCAACCCACAAGGTTTTCAATCAAATGCGGCGGCAAAATTAGACTTTAAAACTATAATTATTATCTTTTTTTTATTGGAATGAAAGAAAATGAAAACATTATATTCAGGCTGTCATAAAGCAAGCAAAGTTAAATGATATATGAACAATTTTTATAGCATACTTTTGTGCTAAAATTTCACTTTCATAAATGTGCAGAAATGAAAAAAAGCACACAAAAAGCAAACACAAAGCAAAAAGTTTTCATATGCAATTTATAAAGCAAACTCATACTCTTACAAAAACAAAAAAAAAATACAAATATTCATGGAATGAATGTGTTTATGTTAATGCGAAATGAACTTTGGTTTTTATGGCAAAACAAACTTCATACAAACAAAAAGAGGTAACAGCAGCATCATCAGCAGCAGCAACAGCAGCAATGTCATAATCTTTCTTGTTTAACGACATATGAAACAACAGAAGCGTGAAAAAGGATAAATACTTATATACTCGTACAATAAAAAAAAGTCGAAATACATAATAAACTTTTTACGGAGAATTTTAACTTTTCAAAAACTGCTTTCAATATCTACTCATAGGCAGTTAGATGATAAGCAAAAATATTTTTTTATCTCTATAAAGCTCAAGAAAAGGATATTTTTTTTTGTTTAAATTCCAAAGCATACTTAAGGGGTTTGTTTGCTTAACTATTCGCTCAAGAAACAGCGTCGTAGTTGGTTTTATTTACTTAAGGTTGGCAGTTAGTACCTGTAGCCAGGGGTAGAAACACATTTTTGGGTGTGGGTATGTGTGTGTATAAATGTATATGTGTGTGTATTTATTATTTAAAGAAAACTTTATGACTTTAATTTAATGTTTATGATTTTTGGTTTTTATTTTTGTATCGCATTGTATTTATTTTATTTTGTAAAAATAAGAGTTTGCCAAGAATGGAAACTATTTCCATAACTTTTGATAATGCAATAAAAAAGGTATGGTGCCTGAAAGAATGTACTCGTATGTATGCTTGGCAAGTTTGGATAATATATTGCATATAAATATTTTATACGAGTATGTTTACAAAGTTGAAGTTATGAATGGTAGTAACAAATATGTGTATGCTTTTTTTATACAAAAAATATATCAAGCTAAAGCCAGACAGACGTATTTGACTAAGAAAGCGTAACCGCTAATTATGCTGTAATTTTTTTTCGCTTCAAATAACTATTTATAAAATTTCTTCAAAATAAAATGGATTATATATAAATTTCTATATTCTATATTCTTAAACTTAGAAAAGTGGGAGGCACCACACCCTTACAAATCAATTAAAAATTTTGTATTGAGAAATTGAGTTTCCCTTAAAATACAATTTATTGATTAGTGGCCAGCGCCACACCCTTACAAAACCAATGATTATTTTTCGATTCTTATGAAACTTTTCACACGCTTTATGTTTCAGCGAGAATACATATTAATTATTTGAAAAGTGAGCACTATACAATCTATTCTACATATAATTAATATGGCAAACACGTTTCTTTAGATCCATTTTACGCTCATAATATACAGCCGATTTTGACAAAACTTATATCATCTTAAAGATATTTATTCACAAATGTGCACAATCTATAGTTTGTTAACATCGGTTCAGTATTTTGGGAGCTATAAGCATTTAAAGTTGCTACTAAGACATGCAGACTTATTACACATGCATGTATCAGCTTCAAGTGGAAATATAAACAATTTGCTTTTGCAAAGAAATGCTGCGGAGGATTTTAAATATGTACTTTATTGAAAGAGAGAGCTAAGTAGGAGAGCTAAGTAAGAGAGCTAATAAGTATTAAGTGGTTTATTTATAATGTTTTTTGTTTTTTATTGTATGTATTTATGTAAATGTTTAATATTTAATTACTACAATATGGACGATGGCGTCGGCCATAGGAAATACTAATATTAATTATTGTATAACCACAGAACTCGACCAGTGAAGACCTTCAAACTTTGTATGGTCAACTTTATTACTCAGGTTCGTAGTTCACACAAAAAATGTCCTCCTCTTGCTTTTTAAATTTGTTCCTTATGACTTTAAATTAACTTTTCTTTATGCTTAATAAATGCCTAATCATGTCGTTAAAGTTGTATGTCAATGTTAAAGATTTTTCGGAAGCCTTTTTGTTTGTAAGTAACAAACAAAAAAGTTTGTTTACTCATGTGTGAAACTCAGTTACGTTTCAGTAATCTTTAGTAAATAAGACACATGGAATTTTTTTCTTCAAATTTTTATAGAATATTATAAACATTAATCATGCTTTAGGACATCTTATTTATATAGTTTGTCGTAATCTCTAAATGTTAAGTCATATATTGTATTTGAGACAGCCGTATGCTTAAAAGGAATCAATTCGTTGAAGCAGTTAAATTAAAAAATTACTCTTCTGACTTAACGAGATTTATGGTTTTCGAAAACTTTCGTCAAAAATGTTCTTTTGTTGTCGTCTTCAACCGATAAAAAAAGATACAAACTCATTAAGTAATTTATTAGTTAATTTTTCATTTCAAAGTTCTTACAACTTGGCTATTTGCTAATCAAGAAATGACTTACAAATTAAAAGTATACTCTAAGGCGTTTGTATTGTGTATACAAAGTTTGTTTTGCAACAGTTTTTGTGCCGTTGTTTCGTATCTCATGCTTTTTATCTGTTTCATTTATTATTTACTCAGTTCATTTTTAATTTTTTTTTTCTTCTTATATCTCTCCTAGTCCTAGTTGTTGTTAGACGAAGACAAATTGTTGAAAGGCTTAAATAAAATGATTATTTGCTGACAATATAAATGATTATTTTCTTGTAAAATCTATTAGTACACAAACGGCTTCAACTAAAGTGCAGACAATGCAAATTATTTATATTCTTTTAAGGACATTTGCAGTTTTTATTTGACTTTTAGTAATAATTATAATAAATTTTTAACATTAAAATTTATTTTTATCCTTAATTGATATTATTACGTATGTATGCATGCATGCATGGATGTGTGCAACTGCTTCTACATGCATGTATGTGTGTAAATGCTTCTGCATGTATGTATGTGTGTAAATGCTTCTGTCAGTCGTTGCTTCACATGTTTTCTTATTTTTTTGTATGGAAAATAAAATTAACTGCACATGCAATAATATCCGTTTGACACAATTTTTACAAAATCCAAGCAAAAAAAAAAAACAAAAAAGTTTAATATACATACAAATATGAAATTGAAAATGTAAATGAAAAAGAAACAGAACATATGTTGCTTGTATAATAATGATTATGATGACGACATAAAATGGTTTTTATTACAAGTTGCTGCAGGAAAAGTCATGTCGCAACGGGCATATCACCAACTGAGTTGGCTATAAAATATGGTGGCTTAAAATTTGTTGTGTAAACTGAATGTTATACATATACAATTGAAAAGGATATTTTTAGCCAAGTACTCATGACATCAGTTAAACTTAAAGGAGACTATTTTTAGAAGAAACGAATAATACTGGAGTTATTACTATTTTTATTATTTTTTTTTATAACATTAAAAGACTGATTTAATTCACAAAGGACGATAGATGTTAGGGGTTTTTCTTATATGTTCTCATAATTTTAAAAGATTTTCAAATAAAATTTGGACAAACCGTCAATTTTATATTATTCTTGTTAGCTTTTCCACTGTTTTTGCAACACCCTGTTGTTTTGTAATGCCAACAGTCATGTAAAATCCCCAAGCTTGTAATTATCAAGGAAATTGTATGAAAAAAAACAAAGTAGTTCTTTTTTTATTTTCAATTATATTTTTATACATAAAAGAACAAGTGTTAAAAACAGCTAAAAGCAAAAATGTGTTTTTAAAATTCTCTCTCTGGTCAAAAAAAAGGATTAAAATTCATTCATAAACAGAATTATTTTATCTTCCAACAACAAAAATATGTACATATGTGTCCATGTACACACACACATTAACAGAATGCATCTGGTTGTATACGCACATTGCACATACATGTGAGCGAATGCATAATAATACCTCATTAATATTTATAATGAGATTTAATAATAAATTAGTAGCTTTTTTTAAAGAACACAAGCTCACAGAGCGCGTTAGTAAATGAAAGATAACATTCATTGTAGAATGCAGGGAACCCAGAGTTTTCAAACATTGTCCCCAATATTCGATTTGTGATCCCTAAAAATCCTCTAAATAGCGCGTTTTTCTTTATCATAGAAAATTAATGCGAAAGTAATTTTCATAGTTCCAGGTTAGAATTGTTCAATTAATTCGTTTCACATATTTCCAAAGTTTTAATTTACAATTATGCCTTTTTTGGCAATAGGAATTCATAAATATTTTTTATTTACTAGTACTTTTCTACTTTGTCAAAAATCATTAAAAAGTTTTTCCGAAAATAAAAAAAAGGTTAAAGAAAATAAGATTCTGCAGAAACATCATGTTAGCACCGAATAACACCCAAATCTTTAAGATGAAATTTTCCGCTTTAAACACACAAAAGAAATCCCCTAAACAGTGAACGTGTTGGTGGGATGAGAAAAAAATATTAAATGTTTAAACAAGTCAAAGCTTGTTTAAACAAAATGTCCAATTTATTGCTTTTGCGACTTAAAATTCTCAGCGAAGGTGTTACTGGTGTTTAATGGATTTTATTTGATTTTCTTTTCTTTTTATTCCAACATTAAATAAGGGATGGTTGATGATACTCGTACAACCAAAATGAAGTTTTATGAGACAATAAACACTACGAAACCTTTGTGATGTCAAACAAAAGATTAGAAGCAGTGATAGTAAAAAACAAATTACGCGTTTTAAGTTAATTTCTTTTTAAACAACTTTAATGAAAAGTGTTCAGTAAAAAAAAAAACTTTTTTAAATGTACAATTTTCATTTTGTGCAGTAATTTAAAGGCATTTTTTAATATGTAATTTTTACACCAATAATTTTTGAAGGATTAAAAAGTATTTTTTCTGGAAAATGTTTATTAAAAAGTACTTGTTTGAAAGAATATTTTTTAAAAGGTAGTTCTTTTAAAGTTTTTTTTCTTAAAATGTACTTTTTTAAAAAGTACCCTTCTTAAAGAGTACTTGTTTAAAAAGCACTTTAAAAAAATACTTTTTCAATAGTTCCTTTTTGATAGGTACTATTTTAAAAGGTGCTTCCTTTAAAAGTATCTACTTTTTTCAAAGGTGCTTCTTTTAAATGTAGTTTTTTTAAACGTAATTATTTTAAATGTACTCTTTTAAAGGGACTTCTTTTAAAGATACTTTTACAAGGACATTTTTTAAAGTTACATCTTTCTTCTAAAGGTATTTTTTCAAGGTATTTTTTTAATGTACTTTCTTAAAGGTAATTTTTTGAAGGTACTTTTACAAAGTACCTTTTTAATGGTACTTCTTCTAAAGGTACTTTTTCAAACGTACTTTTCTAAATATATATTTCCTTGGAAGATAATTTTCTTAAAAGGTACATTTTGAAGGTCCTTTTTTAATTACTTTTTAAAGGTTCTTTTTTTCAAGTTACTTTCCTAAAAATAAATTTTCAAGGGATATAATTTATTTTAAAGATACTCTTTTGAAAGATACTATTTTCAAAAAGTAATTTTTAAAAGAGAGCTATTAAAGATACATTTCTTAAATACTACTTTTTTCAACAGGACTTTTTAAAAAATATTTTTTTATCAGGAGAATTTTATAAAAACTAAATTTTTTTAATATAATTTTTTTTTAAATAGACTTTTTGAAATGTACTCTGTAAAATATATCATTTTAATAGGTACTTTTCTAAACAGATATTTAGCTATTTATTTGAAAGATATTTTTTATGAAAAGTACTATTTAAAAAAAATTTTTTTTAAAGAATTGCTATTTCACAAAAACTGTGTTTTTTTATAAAAAATAAGTTTTATTTTTTTTTTGACACAAACACAAATCGCGAAGCCATTTCGGCTTGTCTACAGAAACACCCACGGTCTAGGCAGGAATCGAACCTTCAACCCACAGACTAATAGTCTAGTAGGATATCCACTAGTCTACGGTTGTTTTAAAGGTACTTTTTAAATAGTACGTTTTGCCTATTGTAGCCTTTTTTAAAGTTACTTTTTAAAATGCTCTTTTAAATAGGTGCTTTTTTTGAAAGGTACATTTTTAAAAGTTATATTTGTAAGTATATTTTCTTAGAAGGTAATTTTTTAAAAATTCATTCTTTTTTCAAAGGCAAATTTTGAAAAGGTACTTTTTTGAACGGTATTTTTTTAAGGTACTTTTACTTTAAGTGTGTTTTTAAGCACGTCGAATTTTGAGTTAAGTACCTTTTTTCTTCTTTTTACTTTTTCTTGAATATACTCCATATAAAAGTTATTTTGAAAATTAGCTTAACACAAAGAAACACTTGTTTGATAAAATTTGTTCACTTTGGCTCTGCACCAAATTTTGCCAGGTGTTAAAAAAAAGCCATAAAAACCATTGTACGAGTAATAAAAAAACCTTCAAAAATAAAACACACAAAACAAACCCATCAAACATTAATTAACAATAAAAATTAAAAAAATAAACATTTTACGAAGCTTGGGATAAACCTAAAATCCCATCAATGAATGAAAGAAATCCGCTAGAAATAAATTAAGAACAAACTAAGAGCATCAAGTCTTATTTATCATTCATAAAAAATATTTGCCAATGCCAATCTGAAGTCACGAGAATAAGTAACCAGAAAAGGAAAAATATATTTACAATCAGAGTTCATAATACAAAGATTGGATTTAATTTAAACTTGGAGATGAATGAAATACTAAAAAGTGCACTCATACTATACATATATATTCAGCTATTTTGAATAATACATTTATAAATACCTTTTTGAATGAGATTTAAACTGATTCGTATATTGTCTTTGGTATTAAAATATTCTCGTTTAAAAAGTTAAAAAATTTCTAAAGCTTCTTTAAAGAATAAAAAGATAAAAATAAAAATAATTAACTAATATTCAAATGAAGAATATGATTTATATTCACAAACGATTATTAAATTTAAAATTTATTTTACAATCTATTTTTCCATCATACTTTTAGCCAACTTTATATTTTATATAATTTTGCTTTTCATCTAATTGGATTATTCAATGCTTTATTATACTAAATTCACTTAAACGTATTGAAGTCTACTGTATTAATTAAGCATACTTCAAGTGTAATTTACTTATCTCATATTGTTTAATTATGTGGAAAATAATTTTAGAACTCACATACATACAAACGTCCACATCGCTCGTTTATAGCAACATAGTCATATCTCAAAAAAACTCGTTCGTCAGAAAACGAGCTTAAACTTTTTAATTTACACATGATAATTAATGAGTAAACAAGATATTTGTATACATTTTTTATACAAAATGAAAGGTTACACACACATTGAGTTCCTCAGACAATTATTTTTAATTATAAAAGTGGGCAGTTCCACGCCCATACGATGTAAGTATTATTTTTCAACAACTTCTAGTTAAACGATGCTTGTGAAATTTTTGCAAACGCATTCAGTTAACATGACAACACAATTTATTGATATAAAAAATGGACAGTGCCACGCCCTTAAAAATAAAGGTAATTTTTTCAACTACTTCCACTTATCGGATTCCTAGGAAACTTTTCTCACACATTGTCTTAACGTTACAATACAATTTAGTTATAATAAAAGTGGACAGTTCCACGACCACTTGAACTAAATATTATTTTACTTATACTGAGCAATATGACGAATATTTCTGTGTTCTTAACCGAAAAATCATTGTTTTTGAGATATGACAACGTTGCGATAAAGGAGCGATATGTAAATAGAATAGAAAACATTTCGCACTATTTGTAATATTCCCTGAGAGTATGCTACATTTTTTAAATTGCACTATTGCAATCGGGTTGAAACATACTTTCATGACTTTATAACTTTAATAATTTCCAAAAGTACACTTTATCTTTTACATATCGAACCCTTTACGCAAAATGATCGTAAGCAAAGATAAATAAAAATAAATTCTCAGGAGGTCATTTAGCAAAAAAGAGGCCCATATGATATAATACTTTAATACTTTTATAATGTATAACTCTTTAACTTTAAAATGCTATTAAAATATTATGTGCGAAGTATATAGTTCCTAAAAGTGTGCATTAGTTTAAAAAAAATTATTTTAAATACTGATTAACCCCAGTGAAAGTCCCGTAAAAGGTTATTTCATTTCTGCAAATCTCTCTGCCAAGAACATCTACTATCTCGCAGCTGCTCTTAAAGTGACGTGGAATTTTTAGACCGTGATGCAGCTTAGCAAGTAAGCGCTTTGACTTTTATACAAGTCATGAAATAAAATGTCTTGGTTCGAAACCTAATATTAACAATAACATTTATAGCGCATAGAAAGATGTAACATTATGAATGTGGCTTCAACTCCAATGGAGAAATGTCTTGCAATGACAAGCTTGTGAAGACATCTTTAGAAATGAGCCGCATTTACAACTCTTCCGAATCACTAGAGGTAGCATTTGGTAAACTGGGAATCTTTTTAAAATTTGTTTATTTTTTTAAGATAATTTTATACACCCGATTTCAAAATACTGCAAATAAATTTAAAGTTTGTGCCTTAAAATAAGCTAAAAAAATATTTTATAAATATATTTTAAATCAACAAACTGAGCAAACTACGTTTCTATATAAAATGTTTTTTTACTGATTTAAAAAAGAGACTAAATTTAGATATTATATTAAATTTTTCTAACTGCTCCTAATAGCATGCTACAGTTTTTATTTAATACCTTAATATATGCTACATTATATTTTTTATAATGAGTAATTTATTTAAATTTGCTTTTACAGGTCATCGCATTACTTTCACACACTGTGTGAGACTGACACTTCCCAAGAAATAAAAGAATTTAAACAGCCTTTAAAATTTTAGCTTGAAAATATTTATTGCTATAAAATTTATGCTGCAGGATTTCTGTGTATTTCAGTTTTTCCTAAAACTTTATTTTAATTAAGATAAACTTTGAAATCAAAGTTTAAGAAAATTTATTATCTAATTAAATTTTAGTTCATTTACAAAAAGAAGTCCTATGAAATATTCCATTGGAAATTTGTGTACTAAAAAATTTAATTCAAAGCCTACTTTAAGGGTGTTGATTTATAATTTAATATAGACATATGAATGCTAATCGCTTAAATTTATGGCTATTTAAATCAAAATATCTATCTGTTAAATCTGCAATAACTTTCACGTGTAGATATTTTGTTGTGTGTTATTTAGTTGTCAAATAAAAATATATTTATTTCGTTCGATATTTTTATATCGCTTTCAAACGCATGACTGGCACAACTTATAAACAAGAATTGCTTTTTTTTTTCTAGCAAAATATAACATTAAAATATACTTTTAGACTTATGTAACTGTGTGTGTGAAATATATATGAGACTGGCTAACTGGAATCTGATAAAGACTACATTTAGGCGGAAATACAAACATGTACATGCATATATAATTATGGCTAACGTGACCTTTTAAATAACAATCTAAAGCCAATTTGAGTTGGATACAATACGATAAAATTAAAATTTATGTTTATGGAAATCTATTAATATAAATCTGCAAGTAAATATAAAACAATGAGTCTCTATTTTGAGAGCACACAATAAGGATAATGTTTATTTAAATTGTGGATCTATTAAAGACTTGTAAATAAGCACACATATTTTTCTGATAATTTTACTTGAATAATAACAAAATATTTGTAACGGAGGGAGCTTAAAATATTACAAAATCTCATGTGGCTCTAATGGGTGTTTGAGAATAATTTTATAACTTGAAGTATACTTAAAGGGTGTTTACTTACTGTAATATTTTAGGCTAAATCCCATTTTATTATTTTACTTAGCAATAAGGGATTAACGTTTTGTTTGCTTATGGCTTATATATTTTATTTATTTTATTTGTTAAGAAAATATTTTGATTTTATCACAATCTTAAATTTATTATTAAACGTATAAATATTTAGAACACATTGGAATATCTTTTGGGGTGATTAATTATGTATTAAACGTTTAAATAAATATTCAATGTAAAAGTTTATTTGCCTTAAAATGTAGAACGTAGCAAATATGTCAATATAAAATTTAAAAGTGCTTTTAAATTTTAAATAATTTTTACTATAATTCCAAAGATGTTGCAATATTTTGTTTTCTATAAATCCGTTTCAATCCTTTAATTTTTACAAATAAATAATAACTCATTAATTTTTATATGCAAATATATTTTTAAACAATCCTATACTTTTTGTAAGCTAATTTTGCACTTTTTGCACAAAAAGTTTTGTACTGTTTGCGAAAAGGCAAAAAAGCTTCAGAGTTAAGGTAGTACTGTTCACAGAAAACGTTGCACTTTTTTTAAAATGTTTCACTTTTTTCAAAATGTTGCACTTTTTACAGAATGTTGCACTCCTTACAAAATGTTGCACTTTTTACAAAATGTTGCACTTTTTACACAAAAAACTTATACTTTTGTTTTCTATAAGCGCATTTTCAGTCATGTATTTTTGCAAATAAATACTTGGTTCATTTGTATATACCAATATATTTGTAAATAATCCTACATTTTTTGTAAGTACATTTTTTTGAGTTTTGTTTTTTTTAAATAAAAAAAATTTTGCACTTTTTGCACAAAAAGTTTTGTAGTGTTTGCGAAAAGATTACAAGGTTCAGGATTAAGGTAGCGTTACACTTTTTACAAAATATTACACTTTTTACACAAAAAAGTTATACTTTTCCCCAAAAATTAAGTTTTTAAAATTTTGTTATAAAAAAGCAGCACTTTTTATATAAAAAAAACGTTGTACTAATTGTAGAAACCTTGAATTTTCAATAAAAGGATTTATTCTTTTTAAGTAGCATCTTTTTACGGAGCATTTCAAGTTCCATACCAAAAAAATATTGGTTTCAGCAAAAAGTTATTTTTTATAAGAAATATTTTTTCATATTAAGCAATTTTTCACAGAATATTGCAATTGCCTACACACGTTTGTATTATCAGAAACAATATCGCATTGCTTGAAACTGTACAGGCGGGTGCACACATGCGATCGTCGCAAATATTTACGACATATTCTTCCTATTGCGGACGTGTAGTGCTCACGAAAATCATAGAGATTTGAGCCGTCTGCCATTTGCAATTCATTTAGAAACCTGCACTCAACTTTGCTATGTTTTAATAATATATTTATTGCATTGGAGTTGTTGATTATGTTTAAATTAATTTTAAAGAAAACGATTGCTGCTTTTTGTCTGTTTTTTTTTTTAATTATTTATTACGTCTGGTTTTAAAGGCGACAGGCAAAGATTTCCAGGAATAACTATTTGTGTGATAAATATTTGCAATGTGGACCAGCCGCTTTAATAGCAAATTAAGTTTTTAATTTACACAATTAAAGAACTTAGTAATCAAAGAGCTCCATCCCTTAAGTTAACGATTTTATTCCTAGATAAATATAATATATTATATATGTATGTATGTATATACATATGTATATGTACATATTTCCATTAACTTATTTACATCCGTAGAGAAATGTATACTCCCACACAAATTAATTAACATTTTCTACTTAGTCTAGTATAGTTGCAATAACAAAAGCCTACTTATAGGAGAATTTCTAAGAAATTCTGTAAATTACATTTAACTGTAAAATCAGTTTTCTCCATTCAATTTCCTCATTCATTGTTCTTTGCCGTAAATTATTAACTACATGCCAACTGATTTAATTAAAGTGAAGCTCGTTTCTTTATCAAACTCGATTTTTACATAAAGAAAATAATTTTATTTACTTGTTAAAAACCACCGACTTAAGGGATTTTATTTAATTTTTACTAAACTTTTGCATTTTCTTATTACTTTGTAAACGTAACGAGAGCTATAAACTTGAAAGATGTAAACGAAATTTTATTCTTCATAAAAGCCCAACAGGTTAATAAAAACAAATACAAATATTTCAACCGACAAATGACTCAGAATATTTTTCTTCCTTTTTGAACTTTTTTGCGAATTTTACAAGTGTAATAAGCTGCTTGTTTAAGATGGAAACATTTATAAAAATTAATGTTGGGAATTTATTTACATAATATTTCTTAAAATTGTTATTATCAGTCATAAATTTATATTTTCAATATTATGTGTTCTGGCTGCCATTTTTGTTTCTCTTTTCTATATCAAGATTATGTTTAATATTCAATTTCAAATAATTTTCAAGTATATCCGTATTCAATTTTTGCAATTTTGCAGTTGCTATTTTGTTTTTTGTTTTTGTCTTCTTCGTACACACTACATCCGGTAACAGCAACAATAGTGACAGTAGCAACTGTATGCAGGTGTATGTGTTTAAATTTTAACAAATATTCACACATCTATACATCCAACTAACCAACCAACAAACCAATCATACACTCAACCATGAACCATCATCATATTGAGAATACAGATCCACATTAAAAGTTTCGTGTCAGGTATGGAAAATTCATTACTATTGGAAATTTATCTTCATTTTGTCTTTGTTGTCTTTGTTTGGCGGAACTAGGAGCAAAGTTTTTGAGCTATAATTGGACACCAGTACTTTCTATGCCGCCACACATATCGTCAGCATTCCCAATATAGTTGCTGCTTCGGTTCTATTGAATTCTAAAAAAATTCCTAGATCTAATAATAATTTATTAAAGGTATTTTAAGCTCATAAAGTTAATGGAAAAAACCTTTATTTTCGCCCCTAAAAGTATGCTGAAAATTTGTTTTATGTTTCTTTAAAATGTACTAATGTTGAATAACATTTTTGAACAAGGACTTGGTAGATTGAGGGAGTGTACCTCAAATAATTCATACTTTTGTAGACCGCTAAAAAGATTATGTGCCTATAATACCAATTGAAAATATGTATTTCCCAAGCCTGCGAATGCCATGCGAATCTACTCACCTGCGTTCAAGAGCATTTTATGCATGTTGTATGCATGTAAGTACGCAAAAATAACACAACTACAACTACGCTAAAATATATTTACATAAATGTGTGTGTGTGAAAACGAGTTTAATGCACATGCACACACAGATGCATAGAAAGCATGTACTTGCATGCAAATATGTGTGCATGCATGTGCATATGGGAGTATTTGATTATTTGTTTATGTTTTGTTATTACATATTGGTTGTTATTTTCTTGGATTTTCGTTTTTATATAATTTGAGGTTAAAATAATAAAGCGTTACCAGGTACATCTCAAATATTGGAAATTCAATTAAACATTGTTACGCATAAAGTTCTTGTATGCTTAAACAAGTAAGTAATTTCTTGCTATAAGTTGAAGGTTGATTTCAAAAAGATGCTCGCGTGAGTATATTTTAGATCACACGTTCGTGAATGGAATATTTTTCTCGACAAAACAAAAGTAATAATGATTTTAAATTTTTCATTATGTACTTCCAAAATATCAATCAAAGTGGATTGTCCCATTTGTTTACAAAATTTTGTTGACTGAGAGACGATTCACTCATTTGAAAAAAATATTACGGAATACAAAGGCTGCCATATGAAATAAAATATAAAAATCTTTGGCAAATTGTATAGAAAAAATGTTTACAGACAAGAGCTTCTGTTAAATAGCTAATTAACTAAATAAAGCGAAATTATTTCGAAGGACATTTATACAAAAAAAATAGCAAACGAAATGATGTAAAAGCGCTTTAGAAACACTATAATGTGGAAACTCATTTCAACTTTGTCTGGACAAAAATTCAAATTAGACCAATTCAAGCTGAGAGTTGTACGAAAAAAATAATTTCTCTTTATCTCTCTCCCCAGAAGAGAGATCTCATACTCCATATGAAGAAAAATTTATTCAGACAAACATTTTATGGGTATATCGACCCCTTACCGCCAAATTATCGCAAGCCTGTCGCTTCTGCAAAACTGGTTTTATTATATTCACATAAACTAAATTTTCTGACCGTGATCCAATGAGCAGTTAGTTATAAAGAAATGCAAAATTAGCCAACTTTTCCCCAGACGACGTTCCCAAAAAGCTTCGACTTTTTTCGTGTCTCCGTATGAACGAAACGCCATTTCGTGTTAATGTTGTGGATAATTTTTGGGCAATAAAATATTTCTGCTGAACCTTCTTTTTCATTGAGTTTTACTATTTTCAACCCAAGAGTTTTCTTATATATTTCTAATTAGCTTTAAAGAAAAGTCTACTAAATTAGTCGGAATATTTTCAAAATTTCATAATTTTTAACTAAAATTTCGGAATAATTTTAAACCCATTACAATTGAGCAATTCTAAATTAGAAATGTGAAAATTATTTTCGTCTTACTTAATTTCTTGTTATAAAGAAAATTGCCCATTTTGGAGACTTAAAATCGAAAGTTTTTGGATAAGATATGAAAAACAACTGGGAGCTCTGATCCCCAATCACAAGCTCATATTTTGTATCTTATTTTGAATTTCGGCTGCATCAGCCAAAGTTTGACTTTTGATATTTGCATAAGATTCCTGGGTCTAGTTCGGGTAACAGTACGCATACGTTTCAAACAATTCAGCATAATTGTATGTAACGCATGCGCGCAGTAGTATTCCTTATATACTATGATTATTTTATCAACATGAACGAAATTTCCCGCAATTGACAAGTACGCAGGTTAGTCAGCTGTTCTGGAGATATGTGAGCTTGTTGATCAGCCTTGACACATTTTTAACAAACATGTGGCCATTTGCTTAAACATCCACCGAAAATTTTTCTTTGCGGTTTCATATGAAAGCAATTTTACAAAATTTCCTTTTACTCTCTCGTTGATGATTTCTGATAAAAAAGTAAATGAACAAATCTATTAAATAATTTTCATAAGCAAAGCAGAACAAAAGGAATTTCCCACACAATCATAAATATAATTTTATAAATTATTTATTTTTCCTTTTCGTTATTTTTTTTCAATTATCGAAAAATTTATTGTGAAAGCTAATTTATGTAAATAAAGATTAAAATGTAAACAAAATTTGACAATTCAGATGAAATAAGTTGCTAATCAGCTGCCCAAGTGAGTGTACTTGAACAAATATTTATACTTTGTCTATGCTTACATAAATATGTGCAAATGTACTAAAGGACCGCGCTGCCCAAGCCTCAAAAACTACTTCAAGCCAAAACAAATCAGCACCAAAACATCAGAGCACAATTGAAATAAAACAAAATTGAAATAGAAACAAAATGAAGTAGAACGATGCGAGGTGTATTTAAATACGCTTTGGAAAGAAGTAGTGCCACTGCGTATAGATATTGTGTATGATTTGTTGTTGTGTTTTTTTTATAAAGAAAAAGAAAATATAATCAAAACAAACAAGAACAATTAATAAAGGAAAGAAAATTAATTTTTCACATTTTTTTTTATATATTTGTTAAAAACGCAGTGCTTGGTATTCCACTCGCAATGCTTGCTATGATTTTCTCTTGATTTATTTACTTCACTATGAGTTTTAGATTTATTTATTTATTTATTTTTCCTTTTTACTTCCGAACAGAACACAAGCAATAACGTTGCTATTAAAAGAAACGTTTTCATGTGATAGACTGCTTGTTTTGTTTCATAAAATTGCATGAACATTTTTATTTTAATATCAAAGCTACACTGAGGTACAGTGCTTGGAAACATTATACAGTAATAAAGTTTGACTTAAAGAACGTCTTGAATATGCACATACACATCCTTGCCTATTTACATATTTATGTAGGTAATTTTTATCAAAATTTTAAGGAAGCTTGTTTGATGGTGAACGATACTAATTCAAAGAGAAATAGGAATTTTTGATATAAAAAATCTTTACTTCCTTATGAACAGATTTATGTATAGATTTTTAATGCCTAAAATTCCTGAGGGAAATGAAAATAAGCGAGGGGAATCCTGCGTTGCATGTTAATGACATCTATAAATTATTTGCTGTTTTATCTTAATTTTTCTAATTTATTAAATAATTAAGTTTGAGAAAGCTGTGGCTTAAACTGTTACAAGCAATTTAGAAAATCAGCAAGTCCTCCTCCGCATGAACTTTTCTCTTAACCCACATACACAAGCATTTATAATAATTACCCTTGACATTCTATGGGTTTTATTGCTTGGCTTGATGACAGTGACATTGTAATCGTTGAATATTAAAATGAAATTAAAATTGATGCTATCAAAACGTTTTTTTTCCAATAGGTTTATTTAAACAATTCAATCGGAATAATCCGTCTGTATGGCAACATGCATACACACATACATATGTAAATACATATTTGCATACAAGCTTAATAACACCAACCCAAAATACCCATCAAACCATGACACTCCTCACCAGCATAAACAGACATTTTTCCCACATACGCACACATAAACTCACATCATGTGTGTATGCGTGTGTGTACCAGAGATGGACACCGCTCATTTGATTAGCGTGAATCATACGTGATCAGGCATGATCGTGTTTAGTTTTTTGTTTAAATCACGTGAGCGTCAAAAAACGTGATAAAAAATTGAGCCTGAGTGAGCGTGTGTGAGTGGGCGTGAGTAAGCGTGCGTGAGTGGTTTTTAACGTGATTGTTTCGAGACTATGTTTTGCTTTATTGTAATTTTTTCATATAATTTTTTAATATTTTATAATTTTTTTTCCTGAATATTTCGTGGGCGTGAGCTTTTGTGATTGTATCTAACTTTTTTCGCCTCACGTGACCCCTCACATGAGCGTGCATGAGTAAAATTTTTTTTATCTTGAGCGTGCATTAGCGTGAGTGAAAAGTTACTCACGATCCCATCTCTAGTACGTATACTCATACACATATGCAAATACGTAAGTAGGCAAACTTTGGTGTTGTACGTTACGAATATTTGCATACGAGTTTAAAAGTAATTTATGTCATTTTTGTTTAAAAAAAACTGTAAATTGTTATTTGCAAGTGGGTGTTGCACCATCAACCACTACATAGACACGAGCAAATAAATACTTCTAGAAGTGAAAGCCAAACAAGAAAATCCTTTTCAATTTTTTCTTTCTTTTTTTCAGCAAAACTAAAAATTGCAAAATAAAAGAGTAAAAAATAAATTTATTCAAGTGTTGATGCATCAAGTACGTTCTACGATTGTTGACAGATAGTTTCATTTCACACACACACACATATGTAAGTGTTTGTTTGCTACACATGTGTGCGTATACACATGCTCGTATGAGTGAATTTATAAAATTACAAATGCAAGCATAAATACTTTTGTTAAGCACACAAACACAAACTTAATAATTGCTTTCAAAAGTTTCTATATAAAAAACAATAAATGCAATCTAGACCAACAGCGAAAAAACAGCAACAACAATAACAACAACACCAACAACAACAACAACACCAACAACAACAACAACAACAACAACAATAAAAAATTAAGTCAACAACAAGAACTGTTAAACAATTATTGAACATCACATCGCACCAGGTATGGGAAAACTAAGATTTTAAAATGCTACTGAGCTTCAACTTCAACTTCAAAATGTTTCTTGGCCTTTTAAAAATTTGTATTTGTTTTTCATGCACAAATGCTAATAATTGTGGAAAAGGCAGTGCCTGAATTTTTCGGCGTCTGTTCGATGAAGAATTTGCACGAAAACCAAAAAACAAATCTTAAAAATTTTTGAAATTTTGTTTTTATTTTTCACTTAAATATCTTTTTCGTGGCGTGACGTGAAGTGATGTGGCAATTAGGCACTTTATTTAATCACACCAAGTTAGTTTTCAGAATATTTTTTTCTTTTTATTAAGAAAAAATTACTTCATAAAATAAATATACTTTTTTGCTGCACATTTCAAGCCAAGATCGGAGTCTATTAATTATAAACACACATTTTTCTCTATTGATATTAATGCAATTTTCAGCTCCCCACAGGAGTCTATATTTTTAATGATTTCCGTATATATCACTTTCTGTAAGAAGAATAACTCTTCGGGGTCATACTCGCCACGGATAAGCTACCTTAACAGTAGGGCTTCAGAAGGTGATGTACTCGTACACCAAATGTCAGCTCTTCAGTAGACAGACTTCGTTCCGACACCACGGGATTAAAGACATGATGCTTGTCTCAGCAAAGTGCTATTAGCTGAAGTAGTTAGCGCGTTGAAGAAAAATAAGAAATAAACTGGCTTATACAGCTTAACAAAAATTAATGCGCCTACTTGACACTAAAACGCTGCAGCATGGCTATAAAAATTACCAAAACGCGCAATAGCAGAATTTTAAAATAAATAATTAAGCTTTTCTCACTTTCAGCATCTGTAATTTTATTTCTTTTTCACATGCAAAATTTCCTTTGCAAATTTTCCAAGTTTAAAGATGAGAAGGGAAAGAAGAATTGGGGTGAATACAGACTTTTATGTACTCGCAAAGTTGATTTCTTCTTGGTTTACACATACTTATATTTGGTTGCATTTGTGGGTTTGGTTTGCATGTTCATCCAACAAAAGAACACAAAAGTTGTCAAAGTAATTTTTGCGTGTGTAGAAGTAAAAGAAAGTTTAAAGGAAAATCGAAAAGTCGAAAAGCGGGTTTTCTACACTATCACTTTCCCAAAGAAGGTAACACATCAAAATGTTTGGTAGGCATTAATTGCCTGAGTTGTTAGTTCTCTAATAATAGAAAAAGGCCTCTGGAACTGAGCTTGTCATCGAACATCGCTCTGATCTCTAATATTGGTTAAAGGATCTTGGTGCTGCTACCAATAAAACATTCACTTTGAGATAGAAACGCTTCAGCTCCTCGTCAAGGTCATTGTACATGATCCAGTGTCAGTCATGTAAAAGAATTCACATCTGTGTGTCAATTTACCCGGAAGGCATGGTGATGTACATATACATTGTGTTTAACCGGTAGTAAGCATACCACGTTCATCTTCACTACTCCTGTAATTTTGGCTTGGTAAAACAACGATTTTAATATCGTAGGTTATTCTGGTATTTCGAAATCAGGAAGTACTGAAAAATGACTAATACCGGTGAATTTACCAGCCCTGACATGCATTAATCATAGAAAATATTTTATTAGTTGGTAAGAACCATGCATGAGCATGACAGAAACATTTCTCTCAAACAACAACAAAAAATTATAATATCTCAGTCAAACGCACACATATACATAAGCAAGATTAGTTCACGAGTTCACGAGGCCGGCCCTAAAATAACTCGACCTAACAAGGAAAATTTAATTAATTTTCCACATATGTATGTATGTACTTAAATTGATCATGTAATAACCAGTGGATTGAATAATCATAATAGTTTCATTGTTGGAATCGTCTGGGTTCACATAAAAGCCTTGAATTGTTAATTAAATTTCTGGATTATTGGAAAATCTTTTACCATCGAACAATATTTTTAATATAAGAAACTTTTGTATGAAATGAAGGTACGAGTATAAGAAATACAAAAATTGCAAGAGTAGATATTCACAACGTGGACACTAATGCAATTTCAAAGTATGTAGAATTTAAAGAAGTTGCAGCAACAAAAATTGCAAGTCTGTAAGGGGACTAAGCTATCAAATTGCTTTTATCATGATGAACATGCGGTCTTTTTATTATGGTTTATGCACTTTCACACTGTAATAAGTTATAGAAAAGATCTCGTATGTAGAAAAAAAAAACAAAGGAAACAAGAACGCCCTGTAGTACTTCAATTAATTTAATAATTTATAATTAAGTTGATAATTTATTTCTACTAGTTTCCTTTCATATTGCAAGGCTTAGGAACTTTATATTACTTTAATACAGGCAACTTGCGAATAAGTACTTCAATTAAATAATTAATTAATTTAGTCCGGTTCTCCACCTGATTTTTATTGTCTATGAAATTATTAATAAACTCTTTCTTCAGCGCAATTATTATTCAAAGATTTTATATTACGGGAGCTAATTGGCAAATAGTTAAGAACCCTTATCGACACTATAACTGACTGTGACAATCTTCTATCTTCAGAACTGTGGGGCAATAGTGTCTGTGTAGCGTATGCATTTGTGTGTGTGCATGCCCTGAACAAGGATAAATGCATTAATGACATAAGTGTTTGATAATAAGAGGTTAAGAAAACACACATTCAAGCGAACTGATTTAATGGAAAATGTTAATGTCAATGAGAGCGTGTTTGAGTGGAAGAATCCTTGTATTTGTTACAGGCTATCTGCTTCTTGTACATTTGATTTCACATATTTTACATATTTCCTCTATTGTCTTCTAATAGGCGTTAATAATGACGACAAAAAAATCATACATGAACAATGAACGACATTGTTGCAAAGTACACAAAGTAGTAAATTTTATATGGAACAAAGAACATTTCCCAAACTTTTGTTGTAGTGTAAACTAAATGAAAAAAACAAGTTCTATTAAAACAAAATAAAATAAAAAATAAAACAAAGCAAAATATTCGATAAAATAACCAATTTATATTTATATTGTTGACCTTAAGCTTGAAGAAAAGAAGTTATTTAATAAAAATAGAATAATTTTTTTAATTTAAAAATTAATTTGCTAAAGTCCTTCCCAAAGTTTGGGAAATAAAATGAGACGAATTAAAATTTTTGACGAAAAGAAATCGTTTTGCTTAGTAAAGAAAGCTTTTCAAAAGGATAAAAGGCTTTCTGCCGTAATGGTCCTAGTTCTTTCTAAAAGCCGATTTTTACACATTTTTTTTAATGTCTATTTATTAAAATTCAAAATTTCGTATTTTTGAACATCCGAAATATATATAAAATTGCCAAAATTAACGAGGTCCATTTTTGGAATTTCGGAAAATTAATATGTACTTTTTTTTTAAAGAAAAACTTTAATATATACCTTAAACAGTTCAAAATTTACGTATAAGAATTAATTAAAAACTTTTAACTTTTTTTAAAAACAGAAATTTAATAAAAAAAAAACAAAGTGAAGAAAATTGTTTATTTAAAAAATTAAAAATTAGCTTTCCCTTTTTACAAATTTTATTTTTTTTTAAATTATGTGGGGAGTTTTTATTATTTTCGCTTAACAATATTGACGAATACTCAATTCTGTTAACTAAACGGAGCCTGAGGTAGAGAAATATTAACTTAACAGCGAGGATAAAAACGGAGCTAACTGACGGAACTATCTGACAGAGCTAACTTCACACCAGTGTTGCCAATTCTATTTTAATTAAAATCCCGAAAACAAAAAAAAAATAACCTCTAAATTTGCAGTAAACTATGAAAAGAAACCCCAAAAATTTTTTATATACTTTAATGTGTTGTTGCTATTTTATTTCACTTATTATACATATACAATTCTACGGAATCGAATTCCTCGCATATATTTAGAATCTTCTCCTAACTGCTTAATCAATTCCCCAAGGTGGTCCACACAGTTGACAGAACAGTTTTCAGCAAAAGAGGCTGCAAGTTTTATTTTAGCAACTTTCTGCCAGTTGGAAACAAAGGGTTAAAATATTTATTAACTGATACATGAAGGAGGTCAGCTTTCATAGTCGCGTAATATAGGCGCGTATAAACCTTTCTTGTGGAAGACAGGTAGGCATTTATAATACTTACATAAGGCTTTTTTTCGTCATCTAAGCATGGAGCAAGCCAACCTTATTAAAACAATATTATAACTAAATTTTAGAAATATATATATTTTTTCCATTCCTTTTAATATTTTTTTGATAATATTTCTTTTCCTTTGGCATTTTTAGTTGTATTTCAAATACTTGAGAAATTGTGTGTAGCTGTTACTACAAAATTTAAATTAAATAAAAAATAAATGAATTCATGGTGGTAATATTTAAGCCAACATTTATAATCAATATTACCAAAAAAACAGAACTCTTAGGAAAACCCCTAAAATCTTCCCAAGTAATATTTTTGATCCCTGAATTTCCCCCTAACTACATTTTAACCTCTAAAATTAACCCTAAATGCATACGAAAACTCTAAAATTATAGGGGAAATCCCTAACTTGGCAACACTGCTTCACACACATAAAATAACATATTTTTGGCAGGCTTTGAGCGTCGAGTACAGTCAGAGTTCAGGCATTCTACGGAATGAAAGTTCTTTGACATTTTTTTAGGATTGGAAAGGAATAAAAAAAATATATATTTTCTTTCTTTATTAAAAATGTTCTCATCATTCCAGCAAATTCTAGCATTCCAGCACTTGGGAATCTCTGCATTAAATTGAAATTGCACCATATTGTCACGGATAAGTGTTAATGTATAAGTTAAAAATTAAAAATATCGATGTTTTGCTATTCAAAGATTTTTTTTATTTAAGTGTCGTGGCGTTCAAAGCCAAACCGCCAATGCAAATGTCTGTGGTTACGGTTTTATTTGAGAAAAAATAAATTCAATTAAAAAAAAAACATCTTAAAAACGTATTTAGATGTTGCTTTTGTATGACCCACATTGCAACACAAAAGCAACATCAACAATATTACAAAAAAGTAAAAAAAAACAGAAAATAACAAATGTAAACTTAAGAAAGAATACAAAAATATATCAC